>VKOC01000005.1:13734229-13881007 GCA_009364415.1 Spea multiplicata
ATTACACCAATCCACACATATATACCAATCCACACATATACACCAATCCACACACATACCAATCCACAGATTCCACACATACCAATCCACTCTCACTGTCACTCTTACTGAATGATTTCTTACCTTTCCTCTTTTCTTCTTTTCTTCCTATAGCAGTCAGCTACTTTTCTTCCTCTTCGCTCCTCTTCTTCTATCTTCTTCCGGGTCAGAGGGCACTGTGGGCGCGGCTTCAGTGCTGTGCGCCGGGATCTGACAACAAACCCCGGCGCACAGCAGCAGTTGCCGCGCGGATTGCAAGGGAGCAGTATCGGAGGTCTTTAACAGACCTCCGGCTCCCTTGAGTGATTTTAAGCCGGTTCAAGGGAACCGGCTTAAAATCAAATCACTCAAGGGAGCCGGAGGTCTGTTAAAGACCTCCGATACCGCTCCCTTGCGAGCCTGCTCCTCCAGCGGCGGACATTACTGTCCGTCGCTGGAGGGGTGCCGGGTGCCGGCAAGTTGGCACCCCCTGATGAGCGGCACCCGGTGCGGACGCCCCCCCCCGCCCCCCGCTAGGTACGCTACTGGTTGTATCCAAGCGTCAAATTCCTACTCACCAAATTAGCGGTCTCATGCCGCAACATCAAGGTTACCTCAGTAATGAGTAAGGATGAATTCTTGTGGGCGAATTGCTATTTACTGTTAGGTAACACATGCATAATTTGTGTCCTGCCCAATACACATTTATCAGTGTAGAAAGCTGGAAAATCTGAATGTTTACTACACTGCTTTGATATCTATTATGTCTAAAAATCTGTACCGACGTGAGATGGCACGTAATAATAGGTACATATTGGAGGTGTTGCGGATCAGTTGTGCCCCTAATTATCTTGCTAGTCTTACACAGTTTACAACCCTGATTGTTCACACTTTGCAGGTTGGGAAGAATTTACTGCACATCTACAAGATTGAGTCTCATTGTATTTGTCTGGTTGGTCATAGTCTTTCTAGCAAGAGCCCAGAGTAATAAATCTTTGTCATAACATCCACGTTGAATGATCTTCCATGGTTCATAGGACCTGCCTCAGTCTTTTGTAGATCAGATGTGTGAACAAAGATGTGAACTTATGCTTCTAATTATAAACACTTGGTTTCTTGTAAGCTAATTAGCATTTCAAACACAATATGAATTTAAAAATAGGCTCACATTTCAAAAATATAAGCGGTGACTCCCTTCAGTTATTTTCATATAGCGAGACAATAGTCAACTGAATCATGTTGTCATAATAACATAAGACAATTTGGGTACTTAATGACTATGGAACATTCTGTAAAAGTAGCATTCTGCTTTTACTCCAGAATCTGGAGCTGGTAAATTAGTGTAACAAAGTTTAACGCAGGGGCAGATATATGTAAAGGTAGACTTGTACTAAAATTAGGCTCAGATATTTAAAGTGTCAGAGAGCCTCACCAAAAATGAATGCATATTTAAGTACTTAAATACTTACCTTTGGCAGAATCTGCAGATCCAGAGTTGCAGCAGTACACCTAGTCTAAAGATTTACATGAAGCCCAATGGCCTGTCCAGACATGGAGATAGTTTTTTGTAACAGAGCTGGGTATTACTTTTATTTTTTTTGTAATTATTGTGGGGGTGTTTTTTTATTAAAATGTGTTAAAAACATAAAGGAAATATACAGTATGTGTACATACTGCTTGGAGGAAAGGTTAGAAGAAATATGATGAAAACATTAAAATAAATAATAGGATTTAGCAGTATAAGAGGGCGGTTTATTTAAACAAAGAATATACAATATATTGGGAAGTCATAGTATAAAACCAGTGGATCAGAGCTGTAGATATAATGTTAGAATTCCTTTACTCCATGAGTAGCAGCGGGAGTTGTGGTTGTTAATACAGCAAGAGAATTGCCACTGATTACCTATAAGGTACGTCATGAGAAAATGGTCCTACCTAGTATGTGACCTACCTAGTACATAATCTGTTTAAATTGCAACCAAATCACTACAATCACGGGGGGACACGTTTGCTCACTCCTCCATGACCCAAGCGGTCATTCTACAGCAGATCCCTCACACTTCTGTGCATGTGATCACTTCTACAGCCAATCACATGCACGGCTAATGTGCTTCTGAGCACTGCCTTTGTCTCTGTTCCCTGTCAATCTCTACTTACTGTAGTGTAAAATGACTCTGGTCCCCAAAACATGCATGGGATTTGCATAAGACTATCCTAAACATAAATGAAGTTCAAGAACTAAATAGAGCGTGAGGTTTTTCAACAGCTGGAAAATAGGCACACTAGATAGGTTCTTATCTGCCAACAAACTGTATATGTCAGAATCTCTTTAGAATACTTTTTTAAAAAATGTACATTCTCTGTATTATCTGTGTTGAAAACAATATTATACAAGTAAAATAAACACATTTAATAGAAATAAATAAATAGGTCGTTGCAAAGCCAATGGACATTGCCCATATCGTTAACGCTAAATGGAAAAATGCTTTGCTTATGTTTGTGGTAGTTTAGTCTGACTATTGTTATGCAAATAGTTTTGCAAAGCCATTGTATTCTTTAACTCATTTTCCATGCATATGACAGTATATCAAAGAGGTAGTTAGAATCATTACAACTCTTATGGCTCATGTGTCCTGCATTAAAATAATAGTAAATGACAGATTTCATTAGATGATCCAGAGACACTCTAGAGGTTTCTAAAGATTAAATTATCTATAGGGACTGAACTTTGCCTAGGTCCTGCAAAGTCTGCCTCTGGGATTTGGCATGATAAGGGTTTGAGTCAATAACCTGAGATAGATTTAGCTCATGTCATTGAACAGTATGTGGCTAATAATAATAATAATAATAATAATAAACAAATTATTACCTAGGAGTATATAGGAACAAAAATTGACAGTAGCTAAGAACCATTATGCCCATTTTTCCTGATGTAAAAAAGTACTTATTCAGTCCTTGGTTTTGTCTATCCCATGCATGTTTAAATCCCCACACTGTATTACTTCTGCTGGATCACTGTTCCACTTATCTACCATCTTATTAAATTAAAACATCTTTACGTCACATCAAAGCATCTCACCCTCAAGCATTAGATTAAGATGTCCTGTTCTAACATTTATTCTTCTTTGATAAATCCTTTTGTGTTTTTAACTTTTTCTATCACATCCCCTCTCTCTAAATCCTTACGTTATTAATTTTTAAATATTAAGATATCACCATATGTGTAAAAACAATCTTTTATATGCTTGTATGCATTGTGTTACTTTATATCTGTAGAATTACATCTAACACTGATAAAGGATCAGGACCTTGTCTTTTATTATGTTTCTTTTTGATGATTACTACAATTGCCTATATTTTTTTCAAATAGTGAACGCCTAAAATCTTGTATGAATATACAGTAACTAAACTTTGTTAAACATAAGGAGTAGGAGTATATAATAATGGAGTAGGAGTTAAACATAAGGAGTATACTTTGGACAACAGGATACAGAAACAGGAAACCTGAACTAGTAATTCTTCCTGGAAATGCAGGAGAGCAGGCAGGTGTGTAACGAAAGGCTATATATCCTTTCACTCCACACACACATTGAGTGAAAGTGCAAAACTGCAGTACCAAGGTAGGATTTAACATACTAGGTAAATAAAGCCAAAGAAATGGATCATGGACTGGTTCCTTCCTGGTCTGGTGATGGAAACCCTAGTTGACCATTGTTAACTTAGCAGGTTTCAGTGTCAGAGAGGTGACCAAGCCACAATATGTACTTTAAAGCATATGATAGCTGCGAGGCTCATTTAAATTTACATGGTCAGTAGCGTAACTACATGGGTGCAACTGTGGTGGGGCCCAGGATGATCCCTGAGACCACTTGTTCCTGTCTTCTCATACCAGTTCAAAATTGTTTAGAAAGGGCCCTTCTGACCTGGACCACACCAGTATGTATATGTGTATATTTGTATATATGTATATGAGCATGAATGTTTATGTATAACTGTATGTGAACATGGATGTGTAATTGTGTTTGTGAGTGTGGATGTGTAATTGTGTCGGAGCATGGATGTGTAAGTGGGGTGAAATGGAGTGTGCGTTAAAATGATTGTGCACGTGTATATTAGGTGTTAGTGACTATGCGTGTGTGTAATTTGTGTAAGTGTGTTTACGTATGTGTTCCAGAGTCTATGTTGGAAAGGGGGGCAATGATGGCACTGATAAGCTGCTTGGTGCATTTCGGGGGCCCCGAGGCAATTTTTGCACCAGGGGCCTGTGGTTTCTAGTTATGCCCCTGTACGTGGTATACCATGCTGTACTGCTTCTGTATTATCTGTTTGTTCCTGTTCACAGTTCCTCTTAACCAATTTGACCTGTATTTGTTTTGTCCCAAACTCTTGTATTATCCCTCTGCATTGTTTGCACGAACTTGATTTATCTGGCATTGTTTGCACTCCTGGATTATCCCTTATCTGGTGTTTCATTTGGACTGATTCCTAGTTAACCTGTTTTTAGGCTTTTGGCTTCCGTCTCAGGTTTGTCCCTAGGCCTGGTGACCTGTTTTGGACTGTTAATAATGCCTGATCCAATATCCCTGGATCTGAGTTTGCGAAACTGTATTGAAGATTTACAATTCTGCGCAATGCCATATGCATTTGCCCCATTCCTCAAGCCCCGCTAATGTCTGTGCAGAAGATGAGTCTGGCCGAACACATCTTCTGACACTTGATATAGTTACCTCCAGTCAGATCCAGTGCTGACCCAGCAAATGCATGTGTGGAAAGCACTCCTATGGATTTCATGAACTCCCATGGATTTCATGAACTATTTTCCCACCATCTCTTAACTGTAAAACAATGTAGCTTTAGAATAGCAGAGCACTACTTGAACTCCACCTAAACTCCATAATCAAAACAGAACCATTCCATTGTACAGCTTTTCCTTGAGTAGACGATTCACAATATACGTAGCGTGTGCCAAAAATGTCCCATATTTTTTTTAGATTTCCGTAGTCTCTCTATTTGTAACCAAATTAGAGAGATAATAATTAACACTTTATTAATGCAGATTGAAATCAGCCAAGATATTGTGTCTGAGCATATACAGAGATATATGATTATAAATAGGTGAATAAGTAGATAGTGCCCCAAACATTACATAGCCTTTTGCACATAAAAAAACCCCAATTCGTTCTAACTCCTATAAATGGATTGTAGGGATGTCTGTCAATTTGTAATGTCAAGTAGGCATTACGTAACACTTATCTGCTTTTGGATAATTTTGTACTTGTTTTCCAGGAATTTCGTTTCGGAGGATCAGCCCTTGCACTTGGACGTCTGCACATCATTAAATGGTTAGAGAAGCAAGAGCACATCATTTTTTTGATATTAGTTAAAACATTGGATAGTTACATAGCATGAGATGAGTATCGTGGTACTCTAAATCCAGGGATACTTAGCTTTCTTTGAGAGGATGTATATATCAATACATTGGATAAATATCTTGATATTCCAGCAGAATAATAATTTTCCTTGCAGTTATATATAATTGAATATGAAAAAATGAAATATACAGTGCAGCGTTCTATTTTTAATGTATATTACAAGACTTTAGAAAACTTTCCTAGCCTGTGCCATCTCTGCCTCAACTTTGTCAGTGCCCCCAAACAGTGCACCTGCACTTCATTGGTTGATGGCAGACGAGCCTGCTGGCGACCAATAGAATCGCTCGTACAGACTTTTAAAATCCCGGTGCTAAAATAAAAATAAAAGAGAGACGATAGTTTACACAAGAACAATTTTAATTAGTCCCTCTGATCAGTTATAGACTATGATTAATAAATCTCCATTTCTATATAATTATTTCTTGCATAGCTTGTACTGTTGGGAAATATAGCACTCATAAGCAGGGTGTGTCCCAGAAATTGGTAATTAGGAATACGATAAACAATTATTATAAATTATTAGTTTATATTTTAAATAACTATTTCCATAAATAAAGGACCAGGTTCCAAAATATGCCTATCAATTCATTTTTATAAAGAACAGATTTACATGGGGTTTCAGTGATACTACCAGAGACAATCAGGGGACTATCCTCTGAAAAGAGGCACAACTTGTCATTGTAACAAAATGCAAGAAAAATATGTGCAATACCTTTAGCTAAATCTTTTTGAGACGTTTTTAACTTTTTTTCAGTTAGTATTCTGTGAAAAATAAAACCATTCAACACAACTTGACTTTGCCTTTGAAATAGTAAAAGTCAAATAAATGGATAGTCAATAAAATATTTTCTTAAGACAACTGGGGAGTAATTAAGGGATCTAAGAGCTCCTATTTTGCCAAGCAAAATGTCACTATTATTTTGAATTTAATTCAAACACCTTGCAACTGGAAACAATTGACAATGGGCACACTGTTCTTAACCTATGCTATATAGTTAACCACCATTTACAAGGTTTATTGAATTAAGAATCAAAACCGGACATAGGACACCTTTCCTTAAAATATAATTAATTAAAGAAATTTACTGAAGCCACATTGTTAAACAATTTCTAACTTTTAACGGACATTGAGATGGTTATGTATACTTTTCTTCTCCTGACCTATCATAAACTGTTTGTTAAAATTGCATCCTACAATTTTTTTTACAAACTATACGAAACCATGAGCTACTAGTCATCCCCTGTCTCCTCTGCCCATGTTTGTTTTACTCTATTTCATACTCTATTAATATGTTATACTGTGTTTTAATACTATTGTAAACCGGTTTACATGTTGTAATAGTGCTACTGAATGTATAAATCAAATAATGATAAGAGCAGCTCTGGTGCTGGTAATATAATAGTGGTTTCTATCACTAAAGTAACCACTGGAATAGTCCTTTTAATTCCTCTATTGTTTCAGTTTAACCATTTCAATAATTATTCTTTTATACACAATTCCCTATTGTCTCAAACTGCAGTATGCAATGTCTCAATATTCCTGGGGCCTTAGCTGAACATATGCATTCATATTTAAATGTCAATGTTTAATATCTTTTAAAATAAATTGCACACTACAATGAAATATTAAGCATTTTAAGAGGACCACATGCTGCAAACATAGAGCTGTATTCTCCACGGAAACCTAACACACAAAAAAAATCAACATTAAAGGATCATTCTTTTGCTCATCTAAGTATGTGGTATATATTATTCAGCACAGCAAGTGTGACCAAAGAGGCTACGTAGCTTTAACGAGCCAGAACTTCCAAACCACAATGAATATGCACAGACACACAACTCTACAGAAGGTAATTATCACATCCCATTTGGACATTACATCTAAGCCTGAAGATGACTCACCAAATGACCTTGAAATCAGAATACTTAAATGGAGTTTTAGAAGCATCTCAGACAGAAGCCATTTAAACTTGAGGTTGATGACATCTTAGCACCAAAGGAAAGTAGGTTGATATAAGGCTGGTATTGTTAACACGTTAATTGGAAATTAATAAGAACTTTATGTCCTATTCTTTTCTTTTCAGTTTGTTCCTCTGTGTTTCACTTGAAAAGTTTTGTGGGCCAATAGGTTTGACCTAAACAAAGAGTACATTGCTCAAAGTTGTTTAAATTGAGATTGAATGTGAAATCTTTTTGCCGATTCTTAACTAACAAGTTAGTATACATTTTATTACAATCATATACAATATGATTAAAATAAACAGAATTTGCCAGTAGATTCCTATCTAGTCTGGTACTTTTTCTATCTAATGTAACATATCAAACCGTTCTTGCTCTTTGGCCTTGTCTTATACTCAATAAATTCCTTACTGTTTTCACCTTCATCTGGATGAAAGCAGGTTTCACAAACACTGGATCAAAGAAGAAATATTTATTTTTATGATTTCGCACTCAATTATTGTTTCACATTTTGTTCTGAACTCAGGTTATACTGCCTTATCAATGCATTCGAAACTAGAACTAAGATATACTAATAAATAGTAACATTTGTGAAATATCTTTTAAATGTTTCATAAGTCAAAATATAAACTACATGTTACAGTATAATTCAAGTGCTGCCCAACCCCCAAGAACCAAATGAATGAAAACATATAGAATTATATGACAGAAAATGAAAAAAATAATAAACTGTTTCAGTATTCTATCTAAAACTACTGATTTTTTTTGGTTAATCATATTAACTTATTCTCTTCCCTTTGATACCACAATATTTTAAAATGGTATTGTATTATAGCTGATCATATTAGCTATATTAGACATACTTCATAAATGCTAAGAATGAACAATAATAGGTCATCATTTTACAAACGAAACTCACACCGATTGCACCTATACATTCCAGGAGGCTCATACACGATAATTAAAATGAATTTCTTACCCCAGAAATCATCCGGCAGTGGTTGTGAAAAACAAGTGCTATTATGAGTGTTGTTAGCCATAAGATCCGAAATAAAAGCTTTAATTTAAGTATGTCCAATTTAGTCATGCAAGAGCTCTGGACATGTGTGTGTTACAGTAGTAAAATAAAAGTCTACATCTCTAATGAGCTTTGTTTGTGTCAAAGGAAACATGAGTCGTACACTTCCTGCTTTCATCCTCAATAGTTAACAAGTAGCTTCTTATCTGGGGGCAACATACAAATTCCGGTGACTTGGAACAATTTCCTTCTCGTCATTTCCCCAGCTAGACTGAATTGACTCCAAACAATGCACAATTCCCTTGTCTTTTAAAGTATGCTATAGCTTACATATAGTCCTACGACTGGTGGATAACAAAGTAAGGAGTTCACATCCCTGCCGGCACATGAAAGCCCATGTAATGTGTCTACTTCTATTTATGAAGTGACTGTACTGAATATAGTGAGTTATAGTGAGAGTGAGAACGTGAGTTTACGGGATAATGTCTTTTGGCATCTATAAATAAGTGGCTTCCTAAGTTTATGTTCAGGTTGTTGCACAATGATTCTCGCCTGGTGTATATGGTATATATCATCTGACCTTGATACCTTTAAGACTGAGAGCTTTTTGAGGGCCATCTCTCCACTGTAAACATTCCCATGAGAATTACTTAATTGCCTTTATTAATTATAAACTTAGTCAAAAAAAAAAGGAAATTAATTAACAACTTGGCAAGAGTTTCTTTACACACATTATAGTTGCATACAACTGTGCATGTATAATACTAGATGAATGGTTAATTTACAGTTATCTACTAAAATCTTTACTAATTCTGCCTGGGCCAGTGATGTTATAATGGTCTTGGTATTTCCTAATATATATTTTTCCAATGAGCGAATATTATTAAATGTCTAAAAATAACATAATTTTAATCATGCCCTCCACATTTATCATATTTATTCACTAAGCAAAGTTGAGCGTTACAGTTTCATCTCACTGACTTCACTTTACGCTATAAAGGACCAAACAGTGAAAAATATCTCCAAGAAAAGTATAGATGCTTCTGTCACAAAGGATATTTAAATCATTGATAGTTCTTTAAGCCACTTTGTTGAGGAGTATTTACAAGACATGCTTGCAAGTTGACAAAAAAATGAAAGTTTGCAGCAGCAAAACAAAAATCAAACTCAATACATTCGCTATAGGCACTCAAAAACCTTGCATACACTCAACTGTAAGAGAAAATGTAATTCTTTTGATTAAATGAAACATGTCAATGCTAACTTAAAAATTCCCCTTGTATCCTCAGGTGGTTGCGAGGTGACTTGAAAGCCCTCAGTGTCTTAACAAAAGGAGAAAATGGAATAAATATAATACAAATGGTAACAGGTGTCCCAAGGACCCCCGATTAACAAAAAATACAATCGCCATTGTATTTCAAACTTATTCATGCCTTCTATCCATGTCCATCTAAAATAATCTTTTTGTATGTAGCGTTGTGACCTATAGATAGCTACTAACATAAATGAATAAGGCGTCTTAATGAATAATGTTTATGATGCGCACAATTTTATAAACATGTTTCCTATCTGTATAGATACTACTCTGACTGTCAGGCTATAAAACCTTGCGATACACTACCCACAAACATTTTGGGCTCCAAGAAAAGAGGAACGTCAGAGGAGGGAATAGGGATTTGGGTCCCTCAAAGAGTCTTCCCAAATAACGGAGATGATGTAGATGTGTGATCCTCTGTCTACATATACTCTCACTAGATAAATTCTATCACACCAAAATGCCTTCTAATGTTACACCACAGTACATGCAACCACAGCAGTTTGCTGAGGAATCTGTTTCCATTTCATATTAAAGGATTGGGCAGGGATTTCCTTTCATTGTTTCTTGGTTCAAGAATAAAAAAAAAAAATCTTAGCCTTCATTTGCAGATGTTTAGAAAAAAAACTGTGCTAGCTTTGAAATATTAAATTCATTGAGTCAGCAAGACGATAGATACTATCGAGTAATTTCAGGTTTCTTTCATTTTATATTTCCAAATATAGTTGTTTTACCAAATTGTCTTTTGTGGTGTTATTGCCTCCCAACCAGTCTGCCGCTTCCCCAGTTGAAGCCTCAGTGACTCTTCCAACACAGATTTCCACCCACTGCTCAGGGAAAATCCACAAGGGAGTAAGTAACAGATAGGCGGAACTTATGGATATATTCTTGCCCCTCTCATGATGGTAGCCTGTACTTTATCAGCCTAAACATAAATACACAACTTTACTACATAATAAGTAGCTATTATGAACTTCAGACCATAACACCAAGGCCATTGACTTGCAGGAGCTGCATTTTGCTGGACACGCTTCCTACTCGCAAAAGCTCCAGAGCTGGCTTGCAAAAAAGTTCCATGGGGGGAGTGAAACAAGATCCCCTGCACACATGTGTAGGAAGGGCTCCTGTTGATTTTAATGGGGATTTTTTTCCTACCAGTGATTGACTGCTTCAAGTAGCCAAAACTGGTGTGAAAACTGTGTATGGGGAGGGGGGGTCTGCACGCTACAGATTTAGCGCTACAGCTAAAGAATGCATATAAAAGTACAAACAACATAATATGTATTCTATGTTGGTGGGGCTAAAAGGCCTTTGAATCAACTCATGCACTCAAGAGTTAAATTATTTACTTACATCTATCCCAACAAAATCCAGATCCACTGCTCAATGATTAAAGAAAATGTAATTACATATGGGGATTTAGCTTAATTCTTAATTGTACTTCATATTGAAAGTAATTCTGGTGCACACATAATCCAATCTCTTTGGATGAGTCAAACATATTATCTACAAAAGTCACAGTTGTTTTGGAACAAAAGATGACCCTTCATCAGATGTAACACATTCAACTGGTGCTTGACTTAGATACCTACAAAAAATGTGACTGTGGGAAACATTTTCATATTCAAAACTTGAAAAGTGCTTCTAGAGCAAATGACTTTTCTCAGAGCCTTAGAGGCACGTGCTCCAAGTTTATGATTCATTTTCAAAACATTTTCTTTAGCAAATTTTAGACAAATAATGTATTCCTTTTAATTTCCCCAGTGATCCGACCGATCAAATAATTAAACTTCTACACTTCACAAATCTTATTAAACTATGTTTACCATGAACTCTCATAGGTAATCAAGTTATGATGGTCGCTTTAGAATATTTTACTTTTTATAAGATCACCCATGACAATATGTTTTGGAATAATAACTACATATGTAAGCTACTTCACGGCCTATGTCAGACTATGAAGACTCTTCTATAGAAGAGTGAGTTACGCTGTACATAAGCTGACATCATAAGCTTTCTGGTCTCTTTCTTTACATTTTCCCTTTTCAGGTTTCATTTTCTTATTTTCTTATTATTTCTTACGATTTATAATTTTTATTTATTTATATATATATATATATATATAACTATCTTGTTCATTGCAGACATGGCTTACCTGCTATGACCGGTTTTCAACCAGCTTTCATGGAAAAGCTTGCGATTATGTCCCATTAAGGGATAAGATTATACGTTTTATATATAGAAGCAGCTTAATAGATCTATGGGGGACAGAAAAAGACATTGTAACTAGTTTTGTGCACATGGACCAAAAACAATTTGGACACATTTTTTAGTTTTTGGCCCGTTTGTTTCAGGCAATGAATTTCGTCTCCTGCCCTTTTCGTTCAGAAATTAAACTTGTTGTCACTCACTCTCACATGCTCTTTGTCAAAGTCTCCCTACTTTCTCATGAGCTCTGCTTCATTTTCTCTGCTTCTTGTATCTTCTCTGTCCGCATTATTCTGCATTAGCCTGTTGTAGTACTTCTTCAACAGGATGAAGCCTTGGTGCACGCAACACACAGGTCAGATGTACTAAACGGTTAGTAATACAAGCCAAGGTCGGTACACAAAGCAGGTAATCAAACAAGCTAGGTATGGTGCACAGGTCAGGACAGCCAAGTACACAATCGCTAGGCAATGGGGTGGTCAGGCAAGCCAAGGGTCAATAACTGAACTTCAGGAATCAAACAGCAAATGCAGTAAAGCAGTACCACACAAGGGTGCCTCTGCTTAGCAGTTCCGGATTTTTAAATCAACCACCTCATCATGCCTCAAGTTGTATCTCCTGGATGGAACCACCGCCTGGAGACCTTGCACCGGCTGACAACAGATTGTCTGCCAATAGCCGGTCCCAGCGGCATGACACAACATCTCTGTCATTGCTTCTATCAGAGGAAATGGTCTGTGCTGAGGCTCCTCTCTGTCATGATACTACACTAGGCCGGGATAAGGCTGCGGAGAGCCAAGAAAAGTGGATCAACAGAGAAAATAGAAGAAAGAAAATAGAAGACAGAAGAAAGGGAGAACAAGAAGTGGCGTAAAGGTAGAGAGACATTGAGGTCTCTGAGGATTCTAGCCACTGTAATTAACACACATATTAACACTTTTATTTTTTTATATTCCAACCACAAATATCTGTTTAGTTGGTCCCAAATAATGTACGTACATATGTATTTTTACATACCATTGATGCAGCAAAGTGTTCAGAACTGTTGTATCATCTACAAAAATCAATAATCTTGCTTTTATAACAATTTCTAAAAATGATCATACTAGTTAAAACTGTGACTCTTTCGATTACCATGTTGTACAACGAGATTTCATTTTTATTAAAACATTTTTCCAAATCCATACAGCTTTTATCCCTGTCAATCTGATTGTCAATGAACATCCATGTCGCTGTTGATCTGAATGGATTTAATGTAAATCACTATCATTTTAATTCACATTTTGCGATCAAGGAAAATACACTTACTGAAAACCATCATCGCAACCAAGGTGTCCAACTTTGAGCTGTCAAAGGCTGCCATAACAATAGGGAGAGATGACTTAAAAAAATAGCTTGATGCAAAGTGCATTGGAAAAAGGTATGATTTATACTGTGTGTGCAGTCAATGAGTTATAGAATCCCTGCCCTGTTCATTTTTCATCGTGCAAGCTGTTTAATGAATTAAATCATTAATATATAAATTTATACTAGATTGTAAGTTCCTGCCGGAACAGGGCCCTTCATTCCTCTTGTATCAGTAAGTCAATTGCTGTATTGTACGTGTCGTTATCTGTGACATTTTCAGCTTGTACAGCACTACTGAATCTGTTGGCGCTTTTATATTATTATTATTATTATTAATAATAATATATTATATAATTATTATAATAATTAATAATACTTGGCAGGATAAAGGTTTTAAGATTAATCAATACATTATTATTTTAGTTATATTATATTATTATATATAATATATATATTTACATAGTTCCATCATAGTTTGCATGGCTGTACATTATACAAATTACCATTATTATTATTATTATTCGTTGATTTATATAATAATTGTACTCTCACTATTCTCAAAACGCTTCCATTGTTTTCATAAATAAACAGAGGATAAACAGTGTAACTCAGGTAACTTTTTATATAGCTTCCTGAATTCACTATAAATACTGAAATAGGCTTCATGAATTCACTATGTAACTATGGCTCCCCCTCCTGGATACTTTTGAAACAGCTTGCATGTCTTTCCTTCTAGAGTTAATCTAAGGAAGCTGTAGATTGTGGTACTTTGCAAAGCTGTGTCAATTTACTACAATTTAATATGGAGAAATAGGAGCTGCTTTTATTTAAGCCAGATTTGGACTACATACATTACAATAAATGACAGTAGTTTGTAAATTCACAAGAACTAGACCCTTTTAATATGTATTAATGCTATTATAAAAATTGAAGTTATCTTTGTAAAATAGTTTTACTGTACCCTTGAGCAGCATGGTATGTACCTATGTACCCATAGCCTTCATTTTTATGAAACGCTACAAATATAAGTAGTGGTTCTTATTATATAGTGCTAGAATGCAAAGTTTGTGTGAAACTTTATTCAATTCTAAGGATGCCGGTTGTGTAGCTTTGGGGTGGTCAACTAATTATGTGTGGGCTAACCATATGCTGGAGCCTCACATGTTTAAGTTAAGAGGTGAGACTTCAATGGCTCACCTTCGCACTTGGCAAAACAGGTTCCATACTTGTGCCAACTTTGTCTGCAATCTACATATACCGTATGTACAGTATATTGCATACATTAAGTAAGGGGGATAGATGATTATAAGATAATTAGTTTGTTTCTTTTACTTATAAGAATTGGTTTTGCATATATGGGAAAATTACATGTCCACAAATAGGTATCTATGAATAGACTAACTCATCCTGGAAAAGAGCAAAGAGCCAAAAAGTTGAAGATTAAAATAAAAAATATATAGCACATGGCTGAAAGTGATGGCTGGGAAATGAGGGAAAAGAATTGGTTTAACTGGAGCAGTTAGAATTGGATAGGATAGTCACCCTCACCTGTCTTTTGCAGGATTAACATTCTGTGCTCAAGGTACAGGAAATATTTAGAGATTATATTGAAAATTTACATTAATAACCATGAATGTTGCTTAGGTGGTAAGAGGGCTAATTAAGTCTCAAATTAACTCAACCATAACCAGGACATAGTAGCTGTTTTTCAATGCACTTTACTAATATGTTGGGGATGTTAGTGGACTAACATTATTATAAAAAAAGTGGTTTTAAGAACGCTATATATAATTTGTGTGGGTACATTAAACATGGGAAATATATACTAAAAATAGCAGAAAATAGCAACAAAAATGTTCGTAGAGGGGTAAACATCTCTGTCACAAAGGGGTTAATTCCAAAATGTAAGTTCTTGGTTGATTTTGTAGTTTGTGCTCAAATTACAAAATGGGGAGCTTGCTGCTTAAGAACTGTTATTAAAAAATGAAACTATTTGTGATAACATAATAAACAATAGAAGTTTTCTCTTCACTTGTGCATGTGTTACACAAAAGCAACGCTGAGACTCATAACCTGTTTGCACCCCATTAAGACATGTATTTGTGTGTATATGGGTAGTACATATGTGTGTGTATAAGGGCTAGGTATATGTATGTGTGTGTTTGTAAGCTGGTGACTGTAGGAGTAGTGTATTGGCATATATGTGTATGGACAGGCATGTGTAAGGCCAGTGTATGTGTATTTGTATGCCTAGGCATGTGTGTGGGCAGTGTATGTGTGTATTTATTAGCAGGCATTTGTAAGACCAGTGTATGTGTATTTGTATGCCTAGGTGTGTGTCTGGGCAGTGTATGTGTGTATTTATTAGCAGGCATTTGTAAGGACAGTGTATGTGTGTATGAGCAGGCGTTTATAAGGGCAATGTAAATGTATTTGTGGGTGTATGGGCAGTGTATGTATATGTGTATATGGGCAGTATATATGTGTATGTATGGGCAATGTGTATAAGGGCAGTGTATTTGTTTATAAAGGCAGTATATATGTGTGTATATGGGCAGTGCATATGTGTGTGTGGGCAGGAGTTTGTAAGGGCAGTATATGTGTGTGTGTGTATGGGCAGAGTTTGTAAGGGCAGTGTATGTGTATATGTGTGTGTATGGGCAGGCATTTGTGTACGTTCAGGTGAGCTAGGGTCATCGAAGGTCATAAAAGTGACATAACCACGCGCGTCATTCAGTATGCTGTGCAGTCGGCCACGCAGTTGAGGAAGCTGATATATAGCGGGTTCACTATGGGTACCCGCTACAAGCAAGGATTTTTGGAGCGGGACCACACCGTCATAGGACGCAAAAACGGGTAAATCTATACAGTTTCTAAGGGCAGTGTATGTTAAGTATGTAAGATGGCCCTGGTTAAGCTGGGGGCCTACAACGTAGAAATTCTAGGCAAAATTGTAAAAAAAAAATGTTTTCCTATTTTAGTATAGATTTTTTACATTTTATACTTTTTAATTATTATGTATTTCTATCATTTTAAAAAGCCCTACTTATCCTGAACAAAATGTATAATGTGTGTGGGTACATCAAATATAGAAAAGGGGAATTATGGTTTAACAAACATATGGTAAAAATAAAAAAAACACGGGAAAAACACCAGGCTTTTGGGTATAAAAAAACATTGATCCTGAAATAGTTAAAATTAGTAGTTTATGTTAGTTCTGTCCATTTGTTTTAGTAAGCTTTTTGTCATTCCAGTTTTATTCAGAAGATGGCAGTATTGGATAACATTTAGTCTAAACACCCCCTAGTATCCTTATTAATAACACCGAGAATAGTGTATTGGTCGTACCTGGAATTTATCAAACTTTTCCACTGGGCAAATTTTCCCAGCTACCAGCAAAAATGTTTATTCTGTTATTTATTTATGATGCAAGTAGCGTAATTCAAAGAGAAAAAATCTAATTATAAAACTGTGCAAGAAAAAGTATAGCCTTGGCAAGTAGGATTTATGCTGGTAAACTAAATTCTATTTAAATTCCACTGTTTTTTTCACAATTGTCCACATAAAGAATAGCAATAGGTCTACAAGGTGGTCAGACATGACTTAAAGGGACACTCAATTGGAATTTGATCATCAGTTTATGCAGTCTGCTCATTTTTCGTGATGTGAAGACTCTGACCTTAATCAGTCCTTGGTCTTGTCTTAGTTTCAGGATATCTTTATACCTATCCCATGCATGTTTAAATTCCCATTGTATTGCAATTGCAACTTACTTTTGCTGGGAGGCTGCTCCATTTAGTGAATTACATATAAAACATGTTCCCATGCAACAACACTGTTACAAGGGTCCTCACGTGTATATATATATATATTATATATATATTATATATATATATATATACATACAAATAATGGACATCTGCAAATTTGGCCCACTTGTTTTTGGGCATTGAATTTCATTTTCTGCATATTCGGTTTGGCAGAAAATTTGGGGGGCATTTTTAATTTAGGAATGAAATTCATTGACTGGTGCCCACATTCAGTCATACTCACTCTCTCACACTCTCATTCACTCTCTCACACATTCTAAATGTTTCCCTACCATATCTGCGGACCACATCCACTTATGCCGACCACTTCTGCTTTAGTATCTTCTTTATCTTACATAGTCTATATTTTATCTTCTCTTCTCTCTTTATTCTGCTATCTACATCCCTATCTCCATAGGCATAACCTGGCGGGAACTGTCAGCTTGGCCTAACATAAACTTGGGGCAATATGACGGTGCACCCAGTGGCCTCCTCTCCCTGATCCTCCTTTACACAACTAGTACAAGGGTGTATAAAAGACCCCAAAAATATTTATTAACTTGTCCTGATTTGAAAGCATCCCTATATGTTTAGGATTATTTTTAGCTACTAATTCATTTTGGCCATTATAGGGAAAATATTACAAGGTACGGATCACTCGAGTTTTTTTAGCATTGTAGTACTCACAGGTTTCGAAATCACACCATTAAACTATCCATTCCAGGCTATTTCTCCAGAAACATTTTAAGCAGCCATTGCATCATAGTTTTCACTTGTGCAATTTTGCTTTGTATTTCTACTTTATCTTCTGCAATACTCCCCAAGTTAGATAATTGTGGCAAATTTAGATTACCCTCATAAAACCATTGTTTGTTTATTAAAAGTAGTCTTTCACAAGTATTTTCTGTATGCTTTTTAGATTTGCTTTAAAGGGGTTGCTGCACAAGGTCCAGTAGGACAGTGGGACAATTAAGCGAGACAGTGCCCAATCATGGTGTGCTTTAAGGATGCTTACTAAAATGCATATACTCTCAATGCCCTTTGGGTATGAAATATTGATACATCAAAGATTTATAATGTTTTATGGCTCTTGCATGAACAATATTTGGAATTTAAAACCAATATTTTATTGCATGTGTTATATGTAATAAATAAACAAACAAAATGTTTTGCCTATAAGTGTATTTTATTTTTTAATATTGACTCGACTGCTTAGGCCCCGAGTCCATATACAAGCGACAAATGTTATGAGCCTGGCCTCTAAGACTAGCTCCCCGTCATGCAAGTGGTGTGCGTGACTTTATGTTCACCCTGCTCAGAGCCACCTTGATTGATATTGATTGGACCCTGGGCAAGCATTTGCTTGCCCCCTCCCCTCACATTCTACACTCCCTGGCATACAATCACGAAAAAAGCACTTGTCACACTGACTGACCTAATGGGACTCTGCTTGAGCAGAGAAGGTGCACAATACTTTGCCTATCACATAGCAAATTAACGGTGCGGGTCCAGTAAGTGACCTGAAATAGAGTGTGAGTCATGATCAGAGCCAGCTTTAGGTGTTCAGGCACCCTGCGTGGGCCACCCCCGTGGTGCCCACTTCCCCGTCATCACCCCCAGACTACTTAAGTTCCTCCCTTCACTGTACCACATTTCTCTTCCTATAGTTCAGGTATAGATCAAGTAAACAACACAGTATTGCAGGTATAGATCAACTGAATAAGAGGTATAAACCCTGTATTTGCAGGTATTGCTAAATAACACACAAACCCAGCCTTGCAGGTATAGGTCAACTGAAAAATCACAAGCATGGAAATTCTAAATTGCAGACATAGATCACAGGTTACACCCCCAAATGCCAGTACTGGCACCCAGATTGCACACATAGGACCTGTCCCAGCACCCAGATTGCATCTACATGACCTGCCGAGCACCCAGGTTGGATGCATAGGACTTGCCATGTTTGTCCCCAAATATTCTCCCTGTGCAATCTTTTCCCCACACAGCCTCCCTTTGCCATCTTTGCCCCACACTGCCTCTCTGTGCCATCTTTGCCCCTAACAGCCTGCTTGTGCCATGTTTGCCCAAAACAACCTGCAATGTGCCATCTTTTCCCCCCACTTATACATCCATGCTATCACACACATACTCATTCATTCATTCACTCATTCACACATACTCATTCACACATGCCACAGCAGGCCCAGTCTGTGATGTTTATTTCTGCTCATTCCACTTCTGGGCACGTACAGGTTGAGTAAGACTGAGGCTGAGACACAAAGAAAGCCTCAATCTCCTGGCTCTCCTGCTGCCTATATTCAAAACACTTTCTGTAGGTTCAGACCCAACAGGTACCCCACTTGTAGTAGTCTGTGTCTTCCCCAGGATTTTCATCAGGGATGCACCACCATTCTTGGTAATGTAGTTGGGATTTGAAGTTTGTTTTGTTTTTGGATATACCACCAATAATCTAACTGCTAGCATGCCCCAAATTTCCAGCCTAGGTCAGCAACAGTTCAGAGTAGCTCTTTCTGCTTAAAGGCTGCCATTTTGCTTACCGTTTTCTCAATTCTTCAACTTCAACAAAAGGCCTTTTTAAATTTTAATACTATTTTCCGAAGTAATAAAATATTGAAGAAGTTGTGCTATTTCTGGAGAACGAGCACAGTTTATTTGTCAATATCAAAAAGCTAAGGAATTTAGAGCACACATCAGAGTAATCCCAAATAGGAGTACTGAAATAAAGGAAAAACATATAGAGCTCTTATAGATGACTCTCGGAATGAAAGTTATAATGAACCCATTAACAAAATATTATCCAGAGAATGTTTGAATGCAATGAAGACAAAAAAGAAAGTTGCATGAATATCCAGAAATGCTAGAGCAGCATTTTGGGTAGGTATGGGATGCAGTCCACCAGGCATTTGCCCAATGTACCAGATGGCCAGTCTGGGCCTAGTTCTCAGCCCACGTAGGTGATAAAGAGAATTTAGGCCTATTGCATTTTTGTCTACCACAATAAATATTTGCTATTCTGTTTACTGTGGGATTGTTCATGGAGAAGATGTGACATTTTTAGCACTTTCCTTGAAGCTGTACTACGCCACACACTCAAAGCAATACACGTTTGTCTATATGTTCTGAAAGTCACACAAAAAGCCAAAATAAATGAGCTAACTCCAATGTGATTTACTTATTAAAAAAAGAAACATTGCCAATGTAGAATATTCTATCATGTAATCATTTCCGTGATGGCACTGTTCTAGTGAAACTATGGGTATAAAGCCACACTTCCTGTGACAGTTCCCCAACAGAAAAAATCTGAATTGCATAAAAATGAACATGAAGTTATTTAATAAAGCAAAATATGGCAAGCGTTAGGAAGTTTGTTTTTTTTTCTTTCTTTTTTTTCAAATTCAATATTTGTTGATTTCAGTAGCCAGTACAGAAAAAATAATGAAATAATATAAATCACTCCTTGGCAAACAAAAGCATTGTAGTAAATAGGATACCATTAAGTGCTGTGTTAGATGGTGCTGTGGTGATGTGTGCAAGGGTTGATCCAGAGCCTAACCTCAGGAGTGGCACTCATACTAACACACACACCCAGACATTTACACTAAACACACAACCAGACACTTACAATGACACACTAACACTTAGACACCCACGATAAAAAACACATCCACATCCACTAACACATACATCCACACACTAGCACACATACACCTACATATCCCTACTAACATACCTCGAGACTCACACTAACACACACATCCAGGCGCTCACACTATCATACCAGACACTCACACTCAACTCGTCTTCAGCTGCCCCAACAAGTGTTTTGAACACGCAGGAAAAGCTGGCACTCTTAAAGGGACCGAGTCCTGGAAATTGAGCAGGTAATTAGGGGAATTCCTGAGACTACGTCTCTGGAACCTGTACCCTGCCGTCTGCTTTTGCTTCCAGTGTTCTCTGCCTACATCATCATATCTCCTGTACCAGAATTCCTGTGGTCTGCTCATTGCCTGCTACTTTCTCCATCACCCACTCCCTGCTCACTACTAGCTGTCTGACATCCTACCTCCTAGCTAGTGGGCAGTGCAAGGTTCGGCCTTCCTGCACAAGATTCCTTGAAATATGGTGCTGGTATTTCAAAACCATTGAAACCAATTAATCAAGCAAGTTATTCCTAGTAGGTAGTCGTATGAATAAAGGAAATTATGTAAATAGGGGGTAAGATTATTGCTGCACTCTTGTTACCCTCTTCTTAGCGTAGGTTAAAAAAAAATCACAAAACAAGTTGCAAGGGGGCATTAATAGCTTACAGATGTGCAAGTAAATTTTCAATCAATGTACAATGCACATAACTTACTGTATGAACATTAATTTTTGCTCCTGGTTCATGAGTCAATCATATCAATGTAATAAATGTTTTAGTCTACAGACAATGACATCAGTGTGTCTAGTGTTTATTGACCCATGCTGAGGTCTACTCACTGAATATCAACTGGTTGTGAGCTGGCAAAAATTACGACTTTGCAAAAGAAATCCTGCATTTACTACTACCAACTTACATAAATTCACAGTGAATTCTCATCCATTCATGTTAGAAATGGAACTCTAACATGTGTAGTACATTTCCCACAAAAGATCAACTGTCACCTCAGTCTGTAACTAAGAACCATGTTGGGCTGTATCACAGATGAGAAAGATGTGTGCATGTGATGTCAAGAATGCCCTATGGACTCTTAGGTCTGTAAACAAATTATATTATCAGATAAACTGCACAGCACTTATAGAACCAGTTAACTTATTTTTTCATTACATACCTAATAAAAGAAATGGTACATGTTAATGCTCATACTCTGAACCTCAGATTGGAACATAGGGAAGCATTGTCTTTAATCTCTCAAACACCTACAAAGTGGTTGTCGTTTAAATGACCAACCATTAATTTTATTTATTTGTTTGCTTATTCATTCATTTGTTCGTTCATTCATTCACTCATTTAGTCATTCTATTTTACTTCAAACCAGAGACAAAGAATAACACATATTGTTATGTGTGTGCATCTTGCCACATGTAAGTGTTCCTGGAGCAGGTGCCCCAGCAGTCATGTTGCTTTGTCAAGTGTGAGCAAGTTGCAATGAAATTAAAGATACTGTATTTGTTAGGGCAACACTCAAGGACATTAATAACTTGGAGATGAACTTACTCCTTACTGAGCAAGCACTGGCTGGGTTTAGGTCCAGTGAGGGTGGAGAAGGGGTGGATGAGGTATAGTATCTAGCGCACATAGCTAGATAAGCTGCAAGAGGGAAAGTACAATGGCACAAGAGAGCTAAAATGTTAGATGTTCTCAAGCAGAAATGTACAGTAGGACAGGACCAATGGTTAAGGAAGGATTTGAGCTGCAGCAGCAGTGGCCAACAGACACATCCAGCCACAAGACCGTCCCCACCCCCATATTAGAAAAAAATTGAATTGATCCCCCAGAATAAGTAAGGACACTGAAGTGCAGGGGCAGGGCACAAGGCAGGACAGACACATACAGCCACAAGGCTGATCACCCATATCCATTATGAATTGTTCCCCCAATAAGGAGTAAGGAAGGTGACAGAGGAGAGAAGCAGCAGCAGTAGTAGTAAAACACTGGATCTGTTCAGGCAGGCATGGGCAGATGATAGGCACATTCAGCCCCTTGGTGCAGGACTGAATGGCCACAATATTATAGAAATTTTTTAAAAATAATCCCTCAGAGTAGGGACAATGAAGGAGGAGGAGCAACAGTGGTCGGGCACCTGGCCTGAGCAGGCAGGCACTGGCAGATGATACGCACATGAAGCCCCTTGGAGTAAGGCTGAATTTCACCTCGGAGTAAGGAGGTAAATAGGACAGCAGCACCAGAACCTGACTCACTTTGAGGATTGAGTGCAGGTAACCTAATTCGAGAAGATTGACGCTGAAGAAAGCCATCTGATTCACCAGGTGTAGGGAGAGTTCTCTGGTGGTTGAGTATGTTGCCTGTCACAAAAAAAAAACACTCTCACTTTAGACACTGGTGGGTGGGCATGAAAGCCACTGTTGGGCCACATTATTAGGAGGTAGCAGCAATTCCTCAAAATAAGCTTTGACCTTTTCAGAGAAGCGAGTCTGGATTTTGGGAAGCTTGGGTGGTACTAGTACCCACCAAAGTATCAATGGTCAATGCTGAAATGGGTGATGCTCCAGTGGGTCTAGTGCTCCTGCTCTGCATGGGTGTAAGGGATTGGTAATTGGACATTGTTACAGTACCCAAGGCTGGGTACCCATGTTTGAGGGTTGAGGAATCACCAGTCAGTACCCTCATACAGATAGTTTCTGCTATCCACGGATCAGTCAGACCACAATTTGTGCCATAAACAAGAAACATGGACAAGAAACAGATTCTACTGGATTGTACAAGATTTCCCCTAACATTAGGAAAAACAAAGAATAATTGATCTCCTATAGTAATGAAGCAGATTGAGCCGCAGAGACAGGGCAGAGGACAGGCACTGGACCAAATTTCCCAAATAAAACGAATTGATTTCCCAGGGTAAGGATTGAGACTAAGTTGCATTAGCAGAGGCAGGGCCAGACAGTGCAAGCTCTGCCAGACAGACACATTCATATAGCATAGGATTGTACAGTACTAAATTGGAAATAAATAAGAAAAATTGATGCCCCAGAATAAGGAAGGAGATTGAGCCGCTGCAGCAACAGAGGCAGGGCATGGGGCAGGCCCGGAAAGGCAAACACATCCAGCTACTTGGTGTAGGAATGAATTTCCCCAGTATTCAGTGATGGCAATCCTTGGGGTAGTGGTGGCACCAATGGTGGATGTTTTGGCACTGCTAGTTGTTTTATTCCGTGTTTCACCATAGAAAAGCTTACAACCAATCTTCGCCTTTGATCCACCAAAGCACCTGAACACAACCACTCTATGACTCGTTGGTAGTGACTTAAATTGCACCTCATCTCGGTAGATGGGGAGGAGATGTTTGTACGTGGATGATTGTATTTCTGACTCCAGGCAAAATACTAGGAGTCATCTGACTCATACACATCTGCCACCAAAGACTGGAATCATTCTGTCTGACAAAAATATTTCAAATTGACTCTAATCACCAGTATGATTGTAAATTAAAGTCTCCTGACTAATTTGCCACCAATATTTTCCGATTTATTAATTACAATTCAGGCATAGCATTTGAAGAACTAAAACATTGCACAGCCCATTGCTCTGCCCAATTTATCACCAATATTAATTATTTATTGTAATGGCATCAAAACGTGGCAAACAAATTAACAAATCTTACCGAAATTTCAGAGACTTTGATATTTGTTATTGGAGATTCGTACAAAAGCACAAAATTGGAAAAATTAGTTAACAATAATTTCCGTACAAATCCCAATGCACAAACCTAATGTGCATATTGTATAAGATTGCCAAAATACTATATTATTGAAACATAAGATGAAAGTCAGTAATTCTTCACTGAGAAGGTAGCAAACATAGATAGACACTGTTGCAGATATAAAATCTATATGTTTAAGGATTAACGGGATCATTCCTATTGCTGCTGAATACCTGAATGATTTCAAGAAATAATTCTTTAATCATGTAAAAGTTTGTCTCATTCATACGTTTTGCTGGGAACACTTGTCATATGACACAAAAGCAGGCACTGATAGGTTGTTGCCATAGAAACAGAAAAAAAGTAATAAAAGTAATACACGTTTCTGTGCTGTAAATGTGCTTAGAATTTCAGAAAACAATAAAATGACAGAACTGAAAGATTCATTTGCTTACCATACCGTGCAATTAATGTTAAACCCCACCTTTAAAGTAAGTTTGCACTTTATTCAGTGGAAGATATAAATATCCCCCATTCACCAGAATAGGTAAGTTAAATAGAATTTACCAAGCGATAAAAAGAAAAGTTTCTCGTAGATGAAATCAGTGGTTTTCGACATTTCTACATCCGAGGTCGCTTTGGCAATAACAGAACCTCAGACTTGTGCGTCATTTCCATTAGTTAAAAAAAAAAGTGAATTATATATTCAATGTAATTGAAATGCAATGTAATGAGAACCCAACATATATATTTTCCCCGTTTCCCATTTACCACCGGTATTAATTTTGTTTACTTTTAAGCAAGCATTCACACACAAGCTGATATACTATACAGTGTACTGCGCTTGGCAACCGATTACCACAATACGTGGCTTGCTTTCATAATATCCTTATAGAATGTGGTCAGAGAAGGACATCAGCTTTTTCCCCTTTTCACTGATCAGTAAAATTGAAGTTAATCCTTTGACTGCCAGAGCCAAATTTCTATCACCACTTATTTGTGCTGTTCCTTGTTCTACAAAGCCGCAAGATCATACCTGCCAACTGTCTGGGATTTTACAGGATAGTGCTTAATTCCGCGACTGTCCTTATTTTCTGCTATTCTGGCACTGGTCAATATAGTTTTATTGGTGCTTATTTATTCTGCTCTTGTCTGGTATTAACTCATGTTTTGATGTGATAATGCTACATAACATGTTACACCTAAGCAAAAAGCAAAAAGCACCAGCCTCTACTGGGACTTTTAGGGACCCCAAGCAGAACGATTTAGGGAGCCCATCATAAATGCAATTGATGAAAATGGAGCCCCCAGTGTTAGAGATTCTTTGTGTTCAATCCTTATCATATGACAGCTTCTGTTGTCAAGGAAAAATACTGAAGATTACAAGGAAGAATACAGGTGCTGCCTTTTTAGACCTCACTGAGTGACGGAAACCAGAGTAGGTTTGCATTTATAAAATAATCCATACACTCCTTAAAAAACGTATCTGTAGACCAAGTAAACAGATAATATAAAGTGAATTATTGCACTATTGTCCCATGAAACCCTCATGACTGTCACAAGAATACCTGCAACTTCAAAAGCTGGAGCACCAGCTCACTGGCGCATTGAGACCAGTGTGGTCATTTAAGCCACTAGATCCCAAGATCAGTGAGCACAGTTGTGGCTCTAGTTTTTAGGGGCCCGTAATATCTAGAGAATCTATATCTACAAGAGTTTATGGATCTATATTAAGCAGCATGGAAATATGGGAAATATACAATACATCACAGCCATGTAAGTTGTCCCACTTTGTAGATCTTCTGATGAATCCACTAAAGATCAGTGGTGCCTAAGAATCTTTTTAATCTGCTAATATTTTTGGACCATCTATGATCACAGCCTAATAAAAAGGCAGCTGTAGACTCTTTGGGGTGGTTGCAATAGGGAAGCATTGTCTTTAATCTCTCAAACACCTACAAAGTGGTTCTCGTTTAAATGACCAACCATTAATTTTATTTATTTGTTTGCTTATTCATTAATTTGTTCGTTCATTCATTCACTCACTTAGTCATTCTATTTTACTTCAAACCAGAGACAAAGAATAACACATATTGTTATGTGTGTGCATCTTGCCCTGTTTTTATAGGTAACATTGCTTGCCATAGCTGCATTGGTTCTTCATTGCTGAATAAACCCACATTGGCAGTTATCTCCAACAACAATCAAATTTCAAATAATTTGACAATAATAATAATAATAACAAAATACAATCTGTAGTGTAATTGTAGTGTTTATTCTTTTACTACATTGTTTCCTGATGACTGCACAGGTTGTGCTTTGGAAGACCCTGGAGATTATCAATTACAAAGTATCAAACAGGTTAGTGCAAAGTCATCCTGGAACCTACTCAATGTGAAAAAGAAACTGTAAGAAAGTAGTGACTGAAACCTAAG
Organism: Spea multiplicata; assembly: GCA_009364415.1. Lineage (NCBI taxonomy): Eukaryota > Metazoa > Chordata > Amphibia > Anura > Pelobatidae > Spea > Spea multiplicata. The sequence continues at coordinate 13,761,153 of VKOC01000005.1, forward strand.
CAGACCTCTCCTGCACACCCAGTCTCCTCCTCACCCTCCCTTTCTCATGATTCCCCGCCTCAGTGCTACACTGAGGATTGAGGACAGCATTATTTTCTCTTTAGTGGAGTTGATGAGACTGCTGCAGGAAGGATACTGCAAGAGCAACCAGGGCAATGCAGCTCTGAGGATCTGCTGCTGCTGTGCCACATTCTCCATCCTGCAGGACTGATCACATCTAATTGTTGGAGGGGGGGTTGGCATGATGCAAGTAGGGAGAATCTGCTGATTTCAAGAAAGCCTGCACCATCTGCTTTGGAAAGGTGAATCCAGAAAGAGGGGGGCATCCTGGTGAGTCCTAAGGAATCTCTGTATGCACTGAGGTGTCTGTGAATCAACCTGCAGCAATAGAATCTGATTACTGAGGTTTCATTTGTGTGGCTAGAACTTAAAAGCATGCTTCCTGTATTGGTTGGTAATGCTGATATTGCAACCCAGATGCAATGATTATGATTTGGAATATATATATATATATATATATAATATATATACACAAAATATGTATGTGAATGCACAATATTTTATATATATATATATATATATATATATATTATACACAATGATTCACCTCGTACAACATTATGTTTTAGCTATAACATGTAATGTATATACATATACACATATCTATCTATCTATCTATCTATCTATATTTATATAGATAGATAGATAGATAGATAGATAGATAGATAGATACACAGATACTCATTAAACAGCCACTGTTACAAATATTTATTTATAAACATGTTTGTAAACATTATATTAATTCTTGTATTCACGCACATGCAAGGATTCTTTAAAATGGATGTATGTGAAAGTGTGTATACATTGTGCGAAGATATCTGTGCAACTGTCTTGCGCGTCTTAATGTGCGTTTGCAAGTAGAGTACTGAATTGTTGTACTTGGTTACCAAGGAGCAAGGCTTCCTGTCAACCACAACACATCACAGGGAGGTAATGAATAAATACAATGCAATGGGTTACCAGCACAGCCGGTGGGAGGAGAGCAAGCAGCAGAAGGGCTTTCACTAGGTTGGGGAGGTGGGAGGACACTGTAGAGGTTGGAGCTGGACCCATGACTCTGCATTGCATATACTGTAGATCTCTTGATCACAGGAAGATAGGGTAGACAGCGCAGGCCAATGGTTAACTAACAGTCAACAGAATTTCCTCCTTTAGGCTGTGTCATTTGTCGTTTCCTTTTTTAAACTCGTATTTTAACAGTTCAAACATCTGGCAGGTACATGATGACAACACTAAAGTTCTCGGTGGATCTTATTTTGTAAGCATTTTTGCGAAGGGCAAAAAAGTTTAACCTTGCTATGTTTTAGTCCCGTGATCATTAAATGTACGATGTTATAAGAAGCCACGTTACTAGAAGACAAAAAGATTTTTAACCATAGCAAAGCATGCTGCCATTCTGTGCCAGGCGTTTCACAAAATACCTTTTTGGGCATTAAAACATGTAATTTATTTGAATCTGTTAAACATTTCCTTATGATATATCCTTATTATATTTTAAGCCTAGCAGCGATGGGTTTTTTTAGGTTTTGAGCACTTAGTGAATAATTTACAACACCTTAGAATGAATGATGCTGTCGAAATTAGGCCAAACATTAACTGCCCTCTCCTGTATGCAAATAAGCCTTAGCAGATCTGGCATTATATTATTTCTGCGTAAGGGTTGATCACATAAAAAAACAACAGACACATTTAAGAAGAGATTTACATTTTATTGCTACAGGCAATTGAGTGTTTTGCGTCACATGACAGTTATGTGTTCCTGGCAAAAATTATGATGAAGGAAAAAATTGACATTATTGAATATTTTTGGGGGGGAAGGGTTTGGGCCTTCAGTAAAAATAAAAATAATGTTTGTAATGATCTATTTAGTCGCAAAGGTTTTGCATTCAGCAGATTGGATTAAACAGTACATTTTGATAACATGTTGAACATGCAAAAGACAAGAGTTAGAAGCTGTATAACCATTTAAATGCTAGCATAGGGACATTTTTTATTAAAATTAGTAAAAACTACATATCAGAATACTGCAAATGTAAATATATTTATAAACAGCAGTTAAGAACCATTCCGCCTAGCTAGTATGCCCATTTGCCTGATGTAGGGAATGAGACTTTAATCAGTCCTTAGTCTCGTCATAGGTTCAGGTTGGCCTTATGTCTATCCCATGCATGATTAACTTCCCTCATTGTTTTAGCATTTACCACTTTTGCTGAGAAGCTGTTCCACTTATCTACCGCCCTTTTCACTAAAGTAATGCTTACTTACATTATCTTTCTTGGTATTTCTTTATCCTGCCAATATATATCTAATATATATATACTGTATACTGTATATATGTATACTATATATATATATACTTCTAATTGAATGGTACATAAAGCCAGTGTGAATGTCTTGTTATTAACCAAAACAGGGAAACAGATTATTATGCAAATCACAGTCTATATGTACTACTGTATATACAGTAGTGTTGCTAGGGGGTGCAGTGAGTGACACCACCAGCAGTGGTGACACCAGAACAGGGGTGTTCTAAGACGGGTGAGAGGGGTGCAATGAGGGTCAGTCTTAGTACCGGGAGGCCCAGGACTCCCCCTGGGCACCATTCCCATTGGCAATTTGCTGCCCAAGGAGCAGGGATGGTTGGAGAGGTCACGGAGAGACAAACAAAAAGGGAAGAGATAATGAGAAAGAAGAAAGGGGAGATCATTAGAGAGAAAGAAAAAGAGAGGGGTAACGAGAAAGGGGAGAGAGAGTGTGTTTATTGTCAAACTGTGTATGTTAGGCCAAGTATGTCTAAGGGCCAGCAAGCGTATGGCTACAAGGGCAAGCGTCAATGTGCATGTGTAGGTAAATTTGTATGAGCAGGCCTTTGTACGAGTAATGTTTATGTAAATGTGTGTATTTTTACAGTATCCATACTATTACGAAAATAGAATGATTCATTCCAGCGCATGCTGTGTGTGTTTGGTAGTGTGGGTGAATGGATGTATGTTAGTCTGAGTATATGTGTGTGTGTGACCGCAAGCTTGGTGTGTCAGGTGCCATAGATGCTGCCTTCAATGCCTCATAGTAGTATATGTGGCCGTGTCCAACATACATTTGCGTCTGTAAGTTGATGTTTATGAATGGTACATAACTGTGTTTTTATTTAATTAAGTTACTTATATTTAACTTCTTGAGTACAGTGCCAATCTTACTTTAATATTCAATTTATTATATCAACTAGTGATATGTTAGTATAGCCTCTTTCAATTCTATGGTTTTATATATCATGCCATAATAACATGGCATGATTTATACCACAAAAATAAAGCCAAAATGGAGAAGCCATGTGTGAAAAACTAAGCACACCCTTACTGCTTCCATAAGAAAATTAGGTTCTGCTAATTAAATGCCCTTGATTAATTGATCATCAGCAAGCGTGATCACCTCTATAAAAGCCAAGGTTTTGGCAGTTTGCTGGTCTGGAGAAATCAAGTGCGTGTTAACATAATGCCAATCTAAAAAGAACATGGCAGCACGGCTTAAGTTTGAAAAGTTGCATCTGAACAAAGTGGAGATGTTTGGACATGCATCTCGCCACATTTGGTGAAAACAAAACACAACATATCAACACAAACTCCTTATACCAGCTGTCAAGCACGGTGGTGGAAAGTCATGATTTGGGCATGTTTTGCAGAAATAGCACCTGGGAAACTTGCAGTCATCGACCACAAACTTCTCTGAATACCAGCGTATTCTAATACGCAGTCAAATGTGAGGCCATCTGTCCGACAGCTAAAGCTTGGCAGAAATTGGGTCATGCAACAGGACAATGATCACATGCACACCAGCAAGTTGCTGAAGAAGAATCAAGGTGTTGCAACGGCCCAAAGAACAGACCTCCACCCGATCGAAATGATGTGGTGGGACCTTAAGAGAGCTGTTCACAAACAAATGCCCACAAACCTCAATGAACTAAAACAACGTTGTAAAGAGTGGGACAAAATTCCTCCACAACAAAGTGAGAGACTGATAAAGTCATACAGAAAATGATTACTCCATTCATGGCATTTTCATTTTTGTTCAATAAATCATGACACGGGTATGATATGTAATGTGTTGTTGTTCATCTGAGGTTGTATTTACCTAATTTTTAGACCTCCTGAGGAACACAAGATTGTTATTATGACATGATATGTAAAACCATAGAATTCAAAGACTTTATCGTGGTTGTGGCAGCACCATGAGATTTCTAAGGAAAAAACAAGCCTTCTGGCTTGTCTAGTGCCTATAGATGAGTGTTTAATAAGGCTTCTACTACCCCCTTAATTTTAAGTGAAAGGGTTTTCCATCAACCTTTATAAGGATCTGACCAACTTTGACAAGGGTCAAATTGTGATGGCTAGACGACTGGGTCAGAGCTTCTCCAAAACTGCAGCTGTGGGGTGGGGGACTGCAGTTGTCAGTACCTATCAAAAGTGGTCCAAGGAAGTAAAAGTATTGGACACCTGACTATTACACCAGCAAAGACTTTTATCACATTGTATTATATATACTTTAATATATCGTTGATACTAGACTTGTGCATTCGTATTCGGACGTGCGCAAGGATGCGTTTTCTTGTTTAGCCCGAATACTGAAAATACGTAAATGGCGGCCAATCATCACATTCGTCTTCGTTTACTAATCTCCCTGTTCCTTTCCCCATCTAGCCTACCTTATCTACGCAATATTGCAGGGGTTGACGGGAGTGGAAATCCGTAGGTAGCTAGAGGAGGTTCCTGCCGGCGACCAATAAAGTGGTTCTTATGTACATTTAACTCCTGACGGCGGACCTACGGATTTCCACTCCCGTTAACCTTTCACTCTTGGAGTGGGGAGACCAGTGGTCTCTCACGGCCAAGTTGCGGCACCAGGATGTTAAAAGTATGAGTGACTCTATTGGTGGCCAGCAGGGGGCCCGTCTGCCATCAACCAATGAAGTACAGGTGCACTTCATTGGTTGATGGTAGAGGAGGCCCCTGCTGGCGACCAATAGAGTAGCTGGTACGGACATTTAAAATCCTGGTGCCAAAGGTGCTGCATACCGCGTTAACCCTGTATTAATGCCTTCTACAAAAACAGCAAAAAACGAACATGAAGAATACACGAATATTCCCCCAAACCGAACATAGGAATGGGTGAATATTCGTGGAGTACGAAAAATTTTCCTCCCACGAACACGAAGAGTTGGCTGGCTCCCAAGTCTAGCTGATAGCCCCTTTGCAGCTATAACAGCTTCCACTGTTCTGGGAAGGGTTTCTACAAGATTTTGCCCATTTATCCAGCCGAGCATTTGTGAGACCAAGCACTGATGTTGGACGAGAATCTTCATTCCATTTCTTCCCAAAGGTGTTTGATGAGGTTGAGGTCAGGGTTCTGTGTGGGCCAGTCAAGTTCTCCCACACCAAACTCATCCAACCATGTCTTTATGGACCTTGATTTGTGCAATGGGGCACAGTCATGCTGGAAATGAAAAGGGCCTTCCCCAAACTGTTCTCACAAAGTTGGAAGAATAGCATTGTCCAAAATGTTTTGGTATGCTGAATTGTTAAGATTTTCATTCAGAGGAAGTAAGGGGCCTAGCACAAATAAGGATTTCAATAATTAAGAGGTGTGTCTCAATAGTGGTTGAATGGTTGCTGATAAAGGGTTTCTGTACACCTATGAAGACATTCCAATAAAAATCAACCAATTTTAGCTCCAATATTCATTTAGAACATTAACAATGTGCACACATCTGATCAATTTGATGTTATTTTAATGGACCAAATTAGCTTTTCTTTCAAAAACAAGGACTACGTGATCCCAAACTTGAACGGTAGTATAACTATCAATGGTCCACCCAAAATATTGGCACTTTTGGGTGGACCATTTTTTTACTGGCTTGTTTTATTTTTTAATTATTTATTGTATGAAAGAATTGTTCATGACTAGTTCTTCAATAATCGTTAGCCTGAAGTAGTTTTCTTCCAAGATACCATTCGACTTGTTTAGAAAGAGCTGTGTCCCATATTTGAAAGACCTGCATGCTGAATGAATCCTTTGAAAACTGTTATGTAATACTGAGTTTGAAAAACACAAGTATGTCTGGGAACTACAATTGTAGCTACAGCTTCCCAACATTAGTATTTTGTATAGGACTTCCCTTCTTTTGCAAATAATGCATATTGCAGAACTTTGTAACTTATTTAATATGCATTCTTGACATGTAGAAAGAAAAACACTTGGCTTTAGAGAAACTACCTACCCCACAGTATGTTTTTCATACCATTCTATCTGCTTGAAATAGTTTATTTTAGAGTGGGCATTTGCAGTGGCAAGCAGGAGGTGGCATAAAGAAATGGGGCAAATCCAGAGGGTGATTTTGATAAATTCCTCCATGCATTTGCAAGGGGACAAAAATGAAGATTTGTATGGGACACTTAGCTATCATAAGCATTAAAGTGCATACAACCAGGAAAATTTCTTGAAAAATGTCTGCTTGGTTTCTAAAGCCTACAAATACTTTACAACACACAATGCGATAGCCAATGGCCATCAAGTATTTCGTATAGCTAGGGCAGGTCTTCAGTGATACATTCTGGGACATATATTGCTAGGGAGTATTGGTCTGTTTAGACATTATCAACCCATTTCTCAAGTTTTCTCAAGTTTTCTCAAGTTTACACTTGCTTTGAAAAGGTTAGCTTTGTCATGGAGACAGCAGATTATAGACAAATTGAGATCACCCTGATTTTACTGCCAGTACCCATTTGGTAAAAACCAACCATCCGAGTTGAAGACAAAACCTGCCACCCATGCTGCCGAAGCACACAATCTCTTAATGAAGAAAGCAACACACAACACATGTTTATAGCTAAATCTCATTATTTGTGTACTGAATAATTTAGCTATGATTTACGTTGAAAGCACAGTTCAAACTTATTTTACCAGTGAAACAGTTATGTCTTTCATAATGCATTATTTAATGAATTATCGTATTGCAGGGACTTAGTGTGCCTAGTAGGAACATGGCAGCAATCTCTGAGCAGCAAGATCTTAGGTTCTGTTGAACCTGCAGCTTTCCATACCACTTATATATACTGAACTTGGTAATACCAAATTTGACCAGGGAACAGTTGACATTTACTCAATGCCTGGCCATTACAACTGATTTTATAAAATTATTAAAACAAAAGGTTTAATAATCACACTCTATAAGATTTGTGCTCTTAACTTATATTTATATTCTTTTTTTTTTTCAAAAAAGAAATGAGTACTGCAATATAAAATAATATCTTGTTGTTGGACTAACATCCAATTTTAAGGGCAAGCTTTCAAGAGTCCTTAAAATGGAATGCTAGTCCAATAAAAATGTATAGATTATATATTTATATTGCAATACTCTTTTTTTATTTATTTATTTACACTACTGGACTAACTCAATCTGCATTTATATTCTCAATATAATATTGTCTAATTAGACACAGGGACATAAATTCACTTATTAAGATCAGGAAGATAATCTGTAAAGGTGGAAAGTGCAACAGAAAATGTTGTCATGTCCTAGAATAGATTTATTTTCCTTTTGGGAAGTTATTCAGGATGATCTATAATTTTCATTATGTCTCTATAGTTGAAAATTTCCCTTCTTTTTTGTCTAGTTATCTTGCATCATATTTACCCATCGAAATATATAGACAGAGGGGCGCATATTTGTTCATAAACTTAGCCATTGGTTTTAGGTGATCATGGCACATGTTGTACTTGTGCCAAATGTGATCTGGCTGTATCATATCTCTATGGTAACTAAATTCTTTGGCATTCTAATCCCATTTTTATCTTTTATGAGATGAGATTTGTTTGGCAACGATTGTATGTGACACCGCTTGTTGATCCATGCTCCTTCCTATTGCTGTTTTGTTTGGCTGCGGAAGGCTATATCAGTGTAATAGGATACTAGTGAGAGATATTTAGAAAATGTAAAGGTATATACATTTTTCTATGTAAGCAAATGAGCATCCGTTTTATAGTTTTGCCAATTTTATTAAGGGTTCAGAGAAGTAAATATTACTTAAACAAACATATGGGTTCTGACTGCTGAGAGACCAAGCAGTATGGATGCCACATGTGGTTCTTGCCACATTATGTCGAGAGTGTTGTGGCATAAAGACATACTCTGCTATTGGAATACTCTACAACATTTGTACATGCACGGTGGCTAGGATTAAGACAACAATGGGGGCTATAGACAACAGTGTTCAACCTGGTTTGGTTTGAAGTGGACTTTCCATCAAAAACATATCTGCTGAGACTAATCAATAGCTTAAACACGTGTTGCGTAATATGTATATCTTGGAGAAAAGAAATATGTGATAGAAACATAAAAATACATAAAATGATTCAACAAAGTATAAGAGGGAGTTTATTAATGTTAGAACAAGAGGTCGCAATCTAAACCTAGAGGGTCAGAAGCTTGGATGTAATGAAAAGCCTTTTTACTTTACGGAGAGGGTGGTAGGTAAGTGGAAGAAACACACAGACACATTGTTAAATATTAGCTTTGGGATTACTTGCATAAGGTTAATATAAGACCTATATTAAAGTATTGCTATTCTACATATACAATATCATCAAGGCAATCTCCTTTATGTTAGGCTTGGTCTCATGCACACCTCCTGACATTGTGTTTACATATGGTTAAGTCTTTGACTCTTCACCCACAACATTTAGGCTTAAAGTTAGTCCTTGTGCTGTTTATCAATTGCCTATTACGTGTTCATATATCCATATTGGATTGATCACCACAGTTCCAAAGACTGGAATACTCTGTAGGACACATTCTAACCATCATGCTAACTTTAGTAGTTGGAATACATTGGGCTATATACCAAAAGTGTTTTTTCCCACACATGAATGCATTACTAGCAAGCCAAAATATATTAAATTAAAAACATATTTATTACCTATACCAAATACATTATAGGACATTGTAAACCAGGTGTTTATTCAGCAAAGCAAATACATCAACATCAAAGTGCAGCAAACACACTTGGCCTTAACTGAAAAAATATACACACAAATAAATACAAAATAAATACAAAATATGAGACCAGACTGAATTTTAATCTGAAATTGTATACTTTCGGCAACATAGGTACACTCGAAGGAATCCATTGTTCCAGATTGTTACACCCCTTACTTGCTGTGGGTCTAGTTTTTAGAACTGTATAGACTCTGTCACAGTCTCTTATGTCTGCTTACAAACCTGTTCCTAGCCCTGCATGCATATGGCATGGACATTTGATTAAGGTTTGATTAGTCATTATATAAAGAAATTACTGTCTCATTGAGAAAAGAAATCAGAATTCCACTGCAATATCAATATTGCCAATGAGTATCCTACAAAAAATATATCTATATAATTTGCCTTTTTTGCATTAAAATACCCTTTACTTACTTTTTTTGCCACTATTGCAAGCACTACTGCAAGTACTTGCAAGTAAGCAAAAATGTTTGAAGAAATAAGCTCAAATAATCGCTAAAAGATGTCCCGTTGATGATAAATACTTGTTCTAACCCCTCACTCCCATCTCCAGCTTGTTTGGATTGAGGGTTAAATACTACTATGGTAGACCATAATAAAATTAATAATATAATAATATAATAAAAAACTGTAATATAGCCTTGGGACACAATCCAGACGCTTTTTATTGATTTTAGCAAGTTTCTGTTCAGGAAGTGTCTTTCAGGCCACATTAATAAAATCTGGAAGTTCTGTACTGAATATCTTTTTCTGTTGGTGTACTTAGAATAGTCAATTAGGAATGGGATTCATGCCAACTGGTAGATCAGTAGGAACAAGTGACTTTTTACTATCAAGGACAATCCCTCAAAGTTCTCGTGTATGTCTAGCAGATGTTTTGGCCACAGAAAGCTGCCAACCAAGTATTTGATTACAACTGATCTCATTGTACAGTGCACTATATTAATAATTCTTATAATTATTACCACCATTATTTATATTAATATATAATTATAATAATTAAGGTTTTCGTGAATCAGTAGAAGGCATAGCTGAACACCTCCTCAGCAAAGCTTTCGCCCCTGTTCGATGATGACTCATGTTCTGAATAAAATATCACATTATTTTAAAAGTGATACTTCTCTTTCACAGATGAAACGTTGTTAGGTTCGCTTACGTATTTCTTTTTTTCCTTGGTATGGACAATGTCATCCATACTCGTGTGGCGTAATTTAAGGAAATAACCCTTAAATGGGAACCATTTTTTTCTTAATTAAATGACAATATAAAAAAATGCCGGTGTTATTTTTGTTTGTGATATTTGTGAAAGGTGTAGTCGGCAGCATATTTACCTTGAGCGCTACCCTAGGCCTGACCCAGGGCAACATTCCCAGCCGCCCCCCTTTGTGGCTGCCGTCCACACTGCGGAGCATCGGGATATAACGTAGTATCTCTACAAGCTACATATCTTCAAGGTGTTCAGCACCCCGTAACGCATACTACAGAGACTGCGCTAACTCGGCCCAGTCTTTCATAGTGTAAATGACTGGAGAGATCTTCTTTGTAACCTACCCATTGAGTGGTGGCACGGTGCAGGTACAGATCTCCCAAGTGGGCGATCTGTGCAAATTGTTTGCATGTTCTTCAGTCATGTAGCTTATTTGGAAGAATTCGGGGAATTTGTTAATACACTAATTAACACACGTATAAAACAGCAGAAAACACGGCATTATAATATCCAAGCTAGTGAATGTCGTTGACAAAGTCGTACAAGCTGAAGAAAAAAATGAAGCTAACTAAAACAAGTAAAGCCCTTGTATAAGCAGAGTTTGTATCATTTTGCAACATGTTAAGATGTTAAAAAAACATTTCCTTAGTGCTGAGGGGAAGTTTAGTTAAAAGGTGGCCTCCACTCTTGATGTTGCCACTTCACAAAAGATTAATTGTCTTCCTACATCCGTAATACATTTTCTGCCTGTTCCTGTTTCAATTTTAGATCTGTTCACAAGAGGCATTTCCATTTTAGAACAAATGGGAAATAAATTGATTTTAGAGAGGTACTGTTTATTTCGCAGTGAGCAATGGAAGGTAACCATTTCTGTAAACTAGGAATTGTTCTAAAGAATTAAAACGGAAAACTGTATGTGGGGAATTGAAAGGACATTACAATGGTATATTGTTACGTTTTAGTCACTAGGTGTATGTATTTAGTTGTTTATTAATCTAGTTACCCAGAGATACAGAGCTTATGGTCTAAGCACCAGCTGATTTTCCGAAAAAAAATATAACAATGTACCCAATTTTGGGCAATCAGCATTGCTTTACTTCCATTCTATGCTGTGGTGTCCCATACATAGTAAAGACTGATATATATTGAAGACAGCATGCAGATCTTTAGCTGGGGTACAAGGAAGGACATTGATGTCCTCCAAATGCTTTACCACAAGCCTTCATCATTTTATACTATCTGAATGCAAAAAAACACAATTGCCAATAAATCAAAACACTAGCGTTAATACTCTCGCTTATGTCAGTAAATTTAGCAATAATCAATAGATTTTTGAAATACATATTTCGGTAGCTCAACAACTATGTAAAAGGAATGGAGCACTATAGTTATGAAGAAAGGTTAACAAATTTAAATCTGTTTAGTTTAGAAAAACGGCGCCTCAGAGGGGATATGATAACGTTATATAAATATATTCGGGGCCACAATACAAAATGCATAGGACACGTGGTCATGCTTTTAGACTGGAAGAAAGGAGATTTAGTCTAAGGCAGAGGAAAGGGTTTTTTACAGTTAGGACAATAAGGATGTGGAATTCTCTACCTGCAGAGGTAGTTTCATCAGAGTCTGTACAGACGTTTAAACTGCAACTGGATGGATACTGGGAAAAAACATAATATTCGGGGATATAATCTTTAATTATGGGGAAAGATCTTATTGATCCAAGGAGAAATCTGACTGACATTTTAGGGTCAAGAAGGATTTTTTTCCCTGGTTAGTGCAAAATTGGAAAGAGCGAAACCGGGTTTTTTTTGCCTTCTTTTGGATCAACAGCAACAAATTAACAGATATAGGAAAGGCTGAACTTGATGGACGTGTGTGTCTTTTTTCAGCCTATATAACTATGTAACTATAAAACATAATGTAAGTAAACAGAGTGTGATGCTCAAATCCATAAGAAATAGATGGTATTAGCTCATTTGTACCATTTTTACTTCAAGTCAAAAGCAGTTTGGCCAAAGGGGCCTGAATCCCTTTGCACCCCTGTAATCTGGGATTCTAGTGTCTAGCAGGAGAAGAAGGAGATGTTTGTCTCTGTGTGTTCCTTGTTTCAGTATAGACTACCTTTGCAGCTAGTGATGGCATCATATATGACATCATAATCCAGGCCCCTCTTCCTTAGCATGAGCATTTTATGTCACCTAAAAACAACATGAGTTATCAAAACCACCTGATCGCACCTTATTTGCAGCGCACAAGCATATTTTTGTTTGCTCACAAAAGCAGCAGCTACTCTAAAATCACACTTTATCAGAATCTAAGATTATCACCTGGTTTGACTTACATTATCACTGCTTTGTAACCAAGTGAAGTGCTGAATATGCCACTGATGAAGAGTATAGTTTACAATCATGATTATGAATGAAGCAATTACAGGCATTTCCTTTCCTTTTATAGAATCTAGCAAAATAAAAATGTGTCTTTACAATGAAAATGATCATGTCCTGTATAGACAAAAAAATATTTTGCCTCTAACTTGCGACCAACTACTACGCCCTTCATAGAGGGTTCCTCAATGAGACATTGAAGAAATAGACCTAGTCAAGACCAATGTTCCCAGAGCCAAAATTTTGTGCGCACAATATCTGCGCCGCATAAAGTATAAAAAAAAAATATTTATTTTTTTTATTGGGAAAAACTGTTGTGTGCACAATTTTTGCACGTGTGTGCTCTCTAAAAAAGCTATGTGTGCGTTGACAAGCGCACAGCTTAGAGGGAACACTGGTCAAGAATGACCTTAGTAAATTATATTAAATTACAATGTATATATTTTTTTACTTCAAAAAAATTGTGAACAAATTTACTGTATTCGTTATTGCATAGTACATGTATAATGAAATCCTTCACGTATTTTATACTACAAAAAGGGAACACCCATTTTACTGCACACTGAGCTTCACTTTTCCGCTAATGGATGCTCCGCAACATTAGCCTTTAGCTACAAGAAATCATATCCATGTGCAGGTAGTTGAAAAAAAGTTTATATTCCCTTTATGTGTGGGGAATCAAGTGTTTACAGTGGGGGGGGGGGGCTATGAGAATATTTAATAAAGAATGACGACATTTGTACACTAGGACCCATATCTGGGAAAGTTGTTGAAAATAACAGCTATCTGACTTTTACCTATGAAATTCTTAGGTATGCTACCCTTGAGGCCTCAATCTCCTGTTCCATGTAGAAGTAGGGGATCAAGAGTAGCCAGCTGGAGGAGGTAGCACTAGCCATACGCGGTGGGTGGCCACCCATAAATGGACAATGAGTAGGTAGGCATACAATGATTGCGCAGGACTAAGTACCATTCGTTCCCACACCCAGTGGTCAAAACCTTCCCTAGAGGTCCAGTAATCAATTGACCCAGTGGAAAATCCATACTGATACTTAGAAATGCTTTGTTTATATTGATTGTGTGAAAATCTAAACTCTCAAGCTACTTCATATGGTTGGCAGGGGATTTTTATGTATGATATAATAGCATGCATTCAAGTTATTGTGAAATGTATATATAATATGAGAAACATAATATACTGAGTGGCATGTACTGGATCTTGGTGGCGTGCGTGGTGCATTGTAGGAGTACACAAAACTGTTCTGGGCTTTTTCTATGTTGCAAACAAATAGCTACTGATCTAACTCTGTAGTTTGAGTTATCTAATACATGGATTAAAATGATATGCTTTACTAAAAAAAAACAAAAGGGTTTTTACCATTAGACTAATCATATACATTTAATATAATCAGCTGATATAAAGTTGTTATTAAATATAGAAAGGAAATTCCACATTGCATTAACGTCTTTGAAATAAAATGTATTGATGACTGGCACATAGACAGTTGATTTTATTTGTTTATGGATATTTTGCTCCACACGCCATGACTAAGTATGCTTTCAACAATAATTGTCTCCTTGGCAAGCGGGACACCGTATATCCTGCACTGCCAATCTTTGTCAGAATAGCTAATGAGATTACAGGTTTTAGCTGTTGCAAGACACCAATGTCCGGCTCTTCTAAAGCCTCTCTCTTTATCTTTACAGACAGCTCAAGCCTTTAGCTGGAAGGACAGAACTCAAGACAACAAAATAGACCAGTACCAGAATCGTGACAGGTCTTTTGTTTGGACGCCAGTCAGCAGTGACTCAGGCATCATCTGCCGAGTTAGGATAGAAAGTAGATAGATGATGCTTCTGGGAGCAGGAGAAGATATTTTCTAACAGATTAAAGACTGATTGCGGTGTAATAAATCCATCAGTGAAACATCCACAGCCCTTCGCACCATGGCCACATCCCGGCCAGCTGGTAGATCCACAAGGGACATTGCTAATGTTATGCAAAGACTGCAAGGTAAGTGTTGTATGATTTACTCTATTTTTTATCGTGTTTTTAAGGATTAACTAAAACTACAAAACTACTAAAACTACAAAAATAACTTTTTTACAATATTTTCCAGCTCTGGTAATGACTTAATGACCTGTTGCCTTTAAATTATGAGAGGGCTGCTGATACCACTGTAAAGACCTCATATCAAATCAATACTGGCCAGTAATTTGGGGCTTCTAATGTCCTGTCATGTTCTGCTTAGGGTGTGCATCACTGCATCAGTACAACTGTTGTCTGAAACTCACATTACCTTCCAGTTTCTTGCTGCAACACTTATTATGCCCAGAAAAACAGCCAAATGCCCCCCCTTTAGCCTACCATTAAGGTTGTGGCTACACTTGCTAATGTATATATGTATATATACAATCTCATACTAAGAGTCTAAGCATGTCAGTGCTGCAGTCTACAATTGGGTCCATTCAATAAGAAGGCGAGTGGCTAGTCAAGTTAGAATACAACCTGGCTGACCAGACTCGGCTAAGGTTTCTTGCTCTCAATATTTAGTAATTACACCTCTTTATGTGTTCCAAACATGTAATTTCCTTAATTTGGTTTTATGTTTATGGGTTAGACAATCATTTGGATTTGTCATAAAAACTATGTAATGAACAACAGTCCACATCTTTTATTCATTTTAGCCAACAATTTAGGCAGTGCTTCTTACAAAACCTATATTCAGGGTATATGACAACACTAGAACTGACAGACTAAGAAAACAAAAACTACATTATGTAGAGAGGGCCCTGCTTACAAGTTTACAACCTGGAGGGTATGGGGTGAGGAGAAACATAAGGTATGGCGAAAGGGAAGAGGTTGTATTAGTGGCAGGTAATTTCTAGCTACTAAGATTGCATGTTTCTCTGAAGAAGTGGGTTTTGAGATTTTTTTTATGTTGGGAGGGTGAAACCAGAGGTTCAGGAGAAGACAGGTAGATTTAAGTAAAATCTGCATATAGATGATACTGGAAGCCAAATGAGTATATTCTGTCTATATATGAAGCCAGAATGTGATATATGAGTATGGGAAAACACAAATCTAGTACCATTGGTAAAGGAAGTCAATAGAAATTTCCTTCCTAAAATATTTATATACCACTAACAATATCTGTAGATTGTATATTGTGCATTCTGTGATGGTGCCCAATGCGTTGCATGTATGCATATGCAGCTACTTCGTCAACAGATTAAGCGAACTTCAGGTATCTTTTTTTTTTAATGAGTCTGTGATTTCACAATGTTTAGACAAGATGTGTCTTGCCTCTAGACTTGTTGTCCATCTGTTCATTAATTAATAGTCTTATGCACTTATAGTGGGTGGCAAACACATTTAAATAAATTATTTATAGAAAACACATTATTATAGTAGCGTACAGCAGTTTAGCCAACAATCAAAACCATGTTTTCAAGTCTATGGCTATTTTGGGACCCTGCTTTGTTGCTGGAAGCAAATGATTTATCTATTCTGTTTAACTCTATGCGTCACCTTTTCACCAGGCAAGTTTCTAGCTCTGGGGCTAAATTATGGATTAACATATATGCAATGTAGATACTTATGGAAATTCAACGGGGGAATATCCTAAGGCAGCAATAGCATACCTATGGCACGCGGGCTACAAGGGCACTCCAAGGCCTCTGTTGCGGCACATGGCCAGGTTGCTGACCGAGCGGTTCATTTTCTAAATAAAGGGAGCGTGAGGTTGGTTCCCACAGCTTGCCGGCCACTGATGTTGAGTGCTGAGATAGATATGATTGTAGCTACATCTCATAACAACTTCAGTATGTGATCTGTGCAGCTCCCTGTGCGCTTAACAATCTCAGCCAACAGGTTTGTGGAAACGGTATCCAATCTCATTTCAGCAATCAAATATTTAAAGGGGTCTTTGTTACATCATTTATCATATCATTGCTTGTGTCTTTTGTCTGTCAGAGATATTGGGAGATATTTGTTTTAAAACGAGGGAAATTGATATAGGAGCTTTGGTCCAAATGCACTCTAGAAGGCATTAACACTCATGTAGTGGGATGGAGAATTGGTTCACCTTGGTTGGTGCAAAAATACTGCAATATTTCCCCATTACCCAGGTTAACGTAATAAAATATACAACATTAAGAACCATGCCTTGCCCTCTTTCTTGGTGCATGGATAAAATTAAGGAAAAAATATATTTATTCTAAATTAAAAACTGCAAAAAGGAACCTCAGAATTAACAAAAAGCAGACCAGTAATGCAAGTCTTATTTTCAACCCCCCTTTTGTACTGTTATTCACTTTCGTTGATAAATGGTATATTTGCCAGCAACTTCCTAAAATAACAAGTGTTCTTTCACTAAGTAGATTTATTTTTCATGGCTACATCCCTGAATTTTGTCAGTCTTCATTGAGGACCACCATTTTGTAAACATTGTTACATTTTCCAAGTTATGCAATAAAAACTTTGTGCTGTGCGTTTTGTCTAAACTAAACTTGAAATTAAATATCAATTAAATCTAGGCTACATATGCACTATTTTTACTACGCTAGTCTGTATTACATTGCACTGTGTTTCATCTGGCAATAGGAGAATTCATTTGACTCTGTCGAACTGTCTTGAGTCTACTCTGCCTGTTCACATATGTCTTAAAAATCTGACTAAAATGTATCCATTCAACATGCACTAATTTTCCACAGACCCCAATCACTTATGATTTTTCAGTGTTGACCCAAAAAAAAGACATGACCCTTCTTCAAAGTAAGGGACTATGTTGCATTATGAAAGTGGAGATCTTGTAGAATTACAAGTTGTAGAATTACACTTGCATCAATTGGACAAAAGCACACAAAAACTCACAAGTTCACTAAGGCCAACTCACATTTGCATTCACTAGAATCGTTGACAACATGCCTTAATTGTGCTTGCCCTTTAAGAACTAAATGAAAGAAAAAATGCACATGCTGTTATAATACAATAATAAAACAACCAGCGCATTCCTCGAGCTAAAATGATTGTTTTTTTTGTTTCATTTCTGTAACTAACCAAGCCACGGGAGGGGCTGAGCTGTCAGAGTTGCTTGTTATAATAAAAATCAATGTGAATTGTTGACATTTCTGTGTACAAGCAGTTCCCTAGGCGCTAGCTGAAGGCTTCACATCACTGATGCCCAAGAAGAACAGGCTATGTGACATGATATAGGTAAATTATATAAAAAATATCAAATGGAGAGGATACTTGCAGTGCAGATTATCACTAGGAAATAATGTAGTTTATTAGTTTAAATGGCATTGGATAAACTCTTGAGTTTGACGTATAACTATACTTAATAAAGTGCTAATTTTGAAATCACTGTTGGAAAACTGTTCTCAAACCCCACTCATATAGTTAGGCTTTCTCTTTGTCCTCATATAATAATTAAATATTAACTAGTACCCCCTGCCCCCTCTGTAACAAGAAGTAACAATGCAGGTACAGAGAGGGAAGATCACGCCAATAAACCACACCTCAGCTGATTGATGATGTCAGTAACCATATCTCAGGTGTATCTCAGTAGAGATGTTTTCTGAAAACAGAAAAAAATATAAAAAATAACTTTGGTTTCTGTCAAAGAAGTTATTTTAAAAGTTCACTGGCAGGCTGGCGTTATAATTTGTTTGCACATGATGCGGAACTGGTAGGGATGTCGCCACTGGGCACCCCAAACCACAGGAACCAGAACTAGAAACAGGATATCAATCGGAGGCTGGAGAAAAGTCACACAGGCTAGGGTGTGGAGTCCTGCCAGTCCTATGTAGGTACTCAGTGAACGTACCCAAAGGTTATTGTAACCTTCCACTGCTGGTGGAATCCTTTTGGTTACGTGAGGGCCTAGGATACTCTCATTTATTGTTTTTCAGTTCTTTTATTCACTTTATCAAAAAGATTTTCAGTTAATGGCTTCTGAGTTGGAAGTCAAATTCAACATGATTTCAAAAGCCTACAGTGGGCCTGGTGGGGGGCAACAGGCACCTCTATATTGATTAGGCTCCCTGTAGCACCAATGCTGTTTGAACCTGCTAAAAGGGAGAGCAGTGATCTGGCCTATTAACAGTATGGAGGACCACTCCGAGTCAGAACAGCCTCCATAGTTCATTTCTGTCTGGGGCCACAGTAAGGACAGCGTTGCAGGGTGAGTGGCCCAGGGTGCTGCCCTGAATCAGGCCAAAGGCCGTGCTAAAGGTGAATATGCCACTGACATGAATTCACATGAACTTGCAAATGAACTTGCATATTAATTAATATCTGAGTTCCTTTTTGGGTTGTAGTATGCTAGTGTGCTAGTGTTGAGTGTCAGTTGAAATAACCCTTAAACTCCCACTTTTTTGTATTAAGTATGATGTTTTCTATCCCTTAAACTGGATATTGTGTATTGCGTCGTCTAATAAATGTACTTTAGTTTGGACTACCTTATTATTGGGGCAGTTGGTTGTGCTCGGAACTTGGTCTGAAGGTTGCCAGCCTAGCAATGTACCAGAGACAATAGAAATCTCCATGAGGTTAGATGCACATAGCAAAATGTGCTATTTTCTCAGACCCAGCTAATGCTAATTACAATTACCTGGTTGTTATTACCACAGTAGCTCTAAAGCAATCCTGTGGTGTGCTACGTGTTGTAAATTTGAGGGATTGAAGTAACAGTAAAACGAAAATTGCAAAAATCCAAGCACTCCAAGCTCACCAACCGCAGGTTACTGTTTGAATGAGCAAATGGATTATTTGCTCATGATTTATAACACTTGATAGTTGTTGGGAATAAGTAAATAAAACCCTGACAACAATTCAAATGTTCACACCAACTGTAAATACTCATTGATTCTGCTAATCTCCTTACATACCAGCAAAAATCTGTTCTTTGTTGCATGCCTTTCAAATATTTGAAACAGCCGAAGAAGGACACCTTTGTTTTAGGAGTTTTGTTTAGATGTGTGGATTTGACACAACCTTTCATGTGACTTTGAGACCCATTGATAGCGATTCTTTTACATTAGGCATTTAGAAGAATAAGAATATATTTAAATACTTAAATCACATTTTCTGCCTATACACCTATATAGGACTATAGAACACTGTAATAGAATAGAAATAGATTTTTTATATCTTATTTAACACGTTTTTAAAAAATCTAATTGGGTGTCTATATTTGGGGCCTATAGATTTAATAGAGTGCATTCTGTACCATTTAATTCACATATTAATATAATGTATTTACAGTACTACTTTATCTGCACGTTATATACGTTGTCTGCAGTCTACTGTGAAACTGTTGGGCATTCTGTCTAGCGCAAGTACCAGAACAAGAAGTTCAGTATAACAGTATAACCCTGCTATAATGTTGTTAAAAGATTTCTTTAAAAGTATAATCTGCACAGAAGAGAACGCAGTGGCAATGATATGCAAGAAAAAAACAAAACGTGACAGAAGTGGGGAATACAGACACGTACTTAGATGTAGTTGTAAAGGAGGTCAAACTGTTCTGTTTGAAAAGGAAATGCATTTTTCCATTGTATGGATATAAACAAATTACACTGCAACCAGAGTTTATGACTTGATGGGCCTTGGGTTTTAGGTCTGAAAAAAGGCTCCGATGGTCGACATTTTTATGTGCAACTTCGTGACAAACATGAAAATCTAAATGCCATCGTTACAGTCATTTTACTGTGAACCATCAAGAAAATGATGTGGATCCCGTGACAGGGGTAAACACACAAGAGAATGATGGTTGGATGCCAAAATATGCATTTTGAAGAAGATGAGAGGGGTTTCCAATGAGCACCTTGACCACATTTGCTGGAACATGCTAAGAAAGGATGCAGAAGATTTGTTTTTGGCATTTCTAAAGGATTGAAAAGTTAATACATTTTATTTGTATGGCATAAAACGATAGAAACTAATAGAAATGATAAAATTAAATATAAAGCAATATTGTTCATTTTTTTATGCAGAAGTTCAGGTAGACTGCGTGCTAAAGTAGCACCGTGTCTACTTTATCTACATTTATTTATAGTAAATATTTTTGTGAATGTCAATCTAATGTCAGAAAATGAATAATGCAGATATTTCTAGCTACCCTTTCCTGTATAGCCACAAGGTGGCTATCCCATTCTCTCCGTTGCTGGAACAAGTGATAGAGGCGCAGGGTAAAAAACAGGTTATATGAGAAGATGTCCTATCACTTACAAGACAGATATGATCTGTTTGAGAGGATTTGGTCCAGGTGGATTTACTATCAGTCTTTGGAAAGTATAGAGGTTGGCCGTCCCTGATGAGTCTATAAGGTCTGTGGGACAAAAAAGTTGGTGAAGTTGGAGACAAAAGCCTAGCCAGGCGGTGGCATGAGATGCATCTTCTTTTCTATTTTATGTCAGGAAGACTGATGAACGTTCACTGGAATTTTCCTTTTCCTTTGGTATGATGGCATGTGGCATTTTATTTACTTTCTATTTTTGTTTTTCTTTATATATTTATTGGTACAAACAATCAATTTTTTGAAATTAGATATTGATATCTCTTTCCTTGTATGTTCTTATCAATATGAACATGCATCTGTTTACTTTACAATCTCATCAGACAGAAGAATATATCTATTTTATATGCTTTTGTTCAGAACAGTTGACAAATACTCTTCGATGTGCACATGTACAATGCTGGGCTGACCAGTTAATGTTATTATCATTATTATCATCTTTTATTTATTTATTTGCGGATGGTACAAACCTCCCGAGTGCTCTTCTTCTGCACCATGAAACTATGAAAAGAAAAATGTAGGTTTGGTTTTAAGCAGTATATTTGCATGAAACAAAATTAAATCTTCAATCAGGGCTATGTTGGCCCTTTAAACTCCACAGTAAACAATATTGTGGCTATTCTCTGTGCCATTCTGCCCTCATATATACCCCAAAATTTGACTATTTTTTTAAGGATGAAAACCCCTGTTAAAGGCCTAATGAGACAGAAAATGGCAACATATACAGGGTATGATTCGGAGTTGTCTCTTTGAACAAACCATACATTTGATGAAGCCAGAGGGCTAAGATAACTGACCTATCCTGCATGGCGCATCCATTCTCTCCATAGTTACTGTTGCTATGGCCTAAAAATGTTCATAGTAGTAGTTCTGCAAAAGGCAGCTGTGTCAGAGAAAAGTTCTAAAGGGGAACTTAATTTTTACCACTACGTCTATTTTTAACGGCAGCTTTTACGTGTTGTAAGATAATCAATATAGGTATCACCTTGCACAAAAATGAACGTCCTTGACTGTTCTATTTTTTCAGAAACATTTATGTTTAGAACTCGCATTCTGCTTAGGCAGCCTATTAAGATATGCTCTTACTGCTTTGCCATAAACAATGTAACAGCTTGGTCTTTTCTGAAACAAAGATAGTTTATTGCTTTCAAGTGGGTGCTTTAATCACCCAGAGAGAGAAGAACAATTTCCTATATGTAATTAATAGATGAACTGAAAACCTATATAGCACTAATTTTTACATCCGTCCAGCAAACCTTTATAGCCTAGAATACATTACTTAAACTGTGAAGTTAACCTCTGAGACATTTTCTTATATTTTTGTAATATATATAATCTCATATCTGTACAATATATGCGCTTCCCCTGTGGCATGTTGATTATATCATTGAAAAGAATACCTGGGGGCTCTACGCCTATCTGGCACATTGGGCCACATACTCACCGCCACTCCAAATGGGGTCCTGCAGTTGTGTGAATATAAAAATGTAATGTACTTCATTTAGTGGTCGCTGGCCTTCGAGTGCCAAGGCCACCAAGCCATCCTCACTCCAGCCCTGTCTTTAATTTATAGCTGCTAACAGTGATAAATTTGCCTAAACAGGACCAGCGGAGCTGTGGTATATCATGGTTGGGGGCTGCCATAGGCCTTAGCCAAGACAGTGTGATCAGTTACCCCTCATCTCCTTTATAGCCTCCATTATAACTGGAGCACACCATTATATGACATTATATCCCTGCATTCTGCCTCAGAAGGACACATTGTACCAGGTAAGAATACTATGGAGTGAAACCGGCCTATTGAGCAGTGGCACCCTGGCTAGACTGATTACTTAAAAGACGATTTGCCCCACCATAACTGTTGCCCCAGACCTTTACTCAGTCAAGGCTAGAATACACAATTGGAGTGGAGTAGAATGTCATACATGGTTCAGGATGGCTTTGGGTCAAAACACTTTAAAGTGAGTTCTTTTTAAAAAAAAAAAACATTTCTCACTTGAATAAAACATTTCAAAAAAAGAAGCAAGATGTGTCAATACCTGTTTTGTGCAGTGAGCATACATTGTGCAATGAGTTGAAGATAAATATATAACTAGTAATTGAATAGTAATCCTTTGCAAAGGACAAAACAATTGAGACATGTGTTTCTACAATTATAAACTAATTTTTCCATTACAAACCTGCAATACACCAGTTTTTTGGGGCATATGCTAAGAGTTTATAAGGCAGAAGAGCATATAAAGGTTTACATTTGTAGCTGGATATTTATGCTTATGCCCACTAGGCCTAGACTAAGAGGTCAACATTACCAGGGGTCATCGGAGGGATACAGCTCAGTAGGCTTTATGGGATTTGTAGCCAGCCAACTTACACTGCGGACGTCCACTTGTTGCAAACAATTTACTATACGCTGGAAGTGATAGGAACAAAGGTAAAATGCCTCTCTGTCCTTCTGAAACTAACACATTCTCTATCAGTCTCTATCATGATATTGAGAAAATACATATTTATTTCTAGAGGCTGCAGAAAGAAATTGTGTTGAAGAATTTATTAATTCAATAAAGATGGACATAAAGGGTTAATTAACCATGACACCTTCCACCAGTATAGGTATACCCAAAAACATATATATTACTGTTAAGAATAGGTAATAATGCTATAGTTCCTGAAAAGCAACACATAATTATTTGATATCTCAATATTGTGTTCTGCAATGCTACCGTACATGGTTCCTATATAGCATGGATTTTTAATCTGTAACTTAACACCTTATTGCGGACCGCCATGTGAGTTGTATTAAAAACCCTACATAGGAACTGTATAGATACAGTACTATGTAGCAAAATTTAGCAGAATACACTATTTTAAGTAAATCTTTGGAGTATGGACAGTTTATAATGTAGCATTGTGTCTATTGTTGCATCAAATGTGGTTAATGCATTGCCTTGAAAGATGTGTTTGGAATATAAAAATACATTATTTTAACGATTCATCAAGGTTTTTTAAAGTTCTCTTTTACAGATTATTATAACTGGTTTTTTTGCCAGAGTATAAAAATAATGTATCATTTCCTTACAATAAAATGTTTATATGCAGCTATACTTTTGAAGGATATATAGTTATCAAGTGATTCCGCTCATGTTCAGAGACATGTCTGCATGTTCTAATCCTCATAATTCAAGTATTTTGTCACAAAAATAATCAACATGGTGACATGTAGAAAGCTACTTTTATCTGTTAAAGTTGATCTGTAAATTTCACAATGCTACATTTTAGAGGTCAGTACACTAAATGAAACCAAGAGATAGTGTTTATAGATTAGTATAATCTGTATTTTTGCATAAGAAATAGAGACCCCCTTTTTTGCTTATACCAGATAAAATACTAGTAAACACTTGTTATATCATAAATATTATGCATTAATAATGTCTAGCCATAGCATCTGTCTTCACCAAAAAGCAATAGCTTAGGGCATTATACACAGATACCTATTTACCTGTAGAAAATAACCAATTGGCTCTTCTTTAGGACACTTTTATGTATACTCCAACCTTCCTTTATGGAATTCAAGTTGGTTAAATAAATAAAGTATTTAAAAAAACCTTATCTGAAAAAAATGAATGACAGTATGTGAAACCTCTACTAGCGTGTTATTACTTGGTTTACCACTAGAGGGTGTAATGATTCAGGGAAGGTTGGCAGTTGTTGACCATTCAGTGGTATCTTTACTAAATAGTGTGTGAACAGTGGTAACACTGCAAAAAGCATTACTTTGGGAATATGCATGACTTAAAGCAAAACTTGATGACACAATATGCAATAGAGATGGAGGCAGCTATTCTTGATGAAAGAAAGATGAACTTGTGAAACATACGCACAGCATATTATTAATCTAAAATCAATATAATAGTTATATGGTCAGTGCTACAACCTGAAAGGACTATGCAAAGCACTTAAAATGTAAACGTTGTGTTGTTACAAATACAATATACATTATTAAGAATAAAGATAGGTAGGTGACAGTTTGGAATAATGCAACCAAATACAGAATTGAGCTAGTAACATGATATTTTAAAAACATAAAACATATATTTTCCTTATTTAAGGACAATGGAGAAGGAAGTCATATAATGTACATGCACATAATAAAACCTTTATATATAAAGACCTTTATATATATATATAACGGTACACTGTTCTGCAAATTAAGCCCTAAAATTAGCATGCATTTATGTTTGTGTATGCATACATATAAAATAGGGTATAATCTAACTCCTGGTTTTTATCAGATATGGTGACATGTTCAGTGGCTTCAAAGCCCAATTTGTTCAATTTTAAAGTAAATAGAGGTCTATTCTTTAGATGGCTTCTCTGGCCTGAAAGGATATGTAAATCTATGTCTTTTTATATTCGGGACCTGGTAAACATGAAGCCAATCATCCATAAGGGGGAAAACCCCAGGTAGCCTAGCATTGAACATTTCCAGGTATCTCATCCTTATGTTCAATGACTAATACATATACCAGGTTGGCAGGCTAAATATATTTATTTCAATAATCTACATATATGGTTGGATGAGTTCGGTGTGGAATGACTTGACAGGCCGCACATAGTTAAAATAAGTAAAGACTATTTAGAAAAAAGTATCTTAGAAAAATACTTTAAAGCTCCCGTTGAGAGGACCGGAATCGAGCCATGCTGTAGCAGTCACAGCTTGATTCTCACGAGATTCCTTCGCCTCCACTTCCTCAATGGGTGTATCCAGCACAACGCGTTTCACCAATCAGCTTCCTCAGGTGCATAATCGCTCCTCCTCCAGTCTTTTCACGTATAGCACCATTAACCCCTTTCTATACCAAATCACTTGATCAATTAAGTCCATTAACCCCTTCAGTACTAAACCATTCAATTACCATAAAGATACTTTTGATAAATAAAACACATAAAGTGCTAGCGTCCTCTATGGGGTTATCACATAAGAAACACATCATTTAAAAAATGTATCTACTAAATAATATTAACCCCATTTAAGATTGATGATCTGCCTCAGCCTCTAAAATAAACATAATTTTCACAAATCTTCATTTTCACAAAAAAATAACAGCATAAACTTAACAGCCTGTAATATATAACATAATTAAACAGTTCAAGTGCTAGTGACTACTATAGGCTTATTGCACAAATAATGACATAAATGTATGCTGATAAAGTACTGCATAACGTGCAAAAGGCTGCTAATAATGGCAGAGTACTGATTTTGCAATGGTTAACTTAAAGTGCAAACTGCTTCAACGTCCACCTGAAATGCACATAGCCTCCATATACATAGCAGCATGAAACTTTACAGCTCACGTTATCATAATTCATAATAAAAAACTTAATCAAAAGAAATGTACTTGATAAAAAAAGGGTGGGGGTGGGGTTTGCTGTATGATTATATCAATTACATTCTACATAGTATATTAACAAACATTGTTACATACAAAATATACAGCTTCAAGCTACAGATAAAGACTTCTATCTAATGCAGCAATGATAACGAACTCAAAAATAATAATGCATAGTCAAATATATCAGAAATGTAAAAATATTCTGGAATGAATTCCTGCAAAAAAAGGGGAGAAGTGGAAAAGGCAGTATTAGAATTCAAAAGATCACAAGAAATGAAACAAATCAAAGTCCTGGTTGAGTCCAAATAGATGTAATGTTTTAACTCGTAGACCCACCGCATCTCCTCCTGACCTATCTTTCCAATAAAATCACCCCCCCTCTATTTATTATGGATTCCCATAAAAAACTCAGGTCTCTAGACCTGCATTCATGGTAACTGCCAAAATGAGCGGACACACTATGTTTACCACATCCTTTTCCAATATTTTGCACGTGTTCACCAATTCTGACATGTAGTGGTATAATAGTGGCGTATAGGTCTAAAATATAAATGATATTTTTAGTGTGACAGGTGATAACTGTTTTTATAGGGAATTCATTATTGGTTCAACAATTCTTGACCAACAATTGTTATTTATTATATTGTAAGCCGGTACTAATGCAGGCTGGGCTTGTGCCACATCGATAGAAACCCTTTCCCCAATTTAAGGAAGTGTTTTGGTATTTTATTGATGGCTCTTACACTACATAGACTGCTGTTTATATTTTTAGCGCCCCTACTATCCGTGGATCACATGGCAAAATTATATATAACTCTTTGTCTTCAAACAATAAATGCCAATATTTAGAGATAATTCTTTTTACATGAATACATCTTTTATCATTTTGGCACTTAATCGCCATCAGAGATTTTGACTGTTAGGTTCTATGAATATATGCTATTTGTGATCATGTATTAACCCCTTAAGGACAATGGGCGGTCCGTAAACCAATTGAAAACAATGCATTTTGAGCCCGTACACGTACGGGCTTTGTTTACATTTTCTGTGAATATACTCTGTAGCACTATTAGGTGTAGAAAAATAAATAAATAAATATGTCTGCTAGCAAATCCTTTTTGTCTGGTCCATTTATTTAGTGGCCTGTGAGTAATTTGCGAACACAGTACAGCAGTTAGATATAATTCGGTAAAAAAAGTGAAAATTGAAAGATTTGGTTACACAACAATGCTGTTATCTACAGTTACAATCAGAGGAGCACCCTGAGGACATGCGGTAAGGTAATACAGTAGGATTCCTTAAAGTGTACATACATGAATGTTGCCATGGCAACAGCTGTAGACTACTGCTGGGTGAATGAATGTTTCCTTGGTGAAAGCCCTTGGCGTTAGAAACTCAGGGAATCCGGACAGTTTCCAAAAATACATCAGTTTGAGAAGCAGGCAAAAGATGCTGAAAATGAATCTTACATATTCTTCTGTAAAAAAAGGTAACACCCTATTTCTGTCACCTTCTTTTATTCTTCTAACAGGATAAAATAATGGCAATCTGGTCTCTACGGAAATTAATATTATTTTGTTTTAATAATGATTTAAACATATCCAGCCTCCCCAAAAGACACAAATGTGTCCAGCCTTTAGCCATTGCTTTGGCTTATTTAATTTACCACGCACCGCATGCCCTGCATTCACTACAGATATATGCTACGCATATATTGTTTTAAGTAAGGCAAAAGTAACGATTTGATGATGTGCAGAATGAGTGAGAATGATGGTTTACTAACTCTAAAAAAATATGTAAAGTCAGTGGGAGAATCCGTGCCTGGCCTAGTTCTATCATTGTGGGTACTTGTTTAATATATTTATATTTGTAATTACATTACATTTTATTTTACATTTTATTTTTGTAGTGGAACACATTTTAGTCTACCTACCTTATGGATTAGTTTCTTTGTAATTTGTCATAAAACTATATATATAATATATATACTAATACTATATTTATTAATGTTCCAAGTACAAGCAACAGGTAATTAAAAAATTAAAAATGCTGAGCTAATTTTCAGCACTCTTGTTAAATGTTAAGGGCCAGTCTCTGTTTTATGCAGAAGGCATGGCTTGCTAAATGGAAATTAATAACGTAGTTATTTTTGTCTTCGCTTGTGGTGACATTGTGTTAATGCGGTCATTCTGGTCATAATCTGTGAGCTAAAATTGTAATATTATACCCTCTGGCTTTTAGACAACATAAATGCATATATTCCAGTATTCCAGGATTATATAGTGAAATTAATCTTAAATAATATACGCTAGCTGTTATTGGTTACTCTTGCATGCAAATATTGGTACTTGTTTCTTTTATCACCTCCACTGCTTCTTGTTCTTTTGATTAAAATTCAATTTCTCTGGGGAAAAATAGAATACAGTGGCTGAATAAAGAGTTATGTATACAGCCTCATCTTGGTTGCCCTAGCATGATGGGAGTAGCAAGTAATAGCTTCCCTTATAATACCCCTAACAGTGAGTTATTTAAAGTCTTGGTATTGAACTTACTGAGTCATTTTCTCCTCAATTTAACTCTTTTTTTTAAAATTTTGAAATATGCCTCGTGTAGTCAAATTGCGCAGCTGGTGCTTTTGTTTGAGAAGCAGTTTTGAAATCTCGGTGTAACCAGATGAACAGAGTTTGAAAGCGTTATGCTGTGGAACCCTCCTGTGTTGCTATGTGCGTAGCACAAAGGAATCGGGTCTGGTTAGGCGAACTAGAGAGTTTGTTATACGCTGCTGTGCAGAGCCTTTAACCCTTCAAGTGCCACACAAGGTCATACAACACAAAGAATATACAGAACCCGCCGAAGCCTAACTATAGAGTATCCGGCTGTAAGGGTGTATGTGCTGGACCACACAGGCTTGCTTTCTTGGGTCATTCGTTTACGTGAACATCTCTGAATTAAAATAGCTCAGAAAGGCAATTTACATTTTAGATGCATTTTTGGGGGGGGGGGGTCTTCACCTGGATAACAAACATGAATGTCTGAAAATGTAATTTAACTGCACCCATGCTTAGTTTGAATGGCACTGCAGAAATTTAGTGTCATTACAGTGCCAAGATTACTGGGATGCAGGACCATTTATGTGCAATAAAAACATCGAATGTAATGGCAGATAACAACCATTTGGCCTATCTAGTCTGCCCATTTTTTGTTGGATTCAGGATGACCATATGCCTATCCCATACATGTTTAAGTTCCATTACTGTGTGAGACGATCCATTCAAAAGATTCAGAGTACTTTGTTATAATTAAAGCTTAAAGTCATTGATGATTATGAATATTCAAGGTCCATTGTACTACTGCCTTGGCAGGCATTACTTTGTGTAGACTCCCAGTTGGTAATTAATCCATATCTTGTTGGCTTGTTCAATGTAATGGAGTATTAGCAGGAAAGGTTGGTGTTATAATGTTAGAAGGTTTCAAACATCATTAATATTATAATTTGCATTTATACTAAGTAGAATGTCAAACACAGATGTGTACAGTACTTTAGTTCAAACTGTTAGACAAATACATAGTGAGGACAGTGTAAATGGCACTGGGGGTCATGTCAATGGGGGGTAAATATATTATTTGGATTCATATTGTTTGACCTGGAGTCATTGGGTCATGGGTTACTGAGCTCTCCAGTTCAGCCAACTCTCAATTCATTTGCCTTCTTTTGGAACAAATGCCCTGAAGCACTAACTGTATGACACCAAGCTTTACATGTACAAGGACAAAACAATACAATGGGATGAGGTTTCCTTTTGTTTTTGTAACTGCCACAGCAAGCTAACTATTCCCAGATACTAACTGACCTCCAGTACCGGACGGATCAGTGAGGACAATATAGCTACCAACTGAAAGCCTCCAGAGTTCCCAAAACATCACACTCTATACCTATGTTTGCCTATCAGTGTTTTAAAATACGGTATTTAATGTAACTCTTTCATTTATGTATGTAACTCTTTCAATTAATGAAACGATGAATAAAACAGGATCATTTATTCCCTGTTTTATTATAGGGATAGTGAGGGATTTGACTGCATTGTGTAACCCTCTTACTTGAAATGCAGCCATTTAATTCCTTTTTGTTTTCTCTTTATACACTTGGTATAGAGAAAAGAACATTGAAAAACTATATGGCACTGAAAGCAACTACTAGTGCTGTCACATACGATAGATACATTCACAAAAGGACCAGATTCCCTTTTAAACAAAAATGAATACACAAAGATATGCAGATGAGCTTAAACACAGGTCTATCTTTAATGGACGTCAAGGAGTTAAGTATTTTTTTAACCTTTTAATTACTAAGTAACAATATAGTTTATTTCATGTTGTTATGTAACATATTTATGTAAAACGCTAGTGTTCTTTTTTTTTGATATTATTTTATTATTATTATTACATTTTTTAACATGAAAACCCAAGAATTGCATGCTTCTGGTGCATTATCATCTTCAGTTATTTTAGTGTATGCCATTTCGGCACGTGAAATGTTCAATTGCCACATCTGTTTTAGCAAACAATGATTAAAAGCTATAACTTGAAGCCCCAGATTTGATAGTAAATAAAAATCAATGTGTAATCATAAACATTATTCCTTTTTTCTGTGAAAAGGACTAATTTTTATCTATAAAATAGCAGGGAAAGCTAATTACTTAAGTGTTTTTCACCATATTAATTACATATTTGTTAAGACACTACTTTGTGCTTGAGGAAGAAAGCTTTCAGCATAACTAAATTAATTTATTGAAAATGAATATATTGTGTGCTTTTTTGTCAATTAATGTAATTGCTTGTGATATACATCATCTATTCACCATATGAAAGGTGACGTTGTCAGCAGCCAGTGGCTCAGACAGCATTAGTTAATTAATTTTCTTAAATATTTTTTTAAGTATTTTTTGCCTTTTCCTCACCACAATCTTACAAAAGCTGCCTGAACTGCTCAACAACAGTGATCAACTTAACCATAAGCAAGAGAGTGGTAGATATGGAACAGCCTTGCAGCAGAAGTGGAAGAAGTAACACAGCAGAAGATGTTAAGCATGCATAGGGCAGGCATGTGGCTATCCTGAGTCCAGTCCAAAGACCAAGAACTGATTAAGGTTTAAGTCTTTAAAGCAGAAATAAAACAAGCAGAATAGATGGTTGGACTTTGGAGACCCTCTGTAGGCTGCCAGGCTTCAGCTAGCCGGAGCAAGGTCTCTGCAAGGAAGATGCTTACCCAACAGCCGTCTCCTGTGCGATCACGTATGGCTTCTGGCTGTACAGCTGGAGGTTCTGGGGTTACCTGTCCTGTTCATCTACCTGTGTCATCTCCTATCTACAGGTATCTGGCCCTCCAACAAGTGCTTTGCTATCTCCACCCAGTTCCTAAAGTTATTGGACTCTACCTGAGCCTCCACACTATTGGGATCATCAAAGTCCCTAGACTCCTATCTAAGTGCTCAAACCTTCGGTAGGTTAATCAGGCTGAATAACTCGTGTAGTGTGTGCTCCTGGGTTCTGACACAGTGACAGTTCTTACCTGGTGTCAAATTCTATGTTTCTGTTTTCTATAATGGTGAGAAATAATCCTGATTCAGAGAACAATAAATCTTTCCCCATGATAAATGCTCAACATACACGGCTTATTTTAAACTGTAAATTTAATAGGGAAAGTCCCACAGAAAATAATATTTCTTCAGTATAAAATACAATGTTGTATACAGTCATGTAGGTTAGCATCCAGAAAAACCTTATCTATTTTTGCTCCTTATTTTGATTCTTTAAGGCAATGCTAATGAAGTTGATTCTGATTCCTTTATAGTGTGTTTGGCTGGGTGATTTAAACTGAGTCATTCTATTGTTTACCACAGGCAGTGTGGTAAGGATGATGTCAGGTTGTTTGTCCAGTGGAGAAGGCTGATACTAGTATGTCCTGTCACTTTAAGATTCGACAAAGCTAAATCCCTGTAGATGCACGAGAGATCCATCAGTCAATCAAGATCCTGACTTCCTTTGCACGGAAAAATGTGTTTTACTTTTTTATACGTTTTCATACTAAATAATAAATTATATAGATAAATATTGTTTAAAAAGAAAACCCTAGTTGTGCTGAAAGAAATGAATAATTTGAGTAAGTACACTAAATGAGAATGAGGGGAATTAAGGTTGAACAAGGATATAGCAGGAAGGTTGAAAATACTGTCGTCCACAAGTGTAAAAATGCCTTCCTCCTGCAGGGGTTAATGCTTGATTTCTTCTTTACTTTTCAATTTATATAACTTTTGTCCAGGGCTGAACAAATTAGTATGGAAGTTAGGAGCCATGTGTCACGTACAAGTAGTTAGAAGACACCGTGGTCAGGTAGGACTCCAGGACAGAACAGGTATAACAAGCCGAGGTCAGGATTCCGGAGAGCAGGATAGTCGTATAACGGAGCCGAGGTCAGGATTCAGGAAAACAGGATAAACGTAAACGGAGCCGAGGTCAGGAATCAGGAAATCAACGAAGTCAGACAAGCCAGGATCATACACGGGAATACAGAATCAGGAAACGCTATCTGGGCACTAGCACAAGGCATAGACAACCAACAGAAGGCAAGGTCAGATAGAACTGAAGAGGTTTAAAAAGGAACCGCAGAGGAAGTTCAAATCTCCCGCCAAACCTCATGACGTCACTTCCAATGTCCGGGAATCACCACCATGATGAGTGTGGCGCAATCTCCCCTCATATAAGCCTGCAGTTTGGGAGTTGACCACCAGAGGGCGCGCGAGTGCCGAAACCGGACGCCGCGTTCCAGGAGGTCTGCCTCTCCTGCGCGGCAGTCCTGAGGATGACGGCGGAGGCGGCACTGCGTTGGAGGGGGGTCTCCCTCTCCTCCGTGGCGGCTCCGGTGTCCGTGCGTTGGAGGGGGGTCTCCCTCTCCTCCGTGGCGGCTCCGGTGTCCGTGCGTTGGAGGGAGGTCTCCCTCTCCTCCGTGCCGGCTCCGGTGGCTGCGTATTGGAGGGGGGTCTCCCTCTCCTCCGTGCCGGCTCCGGTGGCCGCGTATTGGAGGGGGGTCTCCCTCTCCTCCGTGCCGGCTCCGGTGGCCGCGTATTGGAGGGGGGTCTCCCTCTCCTCCGTGGCGGCTCCGGTTGCCGCGTATTGGAGGGGGGTCTCCCTCTCCTCCGTGGCGGCAACGTGGGAGCCGGGGGCAGGTAAGTAACACCATGTTGATATTTGTAGGAGCCAGAATGAGATAAACAAATAGAAATGACTATAAAAGAAAAAAAAAGGTTAGCCAAATCTACAAATCGATGAGTTATGGCTTTCTGGTTCGTGAGGCTTGTCGAGCCAAGCTTTAGTCTCTTTTACAATTGGTGCAAAAATCCAATGGATTGGTTATATCAAATCAATAATAAACAACTATAAAACAAAATGTAATTTAGTATTTATTGTCATTTAGTGTTGTATAAATAAGTGTTACACTGTATAAAGCAGACCAATCCTTATCTCAAATGAACACTGCTAGCATAATGTTTATTTTATTAGGATCTAATGCATTAAAATCAATTATGTTGAATAAGAATATACTCACCTCCCGTGATGTATCCTTTTAAAGCACATCTGGTGTAAAGGAAAAGCTGCTTGCTTCAGCAGAATATTGTAGCTTGCTTTTCCTTGGGCTGTCCTGAGCCTTGGATAGATTATCTAGGTTGCTGACATCATCGCTTGCACGGAACCGATTGGTCGTCCACTGGGAAGATGAAATTGTACATCAGGAAACCACTCACAGAGAATGATGGCAGGAGATATAGCAGGGCTGAGGCTTGAAAAAAATAGCCGTGTGTACAGCAAGAGATGACATGCTGGGATTTTCTGTAATGGGATAAGAAACTGGATGTGTTGTGTCTGCTCCACTGGAACCGCACATTGTAGGAGTAATGCTTTTTATGATAGTAAAGCCTAAACCGAGTGGAAGATCAGGTCACAACCAACACCAATGGCTCAATTTAATGAAGTTGGCAGGAGGCGAGTAACATCAATAAATTTGGTTACCGGGTTTTTCCAGTACCTGCGTGGTAAGTGAGCATAAGCGATTGTAGTTAGTATGATTGATTGAAAATTGTGTGCCAGTTTTAAGCGTGCGTGAATGGGTTAGTGCTTCAAATATTTACTACATCTTATGTTATCTAAATAAATAACAGAAAGAAATGGTTGAGAAAAAAATAACTAGACGACTCAATTCTTTGGAACTGAGATTTACATATAATATCAGATTGGCTGCTAATTGAAAGACGATGTTAAAGAATGAAAGAAATTGTTCACCATAGTCTGAATTTGACAATGCAGTTTTTATTGTAAAGCTTGCATTGTTGAAATGTTTATTTATGTTGACTAATCTGTGAGTAGTAAATTTTAACACGTATTTGCGTGGATCTCCAACTCAAGTTTGGTTATACAAATTAGCGCTGAATATACATTTGGATTTCCCAAGCAATTTTTTAATGTTTCATTCAAGATGCAGTCGAAGACTAAATCACACAGAAGACATTCACACACATTGCTTTTTTACACCACAAAGATAATCAATATTGTTCTCTTTTGTATGCTGTAGTGATATAAAGCATTCTGCACAAGGTCATAGACTTCACATCCTCCTCAAACATTTGTTTAAACAAGCGGCCTGTGATTTTCCAGTTACAGAAAACTGTTCTAGGACGTTTATCTTTGGTGAAGAGACAAAGCCACAAACTGATAAAAAAAAATATTAAAAAGAATTCCCACTGCAAATGTACCTCTTTGTATAAACCAGTGACCTTCGAATAAATTTACGTCAATATGTCCACTCTCCATGCTATGGTAACAGTTTTAAAATAACATTTTTGGACATTTGTAACTAAATGTAGATTTAGAAACATCATTCCTAGTAATGTTTCCTCCAAGTAAAAAAATGTTTCATTCAGAAATATCTGTTATTTGGTGCGATAGGTGTTAGGACTGTGTAACGATTCAGGTTACTTCAATTTTATGTACCATAAATATGATAAAATATGTATAATACACAAGTTATACAAAAAATATACATGACAATTCAAGACAGATACCCTAACGCATTTCGCCATTCGGCATCATCAGAGGGGTAGATTATTTTTTATTGTTTTATATAGTGCCATCAAATTCCGTATCACTGTACAATGGGTAGACAGGACGTAACAAGTGGTATATAATATAACAGTTTGACTTACAGAAACAACAGGTGAGGAGGGCCCTGCTCAAACAATCTAGGGGGGCATTAGGGTGTATTACAAAATAGGTAAAATGTGTGGAGTAACCTTATCTGTGTGGATAGATAGATAGATAGATAGATAGATAGATAGATAGATAGATAGATAGATAGATAGATAGGAAGAAAGGAAAAGGTGAAGATCCAAGAGAATGCCAGATGTTATGATAATTGGTGTTATCAATCATTTATTACATTTATGATTTATTATAATTTAGTTGTTTTTTTACCAGCTGCTATCAATAGACTTACTTGTTTGCAGTGTTATGTTCACAAAGTGCCAGTGATATCCTTTTGGTGAATGAGCAAATATATGTCATGTACCATAAACACAGTCAGTCATACATTGTTTCTAGAGAAACGAAAAATTGTTTCATTGTTGTGATTAGACTTTTAAGATGTATGAATAAAATGCTATACTTCATTTGCTAAATGTAAGAGCGTGTGATTAATGTCTTGTCTAAGATGGACAGTGGCTTTAGTTTCTAATTATTTTACTTATGGGACAGTATAGTACCCCAACAGTATTTTTGTAATACGCATTGGAGTACATTTTGCGTATTCTCTGATGCTTTTTACTACATGCAAAATGAAACGTGCATTGTTTTGTTCCATGAGTTAGAAAAAAAGGACATATCTCGGTAAGTAATTTCCTGGCCTCCCCCAGAAAGCAATAGTGTACACGCTTGTTGCACATTCTAAGCCACCCGTGGACCAGAATGAGAGTTTTGCTGAGCATATGCATGTAGCATACTATGGTATGCTCCTTACTCTCAGCAAAAGCTCTTGGGGGAGGAGCTAACTGAGACAGAAACATTCCACTAACCAAAAAATGCCTGCAATGATTTGCATGCAGTAAAATGCAAAATATAATATAAACATATAGATACATAACATAAAGATATGGCTGGAATGCTGGTTTACTGTACATAGCCTACTCATATACAATTTAAAACAGATACCTCTACGGTTAAAAAAAATAGTGTAATTATTTTAATTAAATGGTAGAAAACATGTACAATGGGTTAAAACTATGTAGAAACAATTGGACAGTTTAAATGATTAGGCGACATAGATACTTTACTGACCCTGTTTAAAGCTTGCTAATATTTCATAGGAAAATTGGCATTGAACTGTCAAGAATTACTTTGGGAAAGGGAAATTACATGCTTATGTCGCTAATGAAGGTGTCTGTTGCCCCTTTCCTGTTTAAAAAGGTGGGGTCATCTCTAGTAATAAAAGTTTCAACTAATTTTATGTATGTTCCATTACTAGACGGAGAGTATGAGGAATGTATATGGCTACATTTTCCTGTTGTGTCGATGTTTACCTGACCCTACATCTGAAACAATGTATATCCTGCCAATTTTTTAAAAATTTTTGTATGTATTTTATGTATATGGGATATTGATGATTGGGTATCCAGCATGGTCATGTAATATTTTAATGCATGTGCCAAACACTCATCATAGATAGAATTTTTTTTTTTAAGTTCGAATCCTAAAACTGCTGACTTTTAAGTTGCAAAAGTGACCTTGATGCTCTAATGACGAACGGAAAAATATTACATGGCATTTTCAGAGCTGGCAGAGTCAGCACCACAGCTAATAGCAAAACGAGGGTAAAGCCAGAAGGTCAACAAATGCAACGTGTTTATAAAGAACAATCACTTAATTAAAAGGGAATTTCTACTGAATAACTAGTAAATCCTCTATGAGCATTACATAGAGCTCCTCTGAAGAGGAATGTAATTTAGTGCTGAAAAATATTAGTTTCCTTTAATTTTGGTCATATAAATTCCATTTTTATCTGCACTCCTGTAGGTTGCATAAAAGTCAGAGGGTTTCTCTAAATGGAAAGAATTGCAGACGCAATTTCTGTACTCTCTGGTAATGGTAGTTTACTAATTAAAACCTACAGGTCTGGCTGGAGGAAGTGGTGTTCATGCACAAGCCTCTCTACATAGAATGTTATGGACATGAGCACAGAAACAGTGTAATATGAAATAACAAGATAGGATTGTGGGTAATTGCACACCGCTTTGGTAATGGCCTCAGTTAACCTCTGTCTGTTAGAGGTTCCATGCATGTGTGTGTAACAGTGTGATGTTTAGGTGTCAGTTAACTCCATGACAGTATTCTTCCTGTTCTGAAGTCCTGTTTTGAAAAAAAATTAATGATAAATAATATATATATATATATATATATATACACCGGTATATATACTTGCATGGATAGCTATATCATAGATATAAACATACACTAATCTAATCCTCTTTATTTGAGGCAGCATGCTTTTCTCGCACCAAACCACAAGCAGTTAAATATGTTGAAAGAGCACATGGCAGTGTGAATTTCTTTCCTGCTATTTCTTTCCTGCAAATCGCATCACATAAATATCACATTTTAAACAGCCCTAAGTAACACTTTACATAAGGCTGGTGGTGTAGAATTAAATAACTGTGCCATGTGCATAGAGTGGATTTAGTAGTAAGCAAATACACAAAAGAAATACAAAATGTGCTTTTTATTGACCAAGCAAAACCAGGGCCGGACTGGGACTGAAAAGCAGCCCTGGAAACATTTGGAGACCAGCCTCATATAGTTTATTTCGTGGTCGAGCTCTTGTACCCACACACACCCGTTATACATACCCGAGTCACACTATTTGCCGTACAAATAACTAAAACATTCTTTTTATCACATTATTTGTGTTAAAATGCCAGTAAGCACAAGTGTTAAAAGACTCTAATAAAATAAATACATTATACATAATGGAATCAAAACAGTTGCTACTGCAAAACATTTTTGATGAAAAGTTCCATTTTATTCAATGGAATAAAACAGTGATCACATTATTCTTCATGATATCCTTGTAAGAAACTTTTATTTCTTTATTCATTCATGTAAACTATTTTTTCATATTTAATAAAAGCTGTTATTGAGAATTTGTTTTTTTGTTTTTATTACCTTTTATTTGCCAACCTGCCCCCACCAGTTATGCACGTCTGCCCAGCTTGCCACTCTGCCCCCAAAAATGCCTATATACCCCCCATATGTCACTCTACCCCCCAGATAGAAAATGGCCTTATAACCCCCCCATATGCACTCTACCCCCAGAAATGCCCTATTACCCCCTATATGCCACTCTTGCCCTGTTGATATGCCTTTTAAAGCCCTTAGTATATGCCACTCTGCCCCAGAAATGCCTTATACCCCCCCCATATGCCCACTCTACCCCCAGAAAGAAAGCCTATACACCCCCATATGCCACATGCTACCCCAGAAATGCCTATACCCCTATATGCCACCCTGCCCCGGATATGCCTTTTAACCCCCCTTATGATGCCACTCTGGCCCCAGAATGCCTTATTACCCCCCATATGCCACGTCTACCCCAGAAATGCCTGAGACCCCCCTATATGCCACTCTGGCCTCGCCTCATATGCCTTATACCCTCAATATGCCACTCTGCCCAATTATTATGCCTTTTAACCCCCTATATGCCACCTGCGCCCATTATATGCCTTTAACCCCCTAATATGCCACTCTGCCCATGGTATGCCTTTAACCCCCTTTATGCCACTCTGCCTCCAGCACTGCCTTTTAACCCCCTATATGGCACCCCCTATATGCCCCTGGTGCCGCTTTCAATCCCGCTCACAGCCGCTCAGCGGCTGTTTTGAAGGTTGATCGCCCTGAGTCCGTCCCTGAGCAAACATTTACAAGATATACACAGGTTAACTAATGGAAATTAATATAAGACGACCCTATAGGAAAAAAGTTTTACCAGTAAATGTTAATTCACTATGTAAACTATTTTTCCTAATACCGGTGCTATGTTCATACACAATTGTAATTTTTAGTTAGCGTTAATGTATAGGCCATTTATTCCAGAGCGCATTTATTTTATGATGACCAACATATGTAAAGTGTTGCCCTTCAATATGTGTAAAATGTAACTGAGTAACTGATTCCATTTCTTGAGTTCATAAATCACACATACTGCATGATAGCTCCTTCTATGTGCTGGTCAGTACCAAAGTGTGCGATGTGGCAACCTTACTTTCATACTTTTATACTAAGAAATCATCCTGGGCTCTTACAGAAGAAGGACAAGGTGACCTTGGTCCCAAAGATTGACTATCCCTCATAAAGAAGGATTCAGGGTTATGTAGAAGAGCTTTTTTGGAACTACAAGTACCCTAAACATAGGGTCTAAAGTAAAGCTCATTTTCTTATTCTGTATAGATTTTGAATTCTGAATAAAACACATTGGTCTGACTAAATTTGTAATACATTTGTCTAGAGAACACCTAGGTCCCTTGTATAATTATTATATTATCTTTCTATTTGCAGATGAGCAAGAAGCAGTCCAAAAGAGAACATTTACAAAATGGATCAATTCACATTTGGCCAAGGTAATTCCATATTTAAACTTATTTGTTGCTGTTTAGTGGATTCTGGAACAAACAAAATTGGCATTATAGTTAAAACCTCCTTATAATTAGACTACTTTTGCTTTGATATGGTCAAGTAGTAGGACTACTGGAATCATTACATCCCGACATGTTGTTAGGAAGGCTGCTCCACCTACATATAGAACACATGGATTTCTGAGATGTATGTTCATTTTTATCCCTCAGTGATACTTGGGCAGTGGTGCATTTTACTGTAGCTATTGGCAGGGCCTGACTGGCAACCTCAAGGCGCTTTAAGGCCAGAGGGTGCCTGATGAACATGTATGGCCGCACATTACATGCCACATAGCGTGCATATGCAACCACTTTTGCCAGTCTGGGCCTGGTTATTTGGGTTAAAATGGCAGCCTCTGCTGAAATAGGGTATACTACCTGAACATACTCTGTAGCCCTCCCACTGAAGTCTGTGGGAGCTAGGCTCCTACTTAAATTATTGGGAGTGGTGGAAGCCGTGCAGTGTTCAGCTATCATTAATGTGATTGGTTGCTTCCATTGATGGATTTACCTCAGGTGCTGTCCTAGGGAAGCTTGCCCCTCCGCAGCTGCTGTCCCCGCTGCAGAGTGCTGGGATATGAAGTAATTTTGCGGTGTCTTGAACATTTTGTATTGTCTTGCATACAATGAAGACTGTGCCTGCATAGTCCTTCATAGTGTAAATAGGCCTCTTTGGGAGATCAGAGTTCTCCCTTGTAACCGGCCCATTTAGCAGTGGCACAGTCCACGCTGCCGGCCTTTATACTTGCTGCCGAGGCCTAGTCAGCCTGAACTGGAATACGTTGCTAGCTGCCTCTACTCCCACTTATTTCAAAAAATGTACAGAACCCCTGAACTTCATTGGAAGTCCTACAACATATGCGCAGGAAGCACACCTAAATAGGCTACCTGTTTTTACTTAGAGGCAGCCATGGAAAAGATGAAAACGAGACCTACATCTCATTGTCTAACTTCCATGTCTTTTAAGACTACATGCATCAATGTAGTAAACTGCACCGGTGTCTATGCTAAATTTATTCCAATATGCTTTTTACATGAAGCTAGGGCTGGGCTCTATCATTAACAAGAGAATAACATTTTCACTCTGTTACTATTTTTCATAGTTTTGGAGATAAACCGTTTCCTTTGTTTCTATTTCCTGCACCATGGACTTGAAGCTGTCGCTGTGAGCTTCCTTGTCGGTCAAAAACACCCGATGAACAGCCAGCCTCCTCACTTCTGTGATACGGAATTTAGTCCAGTCTAGCAGTCTAGTACAGCCATACTACAGCTCTGTGTAATGCAAGAAGAAGAATAGGAGGAAAGGTTTTATCTCCTAATATCAGCCAGTACTTTACTATCAAAAAGTAACATGCCTGTTTATAAAAGAACAAAATCATTGACACTTTCCTCTAACTCAAAGGGAGCAGTTTCTTGCCACCCATTAGCCGCTGCCATAGCTCACATAAACTTTTCAGGGACATTAAGCTGCCCCTTTAAAGCGAGTTAACCTTAAAATAAACATTATTTCATCAAAAGAAGCCCACATTAATTTTTCAACGTCATCTTCATTTTAAGAGGGCAACTAGCACTTCGCGATCGGCTCTGGCTACTTGCAGGCAGTGAGCCGATCAACGTCCGTCACCCACTGCAGGAGACAATGTTTACCTAGATCAGTAGAGAGGATCTCAGTTAGATTCCCTTTATTATTTGTGAGCTACAGCTAGGGAGGAGCAAAAGGAAACGCTTGTTTTGTTAGCACCTATCCTCAGATTAGCTAAAACACGCCAACATCATCAACGGGCATCAGTAACCCATCAGCTGTCAGTTGGCAGCTATGGAAAATGAGAGGTATCTCAGTAGATATCCCTTATTTTTTGAAAATTGCAGTGGGAGATGAAAATAGCTTATTTTTCAAGTTTACTGGTACCTTAAACTGTTTTTATAGAAGATTTTTATTTTGCAGTTACCATAACCTACAATATTGAATTACGTGTAAAATGGCAGCCCTCGTGAGCAATTATCAGACTAAATAATATTATGTCATTTTTAACTTTTCATGTCTCATGTATTTCCTAAATCTTAATGAAACACGACTGCTCTTCTTAATTTCCCTGTGTTTGAGCAGTCCAGTCTATTTGAAATGATAATTATGTCTTAAGGGAAGAGTTAAATAGTCAAGGGTTTTCTTTGTATCAAATGTAATTTCATTTAGTACATTAGAAATGAAAGTAAATTAAAGAAGTGAAAAGAGGACAGAAATATTTTTTGTGGCCAACTAAGATGTAAGAGGAGATTTATTTAATATGGTCTAATGATGTATTACGTGGGGTGTAGGATTACCAGTGAGAACAGTTATTGAAGAATTGGATTACCAAAATCCCAAATAATTCCCAATGCATTTCAGAATTATATAATACTATATAAAATTATATATAAAGTCCCCCTGTGAGAGACTGAAATGTAGGTTTTCTATAAAATTCCTATTTTTTATTATTTTCATGTCCTCTGAGTGTTCCTTTTTCGAGATTAACCTGTCTCGTGTGTTAATGGTCAGTCCTGGGACAACAATAATGTTTGCCTACCAGGTGGCATATAGGACAGTGTTGTTTTACCTTCATGCCCATAGTTAATGGAACATGGTTATATTTTTACTTTTTATAGATTTCCTTATATTAGGATAGTACTGCTAATCAGTTTCTCAGTTTCCGTGTAGCTCAGCAAAGATATGAATGGAACTGTAAACATTTCTATCAGCCTTGTCATTCCCGTGTGCTTTTCGGCTTTGGAAATGAAGTATCTGAAGAGGAAATGGTGAATTGGGTTGTCAAAATAAACATGACCTTATAGCGGATACACTTTTTTTTTCTCGTATTGGTTGCCATTGGCACGATCCATTGGAAAATATTGAAACTTTTTTAGATACCTGCATCACTGAACAAACTGCAACTGTATGATCTGAAAATAGTTTTGATTAACTAATATTAAAATATCTCTAAGTCACTGTTTGTGGCGCACATTAGAATATATTTTAAATATTGGAATACCAGGTAATTAAAAGAAAACTATCGCTATCAGGGTCTTTAACTTTAAGAGACCAAAGAAGTTATATTTAGTACATAGTTTGCTCAGGGGTTCATATAGTTTTTTGTTCCTACGATTTGATAGGAAGGGGATAATGGGGTTTATCTGCTATACTACAAGTGTGCTTAGGCCTTTCTTTCTAGGTTAACCATAAGGCAGAAGCAAGCATCACTATAAACTATTTTATGGATTACCTATTTTTCTTTTTTTTTAGAGTTTATATATCATAAATCTGAGACACTTGTTTTTGTTTTACCTTCCAGCGCAATCCTCCAATGATGGTCAATGACCTGTTTGAAGATATCAAAGATGGGACCAAATTACTTGCCTTACTAGAAGTCCTGTCTGGGCAAAAATTGGTAAATATAAAAAATATATTTATTTTGGGCATTTATCCAAGATGCCACTATACCTTTATCATACCTATAATATACTTCCTTATGTAGGCTACCTGGAGTTCTCCTTCAAGGGTAAGGCTGGCCAGCAGTGTTTAGTTTTTCTTTTAATTGATATTTATAGCATTGTTGTGGGGGTTAACTTTTAAAAATAAATTTTTCGAGTTTCTAGTGAGGACAAGCAAGTGAAAATTCACAGACACTCACGTGTACTTGCAAGCCACTCACGTGTACTTGCAAGCCACTTGCGTTTTAGTAAATATGCAAATTATTTTGTGTGCAAGGGCATGCAACCTCATCCGAGTCCGATCAAATGAATCATATGTGCTTTTACCATTAAGAGTCTTGTAGCCAGGAAATTTAGCATTCAAAAT
Source organism: Spea multiplicata (assembly GCA_009364415.1). Lineage (NCBI taxonomy): Eukaryota > Metazoa > Chordata > Amphibia > Anura > Pelobatidae > Spea > Spea multiplicata. Next base: position 13,805,147 of record VKOC01000005.1, read on the forward strand.
AAGTGTAAACATTGTCGGTGCTTTACTAAATTTCACTCATACAGTGTAGGAACAAGTTTACCGAGTATACAGAAACCTATGTAGGTAAATTATTGAAATGAGAAGTAATTGAGATTGTTTTTTTTCTTTTAGCCGTGTGAACAAGGAAAGCAGATAAAACGGATCCACTGGGTAGCCAACATTGGCACAGCTTTGAAGTTCTTAGAAGGGAGACGGGTATGTTTGTGATTCACATTCTGATATCTTGCATTTGAAATGAATTATAAAGCATTTTCAGTCAAAATCCACATTTTTTGTTTGAGACCCATTGACAATGTTTTTGTTTGTTTGTGACAATGATCTCGAAGTTTGCCTAAAGTCCATGTGCTGGAACACGAATCACATAAATCCATTAAACCGTGGAAAGAAATGTATTTGTCTTAATAGTTTATCATTTTAATTCATTATTTATGTATTGTTTTGGGAGCTGGATTGCTTATGGGTTTTTTTTAAATGAATCACAGTCATGTAAATTATATTCAGAAAAATAAAAAAGGAATATGTTGGCAATGCTGGTACTGTAAACATTTTCAGCAGAAGAAGAACAGGTTAATACAGTAAGGAACTTAAATATCGGTGGGTTAAGTGTTAAGATCTCTAACATAAGATAAAGCCATGAACCAAATACTGTCAGGTCTTAAAATACATAGCAAGAGATGGGCAGGCTAAGTGGGCCAGTGATTGCCACCGAATCCTAGTTAGTTTGGTATGTTACTATTTATTGAAAAGTATGACAATTTATGATGTTATGTCTTGTTCTGAGCACAAAGATGATATTTCCTTCTAAGCACTAGAATTCCTTTTTGGAAATTGGTATTAATATTCCAGTCTTCTCAATGGAGATTATGGAGAGCGCTCATGCCTATACAGAAAATGGATTGTATCGAATTCTGACACCATATTTAAAACCAGACGATGACTTAATATTTTGTTTGTATTACTTTAGAGCTCAAGGCTATTTCCCTAAGCCCCCATCGCCGACATTAAACCAGAGACCCTAAGCAAGTCACCTATAGTGAAATTAACTTGATACTATTGGATCCTTAAAGTATTTTCCGTATTTGAATTCCTTATTGCATTGTGCAGCATCAAATCGTCTTGGGTTATGAGTTTCACATATTATTGTAAAGTTGATTTTATTTGCAGTATGACAAGGCTTATCAATTATTCACTTTTTGCTTTCCATGCCAAGTCAATATACAGAGGATCCCCGGTTAGTATAATGAGAAGACAAGGGTTCTACACCAGTTATTCTTAGAAAAACGATGTATTCTGCTCCTCCTGGGGGGAAATAGGGCATTAGGTTACTCATGGGAGGGCTGGCAATTTTTTACTCAATGACCAAATGAAAATTCCAAGTAATAGTGCCAAAATACATCTGGAAGATAGCCTATTCAGTGTGCATTATCAAGTCCTGTCCAACACATATTCACCATAAAGGACTGTATAGAAGCCTATGGAATTAACGTCTTTGTTGATCTAGTAATGGCTATATGTGGAACTGCAAGTGAAATCCACAAAAATGTTCCTACTTGACCCGGGTGTTAGCCCTCCCTTGAGGCTTCTCTACGATAGATACAACATGTACATAAAGCTTGTATGTGTGTTTGATGGTCTATATGTGTTTTGCTGTTATGAGTAATGTTTAATGTCCATATTGGTTTCATTTACATATATATGTACACTTACACATGGTTTGCATTTGCTTTGCGCATGATGGATAATGTAATGTGTATATGCATGCTATACATATGCTTTTGTGGCATGGATTAGTATTAGGCATTGAATGCAATACAAAAGTGCATTTAGACAGTTCAAATTCAGAAAATCTTATTCCATTGATTTTATTTAAATATTTTTTTTCCAATATCAATTCTCTGGGAATGTAATCTGATTAATATACAGAGAGAATTTCTTCTTAATTGACTGGACATAAATAGAACGATGTAGAAACAAGTGCTGGTAGGTAGAAGACACTTAATGACTAGGGTAGAAAGTTGCATTATGAGTACATAGTCAAGGAAGGAGGGTAGGAAAAATGCAGTAAAAGATGGTAGTGAAAGGATATGGCAGAAGGGGGAAAACAGAAGAAGGGTGAGAATTATCATACCTTACAAGTATTATAAGCAGATGATGTTGCCTTCATCATTTTTTAAGGAAACTGTGTGATTGGGACTTTCCTGGTATTGCATTAAAGTTAGAACGGCCAACATTTTTTGTCACATGTAACCAAAGTGACGTTCACGGTTAATTGATAATGGGAATATTATAGCCCCCAGAACCTTGTTTCAGATGTCAATGTTTCTGTAGGATGTCTACGACTACGTTCTCTCTCTCTCTTTAGGGATATCAGGCAGATGACCATTTGGAATTAATGAAACATATGCTTTCAAACATTTATCTGTCTATATGTTTATTGCAAATATTTTGCATGTCCCAAAGATATCCGTTGTTAGAAGTGTTATGCGCCCCAGGATACTCTTTGCCACGTTTGTAAAGTCCTTAAGTTTGGACCTAACTAAATGAAAACCAAGTATGATCTTTATCCCTAGTTTTTTTTAAACCTGATCTAAATACTTTCTTTGTAAGCCACAAATTACGTGTTTAACCCATCTTACTCTCTAGGTAATGCATGTTTACTTTGCTTGCATTTTGCGATGATCAAATCAAGATTTTCTTACCCAACCTTGTAAAGGTAGTTGTTTTCTGGGACCTGGAACAATTGCTTTAGGACCTCTATCTAAAAAGGTGAATAACCTATATGTATGAACATTTTGTTTTTCAGATTAAACTAGTGAACATAAATTCTACAGACATTGCTGATGGCAGGCCCTCTATTGTTCTTGGTTTGATATGGACCATAATCCTTTATTTTCAGGTAATCCCTGCTAGTATGCCAATACTATGAAATATTACCTGTTTACAGGAAATGTATAATTGGTAATGCATTCTTGTTTCATGAGTTTGTATATAAAAGCCTACGATGCTTTACTTAACGTAACAGGTTTAAAGGTGCTGTTCCACGTACTCTGCTGAATTTCACATTTTATAACTAAAAACAGCATAAGTCCTTGTATCGTTTAATTGAATTCCAAAATCTTTTCCAGAAATACTTCTTTTCCAGTAAAAGTCATCATTTTTTTCTGGGAAAGCTTATTTATCATATGACACAAAAGCAGGCATAATAGGTTGTTAACTGAAATTACCCATTTATGTTGCTTTTATATGATTAATAAACATACGTGTAATTGATGTTTTTTGGAGCAACAACTTAAAGCATCAACATGGAACATTCGCTGCTATATGATCACCTTTCTTGCTTTGCACGTATACACTTGTTTGTAATTTTATAAAACCCGATAATTACCGGTAATTTTCCCTGGTTGACTACACTGAATTACTAGATGTTTGCATGGCATGCGGTACACCTCAACAATAATACAATTCATACTCATGTGTATAGAAACAATAGTAAATGTTTTTAGAATTTATAAACTAAACACAAAGAAAATATCTGATTTGTTATAGATTGCTGATTTTTGTATACCATAAGTAGCTATAAATAGGTCCTGATAACACCTAAGTAAAGCACTGCTGCTATCTAGTTAATGAAGACACGAGCTTTTAGCTACATCTGCTGGCCAAATCTGGTTCCGCAACGGATCCAAATGTGATCTTACTCTGCTGTTATATAATAGCAAGTCGGATATTTACGCTAGTAGAACATAGTAAAACATTTGTAGAGCTTCTTGAACCAAGAAGAAATCCAATTGCCTTTTGGTGTCAAGAAGGAAATTTCCTCCCAAGAGGCAAAATTCCAAAAATAAGGGTTTTTTGCCTGATTTTGAATCAAAGGGGTTGAACTGAATGGGTCTATGTCTTTTTACAACCTAAATTACTGTGTATGTATTATTATCCAAAGCAAACACTATGAAGACATTTTCGTATAGTGTTAATATTTAAAATCTATGAATTTTTAATTTCATACTGAAACCAGACCACTCTACACAATTTTTGAATGTACTATTTTTGGCTTCTTTCCTTTTCTAGATTGAAGAGTTAACCAGCAATCTCCCTCAGTTGCAATCAATGTCCAGCAGCACATCCTCAGTTGACAGCGTTGTTAGTTCAGAGGCTGCAAGTCCACCAATCAAACGCAAAGTAGTAAACAAAATCCAGGGAAGCGCCAAGAAAGCAATGCTTCGTTGGGTCCAATATACAGCAGCCAAGTGAGTCAAATATCCCTACCGCTAGAAAATAGTCTGGATTCATTTTACCACAAACACTAGTGGCCCAATAGAAGATATCACCTTTGACTAAAGACTCCCATTTTCTTTCGACCGATATCCGTTTTTCATATTAACGTTAACATCCATTTTACGGGATTATGATTACAGAGGTAATGCTACACGATACTGATTACAGATAAACAATACAGATAAACGATTTTTAAAGTCATTCATTGTAATCCTCTCTGTTTTCTTCTAAAGACGACTTGGAGTGGAAGTGAAAGACTTTGGATCCAGCTGGAGGAATGGCATTGCCTTCCATTCAGTGATATATGCCATTCGTCCTGACCTGGTGGACATGGACAGACTGAAGGGCAGAACTAATCGTGAAAATCTAGAAGCAGCGTTTTCTATTGCAGAACTTGAACTGGGAATACCAAGACTGCTAGATCCAGAAGGTATTCCTCTTATTATTGCAGACTCTATAGTCATTTCTTAATGGCTGCATCAATGCGTAGTTAAGCAATGCTGTAATCATTATAATATTCCATTATAGATATTGGTTATGCTGGGTATCTATTATATAAATATTGTGACAATTATAAATATTCATTTTTAGAACACTTTTACATCTATCCATTTTACAAAAACATGTATTTTCTATGTAACTATATGGTAGAAACATGAAAGATAAAAAAACAACTGATACCCATTGTACCGTGCTGTGGAATATGATGGAGCTATATAAATCAAGGAATAATAATAAAAATGATCCATTTTATGTGTCATGTGTCCCAAATTCTACATAGCTCAGTACATATTAGTAATAATGTTAACATACAAAAAAATTGCGCGTATGTGAATACCTAGGGAGCAGTAATCTTCTTGTCCTCAGAATCTCTTGAGTTATCCTCACCATTAAGTTATCTCTACCACTATTTAAATATTCAAATGCAACAAAATAGCTTTTACTAATTATTGCACATAAATGTTTTAGCCTATAATTGGTTACATGTAATGTTAAAGTAGTATGCCGTATGCTGCATTGTGACACGTGATTCACATTTTTCCACAATTTTGTCCCCAATTTAGATGTAGATGTTGATAAGCCGGATGAAAAGTCAATAATGACTTATGTAGCTCAGTTTCTCAAGCACTACCCAGACCCTCACAACAGTGCCGCAGATGGACAGGATGATGATGTAAGTTTATTTCCTATTTAGAATTTATTCTACTCATTAAGCGTATGTCTAGTTGATTGCTTGGAAATCAAACCTAGGAAATATATGCTGAAATGCACTGTAAATATGTAGTATATATAGCTTTTCTGTGATTCTTTAATTGCTTCTATTTTAATCCCAGTATAATTTCTTCTGGTATGAGTTTTTCCATTTCATTTGCATTTGGCTAGTGTCCTGAAATTTGTATTCTTTCCAGGTTCATAACTATAGGGTTGGGAATGCTAAATTCCAAATATTTGCTCCCTATCCCACTTCCATTATTACTCTCTGATTTATGTTCTAGTGTTTAAAAGCACAGAGATGTGTAATTATGTAGTCTACACACTACAAGGGCCATAGAGTGCTGATGTGTGATGTTAGACCGCAGTGCCCTGAGTCCCTACCGGTATGTAGATTAGCTTTGAACTATAGGGGTTGGGGAGAGTTGATGGGAGATTTTTCAGGTGAGTTGTTAACAATTACTTGACTTTACTATATTTTTTGAATGCCAGTCCTCAATAATCTTCTGCTGTAAGGGGAGCTTGGGTGGCTCTGTATAATTTATAGTAAAATCATTGAGATGTCTCCAAAGTCCCCATACTCATATTATGTCATTATGCAAGTACTACCCAGCCCTTCTAGTTGCAGGAAACTACCAGTGTTGGGCCATCATCATGGATAGTGAAGTAAGGGTAGAGTATCTTGCCAATTCTCCCCGCTAATAGATCTTTGCTCTTACTAGACTTAAACCTAAATGGTTTGCTGAAGTAAAGAGCAGTAAGAGACCCCTGCCATCTCCTGCTAGTATAAATGTTGTTTAATTAGGATTATTTGCTTGCTTGCCTTGTGTCAGCCTGTCTGCCATTTTGTTCCACATGCAACATAAACTAACTGCTGTGTGTTGTGTTTACAATATTTTTGTGCTATGCTACCATTGCCAGCTTGACCCCCGTGAACTAGAATATACAATAGAGGTATGTGTGATGGTTTGCTCAAATGAAAGATGGATTTTGATTCTTTGTCATTCCTATTATCATCGCTACTTCACTCTGTCCTTCATACTCATTTTATATAATCATCTCATTTTATACATTGAAACATAGATATAAAAAGTTCTTATTGTGGTAAGGCTCCTACAGCCTGGAGCAACTGTGTCTGGTATTTTTTATTTTGGTGCTTCAGGCCATAATCAAGTTAATCAACGATTAGTAACAAACTAATTGGAATTAAGACATCTGATTATTGATTCTGTTGGTTAGTGATTTTTGGGGGTTTTGACATGAAGACTTAATCTAGTTTTTATTCGCAAGTCTTTGATATACTTTATTGTTAGTTTGGACAGAAGAAGGCCTTCTTTGTGATTTTCATTGGTTTGTGTTTATTCAATAAACTGGTAGGTTTACCTCCTATAACTAGTATTGCTGGTTCTGAGCGAGGTGTGTCTTTCTCACCTCTGTGTAAAGGCTTATCCTCTAACATAGTGGTAATATTTATTGTACATTTAATCGCATGATGTGGCTGGAGGAAAATACAGCACAGGAAACAGGAGATCGATAGAGTCAGAGCCAAGTAGACCAATCTTAATTGAAGTGCTTCATTTGCCTTTTCATCATTTGTTGCATTTATTTGAAAGATCAAATGGATTATTTTTCTCTCAAGAACCTAACTTTTCTAAGCAGGAAGTTCTTTCAATATAATATTTTTTACTTTAGTAGCTATTTGTTCAAAGAAATAGGCAGCTAATAGGGCTCCATTAAGCACCACCAGACAAAGATGCCAAAGGGAATTATAGTCTTTCAGCGATGTAGTGCCAGGCTTTGGAGTTTATTCATTTAAATGCGAGTTAAAGGTGAGTTGAAATGAATACAGCCCTAACACTCATTATTTCTCCCTATTAAGTTGCTAGTATGCACCTTTCATAATGACAGGATAAGCAAAAGGGATAGAATTTAGAGCAGGAAAGTAATTAGATATTGTAGTTTTGCCATATATTTACAATGAAAAAAGTACAAGCTATGCATGGTTTTGATGGGTCAACTTAGATATAATTAAAAAAGGGAAACTAGTGTTTCACTTGCTAAGCACAAGTCTGGGTCTGGGTAGGTATTCAAGTAGGGCCCTGCAAATTTAAGGCTTGGATTGAATCAAATCGAGAAAACCATATTGAATCACATAGGACCCTAAATTAGATCAGTAAGTTATGAAAAGAAAATTCAAAATATATTAAAAAGATCCTTTCCCAGCATCCCCAAAACGGAAAACGCAATGCACTTAGATAAACAAAATGGCAACACTGGGGCAGTAAACTATTATTGAGGGGAACTTATATTTATGGTTAAAGGGTATGTTAAAGAGATTGTAATGGATGATTCTAGTATAAGGTCATAGACTGTACTTTCTATTTTCCCCAGGAGTATCTGAGTATATGAGTGAAAAGTGGATAAAAATTATCAATAATGTAATCTTGTTGTAAGAGAAAATAGTCCGCAAAACTACCTACAAATACTGTATCTTTTTAATGATTTGTATATAATTTTGACATCTTATTTAATCTTAAATAAAGCCTTCTAGACAATGTTAATACTAATTATAATATGTTTGTGCCAAGATCTGCTGAGTAGTGTCAATTATTACAGTATACTTACATTAGTAGTTTTTATTTAATTATTCTGCTGGTGTTTTATCATTTTTCGGTTGCCTCATTTTATTACTTGAATCTGTTGCTTAGCAACTTTGGCCTGCGTTTGAGTGGAAAATAAGCCTAGACGAAGTTTTCGCACTATGCGGATATGACATCCCGTAGGATTAGTAAATGCGTTGGAGTTGGATTCCAAGGGGGAATTTTCATGTCTAAGTCACTTTTTAGGGACCATCCAAAAATAAAAGAAACACCTAAAAAATCCCATTTAAGTTAGTGGGGCCCATTCCAGTCAAACGAGAGGAAGCAACAAAGTCCTCTTCAGCCTTCTCAAGTCAGTGATTAGTCTTTAAGCAAGCCGAGTATTAGCATGTGACTGTATCGGACAAATTCCTATGCCTACTCAGGATCAGGCAGTTCCTAGCAGACCACAAATAGTCTTTAACACAATGTGCCCCAGGCTTCTTCAATGTCGCCCTCCATGTGAGTTCCTGGAAAAAAAAATCCATATGGAACTCAGTAAACATTCAAGTTCTTTTGGGAGTGTTTGCATGCAAGTGCATGTAACTAAGCTCAAGTCTGGTCAGTTAACCAACATGTAGAGAGCCAAAAGACACCCCAAGACAACATGGCAAACTGTGTGAGATTCAGGAAAAACTCTCAAATGTGATTTTTTACCAAATTGCCAGTTAGCGTAAAAGTTTAACAATTCAATACACTGATATCATATTTAGTGTCATCAAAACCCTGCTAAGTTTCTGCAAGAAATGCTTGACTGGCCTTGCCCAATGCATAATTATTATTATTATGTATTTAAGTATGCATTATACAGGGCCTGCTCAGTCTTTCTTGCAGGTAAAGGTCACTTGGGTTGGCTCTTTGTAATGCATAGTGAGGTCAATAAATGACAGCAGAAGAGTGAAACCATAACCTTACTGCAAACACCTGCTTTAGTGAATAAAGGCCATAGCAAAGACTTGTAGAATGACCTGTGAGGCAGAGAGACAAAGGCAAACACACAAAAAGACCACACACAGAGACCACCAGAGGGGTAGAGCAAATTAAGATTAGAGGGCACATGAGTTTAGTCAGGCCCAGGGCAGCACAAAACAGAAAATACACCATAGCTTGATAGGCCTACATACGTATCCATAAATGTTTATCTTTAATACCCAGAATATGAAAAAAGTAATGCCTTTCTGTTTGTAGAGGGAAAGGTTTTCTAACTATTTCATACCGGTATTTTCTTCCCGGTAGAGAGAAAATCGGTTGGTGCTTCGAGAGTTGAAGGTTTGGCTTGAACAATTTGAAAGAGATGTCACTCGTGCACAAATGGTAGAAAGCAGTTTGCAAGACAAATATCAGGTATTGTAGCATTACAGTATGTGTATATATATATATATATATATATATATATATATATACTGGTATGTATCGACTAAAGAAATATGTAAAATGAGATAAAATGTTTTCTCGTCCCTAAAACGCTCTACAGAGACATTGATACTATAGACAGAGGTCCAGCAATGGGATGAGGTGAGGTCAGATACTCACGTTTGACCCACTTTTATTTTCGATTGGAGAGCTGTAGTTATGTAAGAGAAGTGGGCAAACTTACAACAAACACAACTCAATGAAAGGACCAAAGGATAAAGCACATAGGACAATGAACCAAGACACTGGAGATTAAATCAGGATATACTGTATATTCTCCCCACCTTAAGTATTTTTATTTATGCTATTTCCCTGCTAACTACATTATGTCATTTGGTTTTTACAGGCTTTTAAACAATACAGAGTGCAATATGAAATCAAGAGAAAACTGGTCGAAACATCTATTAAGCCTCTTGGAAAAGACGGTAAATTATCTCTGGATCAGACTATGGTAAAACAAACATGGGACAGAGTCTCGACACGGGTAGGTTTAATTTTCTATTTATGGTACCTACAATCATTTGAAGTCAAAACAGATGTATGTTTTTAAGTAAAGCTCCATTCTGAGTACTTTTAGTTAGTAGTGTGAAAACACCGGAGGATTTTAATGCAGATTTCACCTGATGGACATGTAATCAGATAAATAAAGGACAGGGTGTCCTAGTAAGAGCCCAAATGAGACTTAACACCAACCACCATCCCAGTATGCAGACATTAATGGTGATTGCTGTTCAATATATGGAGAGGCCAAGCTCTTAAAGTGGTCATATATTTGTTGTAATTGGCAGGCCAGTACATAACAAGTCAGTACCACTCTCTACATTGGAGCAGCGTACGCATTAAATCAAAGCATCATTCACTGTTTATTTATATCAATTATGTTTACAAATTGCTTTTAATTGCAAATTAATGCTTGTGCAAAATGTTAAGCACCTTTCTGAAAAATACATTACTCATTGGAGGTTAATAAGAGGTATTTTGTTTCTAGATCCTTGATTGGCATGTGCAGCTTGATAAATCCCTTCCGGCTCCCCTGGGAACCATAGGCTCTTGGCTCTACAGAGCAGAGGTTGCTCTCAGGGAGGAAATAAGTATTCAGCAAGCTCATGAGGAAACAGCAAATATCATACACCGGAAACTGGAGCAACACAAGGTAAGCTTATGATCTATTTTACCCTTTCCCACTACACGGTGGTGCAGAATTTGATGAGTGGCACCCTTCGTAAACATGAGCAAAGAATACTGTGAAAACTGTATGGTTTAACCTTTTGGTCTTTTCTTAAAAAAATACACAGAATTACTCTGCTCTTATGGATATTAAAAAATTGCAAACTCGACCCAGGTTTATAAAATACTGTTAAATTTATGTGTGGCACAGTTATTGGCACCCTTGAAGTCAAGTTTACTTTGTGCTACCTCCCTTTGGAGTCTGAGTCTTCTCCTATAATGCCTGATGAGGTTGGAGAGTTCATGGTTCATGAGGGAACTGAGACCATTCTTCCATACAGAGTCTCTCCAGATGCTTAAAATTTCAAGGTCATCACTGGTGGACTCTCCTCTTCAGTCAGGGGACTGGTATGGCCACGGTAGGACCTTGATTTTCTGGTCGGTAAACCATTTTTGTGCTGATTTTGATCTATGTATTCGATCCTGCGGAAAGACCCAACCATTTTAAGCTTTCTGGGAGAGGCAGTGAGGTGTTTATTTAATATTTGTTTATACTGTATTTGATAGTCCGTGATGCCTTATATAATAACAAAATCTCCAAGTCCTCTGGCAGGAAAAAAGCTCCACAAAATTAAATTAAATTACTTTTCCATATGGCTCTCTGTCTGTGTAAAACTCACCTGTGGTGTTTATTGCCAAAAAGGTCAATTTTGGTTTCATCTGAACATAGAACTCAATCTCACTCAATGTTCTGCTAATGTCTGGCAAACTGAAGACTGTTTTTTTGATGAGAGTAGAGGCTTTTTTTCCTTGAAACCCTGCCAAACAGCTTGTGGTGATATAAGCGATGTTAGATTGTAGTTTTGGACAACTTTCTCACCCCAAGAGGCAACTGACTTCTGCAATTCTGCAGCTGTGGTCCTTGGAGATTTTTTGGCCACTTGCACCATCATCTTCACAGTGCGTTGAGACAATAAAATTTCCAACTGACTAGAACTTATTAATTATTTCCCTGATGATGGAAATTGGCATTTCAATGCTTATTCTTATAGCCACTTCCCTTTTACCGCACATCACGGCAATATTCCTTGGTCTTACTATTTGTGTTACCTGATATTTATACCCCTGTGATGGTTGAACAATGTCCTGTTACTAGTCACCCAGGTGTACAAAAAATGTAAAATATCGATGGAAATATATAGTGCAAATATAATTTTCTCATGTGAATTCATAGGGGTACCAATAATTGTGCCACACATATATTTAACCTGTGTTGTGCTTTCAGTTATTTGATATCCATGAGAGCAGAGTAGTTTTGTTTATTTTTTAAGAAAAGATCAAATAAAAAATAAACATTAAAGACAATATTTCACAGCTTTCATTGCTCATGAGACTCCGTATGTTGTTGTTTGATCACCACCACTATTTTGTTACCTATTTACGGTATATACTTGAAGTACTTTGGAACATTGGCATTAAGTAAAGTCCCTATTAATGAAAACTCAAGCTGTTATATCGTTGTTTGATCACCACTATTGTGTCGCCTATGTACAGTATATAATTTAAATAATTTGGAACATTGGCATTAAATAAAGTTCCTATTAATGAAGACTCAAGCTGTATTAAATACTGTTGAGTTAGATATTGAGAGGCACCTGCCAATCTTCAGCCAAGATAAAGGGACATTCCATCCATCTTAAGCATTTTAATGTATATTATAGCCTGGTCTCTTTAAATGCAAATGTATGGAGTAGTTATGCAGAACCCCCCCCCCGAAGTAGATTCGGCTGAACACATCTCATGCTTCCTAAAGTGCATGCATGCTTAATTCACTGGCAGCCATCTCCAGTGCTGGCTCTAAGAACCACGCATAGTATTTATTAAAGTGCATATGATGGCTGAAGTGTCTCTTTGCACTCTGTAGGGCTGCATGGGAGAGCGGAGTATCCTGTCATGTTTGATGACAGGATATTGAGATACATTTACGTCAATTTAGTATAATCTCTGTAATGTCAAGTCAAGTCAAGTCTGTGGTCAAGACAAACACATAAAAAAGAAATGCAGAATCTCCAAAAGCCTCAAACTGAGACATGAGAAAGGCCAATGTGGGTCAAAATGTCTTCCCAAGAGTACGATAAAAAAAAAAATCACATTTGACAGTTTTGAAAGTGTTACAATCCCCTTTATTTGTTTAATTTTAGTATTGAGCACTGAGCTGGAGCCTCTCAGCCAAAGTTGTAGTGGTTAACGCAGTAGGGGAATTTGTATGGGATAGGCAAAGGTCTGTTAACAATCTAAGACGAGACCAAGGGCTCAAGGAAGGTTTGAGTCTTTACAGCAAGAAAAACAGAATGGTTCTTGTCTGCCATCAAAAGGTTTTGAACGCTTATGAGACATCTGGACACTGTTTGCAAGTAATTTGCCAATGCTTTGTCACTCAAGGCTGTCAAGTGAGTTTGTTGCTGAAGTTAGCAGTCTTGTTGAGCTTAGTGGAGTTTTGGGTCAATTCATCCAACAGCAGTGATTTTTGACAGCTCATCGAATATATATCCGTCTTAATGGGTTTTTTCTTTTCTGTAAAAAGATGCGATGTCCTGGTGGCAGCACTAAACGGTTGGTTTAGGTGCTCCAACTCTGGGGCTATAAATATTCGCTTTTCTTTCTTTGAGTACTAACCCCAGTAATCAAAACCCACTCAGCGGTGAAACAAGCACAATTCTCCGAACTCTCTTTGATTTGGGATCATTGCCTGCCACTGAGCTCCTAAAATGCTGTAAATTATAACATGTTCTGCATTTAGCATGCTCGCATTAAAGGCTTTCGTTTGATCTGAGCAAAGCATTAGTTAAAACGCGCTCTCGCTACAGGATAAAATTGTATGCCAGCCTGACAGATAAAATGTTCTAATGCACAAATACTGAACAGTGACTCATCGCTGCAGCCTGGCTGTTTTTTTTCCCCTTTTTTTCCAGCCAAAATGTTTTCTGGGCTTTATTACTATTTGCATTTTTTTTTTTTATTAATTAACAGGATGTACTGAAAAATCTGGATGGTTATAAAAAAGCCTTTCAAGAGATTCACCGCTCTCGATCTGTCAACGGAGTTCCGGTTCCAATAGAGCAGCTTGAAGACATGGCAGAAAGGTAAGCGCATTCTTACCTTGTAATCTACATCGTTTATCCAGATCGAAACACTAGTCATTATGAAAATGTTGCGTAAGGAAGGGTTGCCGAGCTTAAGCATTATTTGCAAAGCTACATCGAAAAAAAATTTCTACATGTGTGTTTCTTAGAAACAGAGGCTGAACTGAAAATCAAATCTTTTTAATCGAATGGCTGTTTTGGATCAAAATCCTTGTTTCTATCAATGTGTTACATACCCCTTATACTTAGATAAATTATCAGGTATTGAAGAAAACACCCCCCCCATGTTAATAGGTGGCCTAAGAAGTCTCAAGAGCTTGAAATCTAATACAATGCAGTTGGTGAATTAAGATATCATTTTTAATATATGCTTATTTTCTTTCCGCGGTTTACATGACACAACTCTTTTTCACCATGTCACTCAAGCAGGTTTTGTAGTATTTTAGTTCATGAACTCCGTAGAACAAGTGGGAACTAGGATAAAAGGTCTACGTCCTATTGCACATTACAGCCTCTTCCAAAGTATAGCTGTTCACTTAAGTCCAAATAATTACTTCTGTCTCACAGTCTGTAGATGACAAGGTCTCACAAACAAAGGGTTCAACTTCTGTATTGCAATGTTACATAATTGTTCTATTGTGCTTTTCTAATGCTGGAGCTTTATAGATAAATAAAACATTTTGTTATTCTGGATTCGACTAAGTAGCGTTACAAAATACTGCATCTTCTAATTTTTAGATTATGAAATATAGGACTCCTTCTTCTCCTTCTTCTTCTTCTTCTTCTTCCTCTTATTATTATTATACAGCCAATACAGTTTATGCTAAATTACATGCACTCTTTTATTTTTCATTTGAAATAATAATCATATTAATAAAATACTTTAGTAAACTTTCTCTACTGTGGAATGGCCAGACTTCAAACAATTTTAACAGATTTTCCAAGTGTGCGTAATTGTTACATGAAACCAGCCTCTGTAGACTGTTAACCCTGTTGACCACCCTTAGTCTTTTCTCCTAAACCAAAAAGCTTTTCCCCCCTCTCTCCCCATTGACATTTTTCTCTTATCCTATTTTATTCCTATTGCTTTATGATGAATCCCCTCATATCCAGGATGTTTTTCCTTCTGAGTGCAGTCCTCCAATATATGTACCTGACATTTGGTATGAAGATCATGTTTGAGATTGATTGCACTAAATATACATTTGCTCAGTATACGTTTCTAGGTGATACCATGAATTTTTACCAATGTATTTACTTTTTTGCTTTAGATTCTTGATCTGTGTTGATAAACTTTGTACTAATGGAATTGCACCCCTTAGAGGGTGTTAGGAAACGTGTGATCTGCGGAACTATATTTCTGGGATTTAGTATTAAATGGTTAAGGACCATGAATACATTCACTCTCCTGCTCCATGTAATCCTTTAAACTCATTCCTGCTCCATATAGTCCTTGAAACACATGAATATTTTATACATATACACTTTAGCTATTATCATATCATGGCTTCTGCCAAATAATCAACAAAAGTGGGTGATGGAATCAAAACTCATTATTGACACTTGGAGGAGACAGATATGGTGCCCATTATTCTCCCGGCATAATAGTCCATTTTATTCTCTGCTTGCAGGTTCGGTTTTGTTGCGTCCTCTTCACAGCTTCATATGTTAAAGCTTGAATTCATGGAATTAAAATATCGACTGTTAGCACTGCTGGTCCTGGCAGAATCCAAACTAAAATCATGGATCATTAAATATGGCAGACGAGAATCGGTGGAACTGCTTCTACAGAACTACATAGTAAGTGATTTATTTCACAATCAATTGGCATACATATTTTTGACATACATACGCCCCGAACATTCTATGCCGAGCATGGTTCATAATAAGTCTAGTCGATGTTTGGATTTTTATTTGCACCTGGTAGGGGACAGAATATCTGAATATTCTTACAATGTTCACCTGGGCCATTTGGCTCTCCATACATTGACAAAAGCAAAACCGTTATCTGTACCACTCACAGGTAAATGAGGTCTTGCAGACAGACTTCTTTAAAAGAACAAAGTTAATTGAATAACATACAAGATAAGGCAATGACGGATACCTTCAATAACTGCAAAGCCTCTATCAGCAAGTGAAAAAGTAGAGATAAGTTAGATTTTAAGTTAGATCTATGACGTGTCCTATTCACTAAAGGCAGTTTAGCCTGTAGTACTGTATGGGACAACTCGTAATCTTGTGGATGCTGAGGCTTCTACTATTTCAGTACCTACTGATTACAACAGGGACTGAATCTAGGATAGCAAATTGTAGGAAAGTCTTTGCATGTAAATGGTCACAGGTTTCCTTGTATATACAACTTACTGTAATGCGTTGTGTGATATAGAACTCAGAAGGGTCTGCGTAGCACTGAAAGTACTGAGATAGCCAATGATACTCACTAGTAGCCAAAAATGTCACTGCCATAGTTTGCATCAAAAGCGAGCTGTGACATCACTGCATATAAATATTGAGGATTTCAATGATCTTTTAGTTCCGGTAATTCTGTTTATTTAATTTATTTTGTTTATGCACGATAAATGGTTTTCACAAGTAATATCACAAAAGGAACATATATATATATTAATCCAAAGACCCTCTGAATTTGAAATATATTTAAGCCAAAAGCAAGCCATGTAACAAGTTGCTATGGCAACGTGCACTGCAGAATTTCCATGGCACATAACAGCCGTCTCTAGAATAGAGTTTTCTTCCAAACAAATGCAAATCTCAGTGCTATATAGAGTATTACCAGACAGCAAAATATTTAACATTTAACATTAATTTGCATTATATTACACCTGCTGCATGTTAAAAAAAGGCAGGACATATCAGAAGCAATTATGTCCTTTAATCATATTTTACATTTATTAAAATATATGCATATATATAAATGTGCTATAAAGATAAGATATGAACAGAGGTGTCTCACAGACTGTTAAAACATATGATTTAGGGGCTAAGGACCTTCTTCTTGTATCTACGCTATTATGGACCTTAAAGGGACAGTTTACTGTTCCTGACACCCCCACTCTTTGAGTACTTAAATATACATTTTAAAAAAAGGACATACCTGTCGTAGAAACTGCAGCCCTGCAGCTGCCCTCCTCCTCTGTAGCCCTACAGCTGCCCTCCTCCTCTGTAGCCCTACAGCTGCCCTCCTCTGTAGACAATACTTGCCACTACATGGCTGCTTGAAGCAGGCAATTGGTGTCAGGAAAACACTCTCATTGAAATCAATGGGAGAACTTATTACGCGTGTCCATAAGGGTCTGGACATAAAATGTAAAGGGACCTCCCAGCTGTCATATGCATCATATGGTGGTAGGGTGACCACATCGGCCATGTTTTCCGGGACATATCATTTTTAC
Source organism: Spea multiplicata (assembly GCA_009364415.1). NCBI lineage: Eukaryota > Metazoa > Chordata > Amphibia > Anura > Pelobatidae > Spea > Spea multiplicata. The sequence continues at coordinate 13,822,427 of VKOC01000005.1, forward strand.
ATATTACTGCCCCACAGTATGGAGGATGTATACGTGACTGATTGGCTCCCTTTCATGAGTTTATACATCGCACATACTGCAGGGCAGTACTTTACCTGTGCTGTCAGCAATATGAAAAATGTATATGTGTCCTGGAAAACATGGCCAATGTGGTCACCCTTTATGGTGGGTGGCTGGAGTGTCCCTTTAATGGCTGCATCTCTGAATACGTATGCGTGCCAATAGAGCATGTTTATGTACTGTTATATCGGCTAATAAAGTAAGTCAATCATAAGAAGCACTTTGCCCCCCCCCAAAAAAATAATTACAGAATTCATAAGCAGCAGATGTCATCAAAAGGATCTATTTGTGCATCAAGAAACTAGCTATATAGTGAGGTAAACCACTTAAAATAATTTAACTCAAAGCTAAGGAAATGATTACTTATGAATATGGTCATAAAATATTCATGAAATCTGTGTAACTTTATATGTATTATGTTTCAGACTTTTATTGATGGTAATAGATTCTTTGAACAGTACGAACTCACCAGCCAGTCCCTTAAACAGGCAGCTGAGATGTATGTGAAAGCAGATGGATCAGGTAAGAGAGGATCATTAATTGAGATAAAGTGATTGATGCTGCTGTTATTGCCTCTTGGTCATTCATAGAAATAAAATAAAAACACCCATGAGGAAACACCAGGATGATATTAGTATACTTTCAGGTCTGGGCTGAGATCTCTGGAGTTCTATAGAATACATTACTGTGAAGTATTAATACCATTGATGAGTGATTTCTCCCTTAGGCTTTAAAGGCCACTAAGCAGTTTTCAGCCAACAACTTCTAGAATATGGATAATAATAATAGTAATAATAGTAATTATAGAAATATAACAATAATATAGTAATATAGTAATAATAGTAATAACTGGGAAATTGTTTCTGGCATTAGATACTTTAGAATCAGAATATAGAAATAAGACTGGCATATTCTGTGAGTAGAACCCCTACTGTAGATAGAAGTAAGTAGACAAGAGACATGTAGCACTGTTAGATGATGATGTTGCTTTGAAAATGAGATTTGATAAAAAGATGAAAGAATACATTTCTCTAGTAAGATTGACGTGGATGAAAAAGTTTATGGAGGAGCATTAGGAAATATTAAGACACCAGGACTGAAGCTGATAGGAGAGAGAGCTGAGAAAATAGGGTAGACTGTGGGATAATTCTAGGAACATGACAACATGACAGTTGTGTCAAAAACAGTATAAAAATATGCATTTACTTACGCCCTATGATGCGTGAGACATTTTCTGCTTAAAGTTTCTTTCATATTTTAGCCCTTTTACCTCAAAACCAATTTTATCCATGAACAATTGGGGTTTACCAGTCCTTTACCATCCAGAGTCCTGAGAAATACTCAGTGAATGAAGGAATTTAAGAAAATTTAACAAATTAAGGGAAAATACTAATAAATTAAGAGATTAAAACCATTTTATTTGTGTAGATAAATTACCTGCTAGATTTAATCCTAAAATCCCTCACACCGTGACATATTGGAAGCTGCATTAAATATATATATGAAGAAATGTTTTTTCAAGATCTTAGCTTTAGCCTTAACATGCTGTCCTTCTCATAAGTACTTGTTCTCTGCTTTTCGTCCTTCTAATTTATTGGTCTGGAGTCTCATTTTAAAAGGTTAATTTTAAATATCTCAGAAAGAAATTTCAGCTTTCTATAATGCTGTAACACCGACAAAAGAAAACCTCATAAAAGAAGTGAAGTTATCGACCCAGCTTCTAAATGGCACAGAGTTAATGAAAGCTCTATTTTGAAAGTTTAGCTGAGGGATCTGCGACTGTTAGCTGGATAGTTACGGATATCTCTTCAGGTACCAATGAGTAGCTTTCAAATCCACGTCTGGAAGAAAGGATGTATGCGTCGATTGTACCACAAATGACCCTTAGAAAGAAATATAATTTAAACAAGTGAGAACGTAAAACAATACTTGAATAAAATTGAAATAAAATTTCAAATCTATCATTTAGAAAGTAATTTATTAACCATAGTTAATGCTCATTAAATATACAGTAATGTTTAGCTATTACAGCTCTCTGATCAAATATAAGTAAATAGGTTTACTAATAAATAATAAATATAGTTTTGCTTATCACTCCATGAGTTACGAGTCGGGGATTGTTCTTCATAAAGTGCCTCTAATGTGCTCTGTTGAGAGCTACATCATATAGAGTTTCTGGTTAAAGTTTTACCAATTTATTGATTTTTGTATACATAGTAAATTCATATTCAATTGGGTTTTTTTTTGTAAATGTGCAGCAGAAGAAGCTGAAAATGTTACGAAATTTCTAAACGAAACCACAGTTCAGTGGAGAAACCTATCAGTGGAGGTGAGAAGTGTGAGGAGCATGCTAGAAGAAGTAGTCTCTAACTGGGATAAATATAGCAACACTGTAGCCAGTCTGCAAGTCTGGTTGGAGGATGCCGAGAAGATGTTGGACCAACCCGAACATGCCAAAAAGGTAAGAGGAAACTAGTTGCTTTTGGATCTTCCCTGATGAAGTTGTGACTTAATTCTTGGTTTATTCACTATGCTGTCAACTTATTGGACAGTTTGTGAACATCTGCCAATTTCATTATTCTTATGAAATGTATGTACTAATTGTTAGCAACCTTTAACTACTCTTAGGGTGTTTCATAATTCTTCAAAATTTTTGTTTTCTTCTTCAGGATTTTTTCCGCCACTTGCCTCACCTCATTCAGCAACACACAATGATGAATGATGCTGGTAATTTCCTTATCGAGACTTGTGATGACACAATCTCAAAAGACATTAAACAACAACTTCTGCTTCTCAATGGGAGATGGCGCGAGCTGTTCATGGAAGTCAAACATGTAAGTCAATAAAACACCAGCATTGTTTTATTCCTTCATTGTTGTTCTCTATGCATCCTAAAAAACATTTCCTTAGATATCTACATGATGGTCCCTCCTAACATCATGGGTTCACCACAAATCTTAGTTCCACGCAACAGTGTTATGGTTAATTGATTAGTGTGCATGTCACCTCTTTTTATGCTGCTTTACAGATAAGAATATGTAATGACAGATTGGAAAAAAAAATCATGCACCCCTCTATATGTCACACCAGTGAAATAAGATAGTAGAGGGATCATACCAATGGTTGGTCTGTGGGTGACTGCCTCTTCAGAAAGATTTAAAACTAGATTTTAATTGCCATATGTAGGATCTAGTGCTGGCTCTTCACCTTACATGAGCTCGATCTCATAACAACTCAGTTACGCCGTTGCCAAGTCTCCAGAATGTTTCACTTCCAGGGGCGATACGGAAAATGAGGACTGTGAAAGATATAATGAGGACTGTGATAAAGTGAGGGTTGTGAGAGATTGAGAGAGATTGGGATGATGAGGGCTGTGAAAGAAGGAGCGAGTTAGGGAGAATGCGGTTGGCCTGTATGGTGTTAGAGTCAATGTGTGCATGTTAGTGTGTCTGAGTGAGTGAGTGCTAGAGCAACAAAGGACGGCAAACTGTGGGGGACATTTCTCGGCCCCCTTCCAACTGCACAGGACACTGCTTAGTACTCCTGCAGGCTGCCTGTGGTAGAAGTGGCTTTGATAAAAGGATGGAAGTCACAAGCATGCATGTAAGTTGAAAATCAGCTGTGTATATATAGTGTATATAGGCCAAAATATTTATACCATATTTATTAAATATGTGCCATTACATGCATGTATGAAGGGATAGGTATTGAAGAAAAGGCATGGCGGTTACATTATGTCGACAATGAGGGACCCCTCAAAAGTCAAGACACCCTTGGCCCTGCACCCCCATAGGGACAGCCCTGCTTGGAGGGGAGAGATGTTTTGTCAGACCCACTCTCTGGCTACTTTCTGCCTACCTATTTCAAGGCTAACTAGGGATAGCCCTGCCTAACATGGATTTACCCTTGACAATGCCACATCTCTGTTAGAGGAAAATTCCAAGAAGAACTGAAGCGTGCGTTTTGGAGAATGTAGGTATTTTAAGGCGTGCAAGTGATTAAGACTTTAATCTGTTTTCCAGTATGCCAGGGAAGATGAATATGAAAGAGCAAAGAAGGAATATGCAGATGGCGTGATAGCCCTAGCAGCATTTGCGGAAGGAGGCAATGAACGAATTTCCACACCCTTAGAAGTGTCTTTTCTAAATGTCAAGATGTTTGTCCAGGATCTTGAGGCAAGTGTTTTGATATTATTTGATGAAGATTGATTGAAGGAGATTTGTCACAGAAAATAAAGCTATACGCTATATCAGATTTGTCATCTTTGTTTTTCTTGCATTTTTTATGGCTTTACATTGTTTGAATATTGTTGCAAGAACAAGGGCAATTTAACAAACGTATTTTTAGAAAGTATATGCCATTATTGTGTGACATTACTTTATCAGATGGAGGAAAAAGAGCGCAGAACAAATAAAACAACATCACTTGCACTGTTAAAGCGCCAGAATCCATAACCAAGTGTCGTCTTTTACAGGATATTAAACAGAAAATGCCAATCATAGAAGCACAATACAGGTCGGTAACGAGAATGGCTCAGCTTCTTACAAAGGAATCTCCCCAAGCAGAAGCCAGTGAGATGCTTGCAGCTGTCTCAAGAATTAAAGACCAACTCAACAAAGTAAGAAATGTGTAAAGTTCACTCCTTCTTTTCACTACTTATTATATATTATTTTTATGTGTTCCACTGCAGGGAATTTAGCCCAATCTTGTAGACACCACCGTGACTACTTATCACACTGCCTTGTTATATACAATGCAATGGCTCCATCTTAATCACACACTTCCTCACAAAAGCTATGCAGAAAAGAACTTCATTAGATTTAGCATTGCTATAAAAGTGTTTGAGCATGAAAAGTCACCCCAAATATTACATTACATGTGAGTCTCCAAGGGTCTTAATCCGGCACTGCAAGGAAGTTGCATATACAGCTGAAGGAGTTGATAAAAGTCCCAAATTTGGAATAAAACATCAAGCTATTCTGTAACTATAATATGCTAACCTAAACTATAATATATCTGCTCTCCTTCGTTCTCTATTTTTATCTCTCTTATATATAACGTTATTGTTTAGGCCTATGAATACTACTTTCCAAAAGACCTTGAAGTGAATTCCATAGTATTTATTATGAACTGTTTGTCGGCTTCCATTACTACAGATAAGGGAGCACTACCCACCGCTGCTGTACGAATCCCAGCAGCTTCTCACACCGCTGGGGGAATTTGAGAACCAAGTGACCAATTTCTACGAAGCCCTTGAAAAGCTGAGTGAAATCATTTCAATGGCGGACATAGAGATGCCGTCAGCCTTCATTTATAAACAAAAGCAACGGGTAAATAAACAGCTTCAACACATATTTTAAATACTATCTTTCAATAAAAACATGATAACATTAAGTTTTTTTATTTTATATTATGTCTCTTTGTTGTAGGAGCTGCTGGCTTACCAGGAAAACTGCAAAAAGGCACTAGGAATTATTGAGAAAAATGGTCAGGCTGTTCACAAGGCATTGACCATCAGTAAATCCTTGCACCATTTTGACCGTTCTGCACTTCAAAAGAAAATAACTGATGCTCAAGCTGCTTTTCAGGTGATTTGCAGCTGATAACTTAATGCATTTACCATCTACCCTGATCTTTTTTTTTTTTATTTAGCCATTTTTGTTCCAGCTTTTAAACACTTAATTTATTAAACTCGGCACGTGTTGCCTATTTACCAGGAAAACCTGTGAGTCACGGTGCAGAACAGAAAGCAATAAGGGAACGTCGTGTGACATACCTGTAGGAACCTGCCTAGCAAAAGTGTGTCATATTAAAAAAAAATAATGTTAAAAAATAATAAAAAAAAATGTGTATGCCTCCAATTAATTTTCTCATTTTTTCACAGATTTGTCCACTAGATCACTCTATATGAAAACAATACTAATTGTTCTTCCCAATTTCATATTACATGAAGTTCACAAATGCTCTTCAGCTCATCCATCTTTATACTACACAAGTTTATTTTGATAACTATTTCATTTCTTTTTTTTCTGATTTGCTACAAGCCCCTACACGTGTTTTATTACTTTATCAAAATATGTAAGCATTAATCAGAAATGAATGATCACATACTTATCTGCATTTCTGTTTTTAGAGTTTCTTTACTGGTCAAGTAGGAGCAACAACACACACGCCATGGTTGCCACTGCAGATATTGTGGTTTTTTTGTAGATCCTAAATTGAAAATAGAATAACAAAGGAGAGGTCATGATGTCATTGGCCGGACTCTGTATGGCTGATAATAATGCATGATTAAATAAATTAGTTAACAAGTAGGAGCCTATTTATTTTGGGTGTCATATATAATTTGATCTGTCACTTGTATTATTATTATTAGTAGTAGTGGTATTTAGCACAAACAAAAATATTAGTCCTTAATCAAAGAGGAGTGGAATTAGGGTACATAGAAATATATCTTAATAATGATAATGTTCGATGATTTTTCCACATTTCTACGAGATTTCTTTCCTTCATGCTTAGATTATTAAAAATACAAGCACGATTGTTGGTTCCGTATCTTAATCAAATAATTCCTAGTATGTTTGAGATCACATACAGAAATGCACTCAACGAAAGAGTTTACCGCTAAATTCACCAAAGCCACCAAAGCCACAAGTCTAGCGTGACACTTTTGTTGTGGTGGTCAAACATGGTTTGTTACGCTATTAAATGTTTTGAAATATTTTTTTTTATCGCTCAGTGGTTGAGTGTCACAGTTTAGCTGGTTGACGCACTGATCACTAACCTATTATTGTTATAACTTGTCACAAGGACTAATTTACATCGCTGGGACAGAATGTTTGCCTTGCAACTCCATTATAAAGTATCCCTAAAGAGAGAAATATAGAGAGCAGAGCCTTTTCGTGGCTTTATGATGGGGATAACAAAAGCAGCCTTGAAATTTCCTGGCATTAGGCTATCAAAACCAATCTTGATGCTTACACACCAGCTGCTTAGGGTGTTTAGTTGCCTGATGTATTCAGTACTTCAACAGTATGTTTGGACCTTACAGACATCCTAAAATATGTAGAAGATACTATGCTGTAAGCTTTTCTGTCCCTTCCAAACCCATCAATCCTTTCTAAGATACATATAATTGTACATATGACACTGTTGTCGCACATGTTTGCTTCCAATACCCTTAATTGGAAAAGAGAAAATGGGGACATGGTCATCCACGTAAGACGGTCAGTTATGAAATGTGAATGCCATTTGTAGTTAGAACTAGAGTAATACATGAGACAGTTCTACAAGTGGAGTTGGCTTAGCAGTACATAATAACAGAGGTTGTGACAACTGTAATGAGCCAACATATTAATCCTGCAGTAAGTATCAACAACCCTATAGAAAGTCTGAACTTATGGTAACATCTTACTGTGTTCCTACACATGCGTCCATGAATGTGGTGTTAGTATGTGTTAATGGTTTCATGTATCTGTTTTCCTTCTATCCCCTATATTAATGCGTATGTTCTGCACTGTGTCTCATGTAAAATGCTTTATTTAAGTGGTTTATTCCGGCTGGCATTATGGGTTTTCTTTTCAGTGAAACCCTTAAATGGTGCCCATGAATCATACTAGTCCTATATCTGTATGTAATGACATACCTTGTGGTTTGGCAAAGTTAATGATGTTTTATGTGTCTGTATGTATTGTACTTTTCTGCCACACTAACCATTATTTCTTAATTTTCCCGAAAAAAATTGGTTATAGGCCAAAATTCATATACTACGTTGGTTAAGGGAATGCAGGTTTCACGCTGGTAACGATAGACATCATGCTTCGCCTCCCTGATTCAGGAGGTCCCAAACCGAAAACCGACATAAGATCAATAAGAAATAAGGAAATAAAGAAAAAAAAAACACTATTACTTTTACACTTTATCAAAATCATGAAATCCAATTGGTTGCTTGACAAAAGCAACACTCTATTTCTTCATTTGGTGGGATTAGTGGTGAGTTCCATCATGAACTCAGTATTGTAGAACAAAATTAGTTTTTTTTTATATTCGGCCTTTCTCGGATGGATTAATTTAACTTTTCAAAAGCAAATCTCTGCGCCGTACTTATGATGTGTGTTTTGCTACTCTCAGAATCAAATCTTCATTATCATTACAAATATGAACATCACATTTTTTTTTGTTTTGCGCTCAAGAACACAACAAAGAAATTAGCTGAATGGAAAAAAAGGGTAGAAGCTAATACCAACATGATGAAGAAATTTGAAGAATCCAAGGAGGAGCTTGAGGATGTTCTAAAAACAGCTGAAATGTACTTTAAAGAGAAGGGAAACCCAGAAGAGATGCTAAAAAAGCATACTGTAAGTAGACAAAACCGTTCAGGCACCATAGCATGAACAAGCATGACAACAACAGGGTCTGTGTATATCTGTTTTACTTGTTACTAAAACCACTGTAGACCAAATAAAAAAAAAAAATATATATATATATATAAATTGAGGTTCAGGAGAATGTATTCACTTTTAGTGGGTATCATAACAGAAATTCAAAGTCGCAGCCCCTGCACCAATATTCGTAAAGGTAGAACTTACATGATTTTGGTAGAAAAGTAGAATTTACATAATTTTGATCCAGATTTCAAGGTTTCAGGGTAGCCATATATCTAGCCCATGTGTGTTTAAATTCCCTCTCTGTATTAACCACAATCTGCTGAGATTTTGTTCCACTTTTCCACCACCCTCGCCGTGTCAAAAATGAAATGTCACGCTGTCTGCGACAAATAGCTATATCATTGACTGTAGAAGCGGTGTCTGTATAGGATTTCCTATGAAAATTGGCTTTAAATGTTTCCACAGGAATTTTTCGGACAGTTGGATCAGAAGGTACTTAACACTTTCCTGAAAGCTTGTGATGAACTGACGGACATACTTCCTGAGCAAGACCAGCAACCTCTGCAAGAAACTGTCAGGAAGCTTCACAAACAGTGGAAGGTTTGTACCTAAGCGCCAACATTAGCAACGCCAAGTTTGTCTGTTCGCCGATATAGCTGCGTCTTTATTGGGCTGAGAATCCCGATAATAATGATAAAATAAAGTACTGTTCAGAGTAACAAAAAAATAATTTTCAATCAAATTTTTGAATTCTCTAACATACTTTTCTGTTTCATTGAAAAGGACTTTCAGAGTGAAGCACCCTATCATTTACTACACATAAAAATTGACCTAGAAAAGAACAGGATTCTATCAACAGTTGAAGAGTGCAAAGCGGAGCTGGCTCGAGAGAACAAAATGCTTCCAGGGGAAGGAAGTGAAAAGATAATTAAAGAACACAGGGTGCGTGTTCTTACCATCTGTTCTTCTCACTGTCAAAAGGGGCAGCGCAGAATGCAAAGCTATATCTATAGAAATAAAATTAAATTCTGTATGTCTATGGCACAGTTCCAAATTAGAGCTCTTTGTAGCCAATTTGAGATTATCAGGGCAGGGATAACCGTGTCTTGCAGAAGATCGCATGCAGTTTGCCAAAGCTCATTTCCGACCGGTGCAGTCAACGCATAAATCAAGCTATGTTGTCAAACATTACAAAACAATGTATGGGTCATTATTATCATTCTCAATTCTAATCGCACTGCTGATTAATTTATGTAGCTTTGCGAGCAGGACAAAAGTCGTATCAGAAACATCGCTGACGTCTGATATAGCATACCTGACGTTCCAATTTTCACCAAGAAGTCTTATTTTGAAACCTGCCATCGTTGGGTTGCTCTTCCAGTGATGCACTTGAACAAAGCAAGACATTTTGTACCTAAAGTGGGCTTTGTACATACATTGTAATTCTATACACGAAAAGTAAACCTATGTTTAAAATTATTATATATATATATAATATATATATATATATACTACCATTCAAAGGTTTGGGGTCACTTTCCATGGAAAAAAGGACATCTCTAGCTGTGTAACATAATTGCAAAAGGATTTTCTAATGATCATTTAGACTTTTAAACTTAAACTTGGATTATTGAACACAACGTGCCGTTGGAACACAGGAGTAATGGTTACTGCTAAAGGGCTCTGTAACCCTATGAAGATATTCCATTAAAATCAGCCATTTTCTGCTATGATTGTCATTTACAACATGAACAACGTCTGCACTCCATTTTTGATCTACTTGATGTTATTTTAATGGCCAAAATTTGCTTTTCTTTCAAAAACAAGGGCATGTTTAAATGACCCCAAACTTGAACGGTAGTGTAAATATATAAAAACACAAAACGGCAAAAGGTATCCTTATGTTCTCCATGAAATCATCCAGCATCCCTGCCCTACTGTTACGTTGCTGATAGTTGCTGATAATTGTTGCTGTTATTTTTATGTTGTAGGCTTTTTTCAGTGAGAAAGGGTTCTACCAGCTGTGTGAAAAAAGATTACGATTAATCGAAGAGCTGTGTCTGAAATTACAAGACAGAGACCCTGTAAAGGGAGTGTCTGAAACTATCAAACGGGTAATGAGAGAACTGAGAGCTGAAATCGACAGCACTCATCAGATGCTGATGGCACACCCAGACAAATGGAAGGACTTTAACGGCAGGTATGATCTACAGTGCTGAATACCGGCAGAAATACTGCTTATATCAGTGGTGTCCAACCTGCGACCCTCCAGCTGCTGCAGGACTACATCTCCTACAATGCTCTTTCAGCTGAGTGCCTGATAGAGGAGTATGGGAGATGTAGTCCTGCAGCAGCTGGAGGGCCGCAGGTTGGACAGCCCTGGCTTATATTAAAGGGACAATGCAATGCCCCATACAGACCTACCTAGCATATTAATGTGATTCTTTACCTGTAAAATAAATAAGTAAAATATTTACTTTGTTAAAAAGCAGCAGCTGCATCTACCATCCCCAATACTCCCCGCATTTGATACCAGTTCTAGCTTTAGTCATCGGTATATAAGTTTAAAAGACCAGTGGCACATCTGATTTAAAAGGTGACCAGCTGAAAACAATACATTGTAAAAATAATTTTTCTTTAAAAAAACTTTGTTTTTAATGTGATATGAAAAGTAATTTAAAAAAAATGATGTTTCTTCTTTAACATCATGTTTTCCGTCTGTCTTTTTTTCATTTCAGGATTATTGAGTTATCGGACTGGATAGTGGCCAGTGATAAAAAGCTAAAGCAAATAGAAAGCATGGCCAAGGATTCTGGAAAATATAAAGAGCTGAAAGCTTTAGTACAGGTGACATGAGAACTATACTTGTTACCAATACATTTCTGACCCTTTCAGTTATTATATGGAAATATTATTTTAAAAAAGCTTAGATCCCACAGTTTCAGCTCATCTTAGGTAAATGGGAATCCTATGTGGAACGATGGAGTTCCTACTAAAGGGAACCAGCATGTGTCAAGTTTACAGGCTTAGTAGAGTGACACAATTATTAGAAATGTTTATGTTATTGGAATAAATATCCACTATTACTTGTCCAACCTATGATAAAACTTAATAGGGAGTGGGTTTAAACATGTAACCCCACTGTTCTGCTTTTGTGGGGCAGTGAGGATGATGAGACACTTGGGAAGATCCTTAGATGTCCCCTGACTGGCATAGAGAGCTGTAAAATCAATGGATTTCTGTGTGCCCACATGGCCACCTCATATATCGATATAGGCTTACAGACTGGATATCATACTGAACAACAGAGCTAAAGGGGCTCCTCTTTAACAGAATGTATTGTTGCTGCAGGAAATCAAACAACATGCCGTAAGACAAGAAGAGAACCTCAGCTTTTTGAAAGACAGGCTAACAGGTCTTACTGGGATTTCAGTTGACAATGAAGTGAAGAAACAGGGGAATGAACTTTCTAGGCTTTCCACAGATTTGAAGAGGCTTTTAGATCTTCTTTTCGAGGTGAGATACGGAATTCTATTAGGAGTGCGTTGTGTTTGAACAGGCTTGCAAAAAAATCATGAATACAATAGTGAGTGAACTTATATACTGGAACAAAAACTCAAGCGCTGTACTTTCTGGGACATGCACCCATCCACATCTACTCACTTAAAACCAAATTAAAGGAGCTTACATGTGTTTGCAATTGTTATCCATTTAATAGGTGGAGAAGCTCTTAGATACAGTCAGTGACTGTGTACAGTACAAGGAAGAAGTGGAAAGTGTGCTGAGTGAATTCATTTGCAGTTCTAAAGAAGCCCAGACAGAAGCCGAGAAAATACTGGATACCGAGAGCTTTGCAGAGGCTCAAGCATTGCTCCTACACTACCAGGTACAGACATCAGGAAACTTGCTGTTGCTTGAAATCATGAAACGACATAATACATAAACAGAACCGACCGTAGAAAATGTACAGTATCCTTGTACATTGAACCTTTAAAGGCATACAGCGATGTCGCTGGTGCTGTAGTCCTAATCTGTACCCTAACCCATCCTTCCCATAACACTTCTCCCCTTTTAAAAAAAAAATCCAGTCCCTCATCCCACAGCATAAGTCTGTGCTTCTACCAGCAGCGATACCTGTCACTTATGTCCTCCGTTAGCTACACTCTACGTAGTGCTAAGGTATGACATCATATACTTGATCTGTGCTCAATTGCTTAGTGACACAGATCTCTGATCTCCTCTTCCCTGTTCCCTTCCAGTCCACTGATGATGTCATCCTAAACTGAGGCTGATGTTATGTGGTTCAATGTTTTACCCAACATATTGTAATTTACAGTTTACAGTAATGAAAATTCTCATATTTGAATTGAAAGCTAATTTTGAATGCATAATTTAGGTTTTAGGTTTGTTACTGACTATTGTTTAGATGATCAGATTGTAGTCTTGAGTTGTAAGTTTATTGATTAGTAACTTAAGTTGCAAATTATGACATTTGAAGAGTTTAATGACCATTCAGTGCTAGGCCAATGGATGTGTATATGAAACGTTGTGTCCTGGTAATTCTAGCAAAATATGAAGACGATACGTTCAAAGAAGCAGGATGTCCAGGTCCAGATTGCACGGGCAAAACAACTACAAGACGATAAAGGTCTTTCTGGCTCCACTCAGGAGGATTTAACCAGAATGGAAGAGGAACTAGACAAAGTCGAAAAGGAAATGGCAAAACAGGAAGAGAACTTGCAGGTGAGTTTATATATAACAGGAATTTTCATGAGAGTTGTACTTTAAAATGCTTTTGGGTCTATTTGCTAATAAGTCAAGTAATTATGGGTTAACCCAACTGACCAGACTTAACTGAGATTGCATGACACTTGCATGTCAACTCACAATATTACTGAAAGATAATATTCCATCCCCTTTGGCACTACATTTTAGGGTCCATCCAGGAGTTCTTAATGAAGCTATCAAGTCCGATGCCAGAGAAAGAGGGCGTTGAAAAACTTCATTAAAAAAAGCCAACCACAGAAAAAACAAAAATAAAATAAAAGTAACCCCAGCAATCTGTGCCGATGGCTGCAAATTGCATATATATAGATATTCTAACGCACCTGTTGCTCCCAATGGTTGGAGGATGTATTGCATCCACCTTTGACTTGAATTGGACCTTTAGACTTGAATGGCTGATACAATACAAAGGAGAATGCAATAAATGATCCAGGGAATGTTTCTTGTTCCATTTTCTTTCTTGATTCTTTTCCTGCAGTTTTTTTCTCTTTCTGCAGAATGTTCACTTATCCCACAGTTGTGTTTTGACAATTATGTATTTTGGTATACCTTGCACACATTTTCATAAAATACTGTTTTCTGGGGTTTTTTAGAGCACAATGAACAAGTGGGGGCAGATAGAAACTGGCAAAGATTCAATAACCCACTATTTGAAGGAGATGGGTCCCAACCTTGAACGTACCTTACTTTTTGGTACTTTTGAAAGTCTATCATCAGAGCTTCAAAAGACAAAGGTAACATACCAATTATTTTGTACATATTAACATACTAAAAAAGTAATTGAGTGAGTGATACGTATTGGCTTCTCGCAGGTATATATTTTATTATGAAAATTAAATATTTTATATTTGATACTGGGAGCTTCTCTTTATAACTGCAGTGGAAAACATATAGATTATTTTTTATTATTTTATGGGGTTTTCTGAGGCATTTGCAAAATCTTTATTATATGTTTATTTGTAATTACTTTTCTAATATGTTTTCTTCGTCACATCCTGGCTTGTGTTTCAGAACTGATTCAAGGCAGGTGAAGTATCTCACACATTTTAAATTTTGCAGGGTTCTTTATTTACAATAAAATCAATAACAATAAAAAAAGGTCAGTTTATCATAACCTAACAAAGTCAGTGAACTTTACAAAGGGACGTTAATAAGCTTTGTAATTACCCTACATAATAATGTAAGAGGCGTTACGTTAAGGTAAATTAGCAGGACTGAAAAGTCAACAGGCTAAAGAGGCCAAAGTATGCGTGGGAACAAGTAATTGGAGACTAAATATGAATCTTATTATCAATTATTTTATAGGAACATTGCAAGAAAGGCAAAGAAACGTCAGTGCAAGCAAAAAGCCTGGTGAAGCAATCATCTGAGATAGAACTTGGAGCAAAGAGCAAGCAATGTCTTCAGCAGCAGACTAAGTCCATTGAGGAGAAGGTCAGGCAGGTTACAGAGACCCTTACTGAAAAGTAGGTGACATTCGTTAAAGGTGCTCATTGTTGATACATACAACAGTAGTAACATTTAGAATATGTATATTGCCTGCAGCAGTCATGACTCGTGACATCTCAGGGTCTCACATTACGCCGCAGTTTTATAGCGCCTGCAACGTATGTACAATGCTGGTGTAATGCAGTCGTCATTTATTTTGTCAGTGTTTCGATTTATTGGAAAACAATACTTTTTGCTTCACTTTGATGAGGCATTACATGGGTTACTCAGAAGTTTCTTTGTTAATTTCAAGTATCAACAAAATGGAAACAATGAAGCTGAAATGGGAGACATATGACCAGGATTTTGAGACTCACTCAAGTTGGATTTTAGAAAAACAAAAGGAGTTGACGGAGTTGGAATTCTCAGCAACACTTCCAGAAAACAAAGTGATACGCATTCAGGTATTACACATGAAGTACATAAGTTATGGTCAATTTTATACAGACAAATGTTCTGTAAAGGAACAGTGTGACTCAACAGTTGCGCCTTGCAACCTGCTGTCTTTCTGTAACGTAACAAATGCTCAACATATACTATATACATTTTGTATATTAAAGGAACAGTATAGTGTCCCATAATGCCCCACCAATGAAGAAAGCATATTCTATGAAAGTACTTTAATATGCATCCTTTAGACCTCCTGGACATATTGTGTGAGTCTTTGCTTACCAACAGTGAGTATAACGCATGTTTACAGTGGCAAGCAGAGGTGTCCTGCCGAACATATCTCCAGCAAGTCAGCTTAGGGGTAGAGAAAGAGGCAAAGGGGATGATTCTGCAGTATCGATCTATGTACTTGCAAGGGGATGAAAATAATAATTCCATATAAGTCTGTATAGCAAATAAATCAGACTTAATTCAATTTTGATCCTGTAGGACGTCATAAAGGAGCTAGAAGGTAAAATGAATGAAGCAGCAGCTCTTGAAGCCAAAAGCCAGGAATTTGCCGAGTTCATCAGCTCTGCAGAATTGTCTCGAATCAAAGCTAGGCTGTCACAGATGGTCAAGCAGTCAGATGGACTTAGACATCACGCACGTCAGTTGGAAGAAAACGTTTTGAGCAATGCCCTGCTGCGGCAGAAATTTGAAGAGACATTCAGACAGGTAACCTTGTGTATTTGCATATGTTTTATTTTAGTTGAAACAAAATGCCTATCCTTTGTGTAAAAGTCAGTAATCATAGCTCTAAGTTTGACACCAAGCTTAATAGAAATCCTAATTTGGTCTTCAGGGGATACCCTTTAAAAATAAAATATATAGTAGCAGAGATGAAAATGTGATTATCATGAAAAAAAAGGGATGCTATCTTTCTTCTAACCTGAAAAACTATCCCCTTTTCTAATTAAGTGCAAAATGGAATACAGTGGACTTTTTTTTAGAAATAGTATTTTTTTTACCCGATCATTAGGTTTAATTTAATTATTATGTGAGATCAGAATGAGTCATTTAATAGCAAAGTTCATTGAGATACTTTGCAGGCACTCATTTTGCTTCAATTTGGCAATTTTTCCAAGTAGTTAATAATTTTCTATGTTTAAGGTGATTATGTCATAGCATTTATTGTAAATTTTCTTAATTGCTTGCATGACAGGTGCAGAATACTTTGTCTGCTCTGGAAGCTTCTCTGTCCTGCCCTGTTAAAAATTGCTCGTCTGCCGCTGATACATACCATGCCCTCCATTCACATCAGGTACAGTCTTGTAAAGATATAAATAAGCGTGATAAGGTGATAAGGGGGTTAATTAAAAATAAATTATGTGAAAAGATGAAATGCTGCTCACTTGATTAAGTGGATACTCCCTTTAAAAAAAAAAATAAACTTGTGAGAATGCAAGGAGCACAAATAAATAGAGGTATTTATAAGTAGAACTTATACATTTATATGACTTGTCTGGCAATTTTGCTTGAAGATCAAGTAAATAAATAGAAAATAGAGCAAATAACAACAATAGTGTTCTCCGTTTGTTAAAGTGAATTCTTTCACTTACACTTTGTTAGAGCAAAGCACTAGTGTTGGTATGGTTCAGTATATGTATGGATCTTGTGATGGCAAATTGCGACTTTTTCCGAGGGTAAGCAGAAACAGAACAAACTTTTTTTATGTATTTATTTATAAATACCACATGTTATTTGCGCTCCTTGTATTCTCATATGTACAGTCGTGTAGAGGTCTGCGTAGTGATAATCCAATATCGGAAATTTCGAATGAATAAAATATACAGTTTTTATCCAACATTTCTTCTAGTATTAGGGCTGTACGGCTTAACACTCTGCCCGAAAAAGAAGTATGTTTTGTCAATACAGCCAAATAAATCTTGTACCCCAGAGTTTCCCAGCAGCAGCCGTAGCCCCAATAGAACATGTTTTCAGTTTGACCACGAAAGGCAGAACTTTCATGATCATTGGCCAGGAAAGTAGCCACTGCTTTGGCCACCTTTGCTCATCTAAGAACACAAATAGTGTACTTAGATAGTGTACTTGGGAACCAGTGATAAGAAACTGTGCCTAAACCCAAGGTCTGACAACATCCTAGAACAATGCTAACCCACCAATCTGCTTTATGGGTCATGCCATGAACAAGCAGACAATATGGAGAATTTGTAGGCATCCCTTAATCTGTGTAAAAGCTATGAAAATAACCAATGTATTTATGTACTGGATCCAACATGCTGAATTATTGTTTGTTTTAGTCAAAATCAGCATTGTCATGCAATACTGATTGCCTAAAAAGGCTGATTACATTTTCTACATGAATAGTGCTAGTCTTTTTTAGGACTGGGAGCGTATTCAATGACTTGAGTTCTGAATTAGAACATGATTCTGAAGTTTATGTTGATATTAAAAAAAAAAAATCTGTATTGATGTGTCTCCTAATGACCAGGACCTCTGTCGTCATTTGGAATCATTGATGAACAAGATTCATTCTCTGGCTGCTAGTGCCCAAAAACTCACGGAGAAAGATAAAGCTATACAGGACACATTAAGCTTGCAGAAGCGACACGAGGTAGTCTCAGCACAAGCCAAGGAAAGGCTTGTTTTACTGGAGCAACTACTGGCACAATGGCAGAGGTAAGTGTAGGACTTACAATGAAGACATGTGTTCATGTACTGTGTGTGATTACAAAGTAGACAATTGGTTAAAAGTTGCTATTAGTGGAAAAAATCCAGAAGCTATTAACGTATGGAATCATTATTGCATACCAGTCATTAAATAATTCTGTTCTATACTAAAGCGAGGCTCAACTTGGTGTCTTGTGGCTCCAAAGCAAGTTGCGGTTTCAGCATTTTAATAACTAAATTAATATGTCCTTAAAGTACTATTTTGACTATTATTATGATTTATAGTAAGTATGTGGCTAAATCAATCAAAATTGAGTTACATTTAGCTAAAAAGTCTCATATTTATACTAATTAATTAAACATTTTTCTTGTATGTGGAACTTGCTGCTTTTCCGTAATGTATAGTTACGCAGTGAGATTACATTATTCCTAAATCATTCTCTTTACTTTAAAGGGGCTGATTTGCCATTTAGTGTTTCAAACCGTTTGTTTAATGTTATCATACTCAGGCACGAGAAGGAGCTGTCATCCTTTATGAACTGGATAGAGAGAAATGAAGTTTTGCTCAGCAACAGAGATGACCGCTTTCCAGCAGACAGAGTAAAGCTACAAGTCGAATTGAAGATAATCCAGGTGTGTTCTAGTTTGCTGCAATTGACATAAGTATTCTAACTGAATTATGTGTTGTTTTAAGCAGATCCCTTTTATAAACTTAATAGTTATAAGACACAGAAAAAAACAAAAAAGACTAGACTAGGTTTTTTTTAATATTTAACATTATGTTGTCAGGATGCACTGGCCGAGGTTCAAATACAAGCATCTCGATACACGGAACTGGTGCAGCTATCCAAGCACCTGTACACCACCTCTTCTGAAAAGACCGTAGAGGAAATGAAAGAGAAGCTGGAGAAACTGGCTCAGAGATGGAATGTTTTACCCCAAAATATTTCAAAAAGGTTGGTGATTTTTTTTTTTTTATTGTTTTATTGTTTTTTATTTTTTACTATTCTGATCTATCAAAACATCCTGGTGATACTGCATTGTTTATAGCATTTGGCATAAAAATAATAAGAAAAAAAGCTTTAACTTATTTTGAATGGAAACTTGTACACTGCCATGTAATCTTTGCAGCCTTATTCAGAATGGGATTAATATTTCACTGGTTCCCTGCACTTGGTCCTAGGACTTCCAATGCTAGCCGTGATATTTAGACATTAGCCAAAGTCAGCGTTCCTTTTGGTAGGACCACACACTATAGTTCTTGGCTGTCTGATGGTATCCCATGTATAATTTAAGTAATGTCATGTTTTCCGAAAATCAATAATATTAGAAACACCATCCATTGTATTATTTGTATGTTTAATCAGTAAAAGCTTTGGTTGCATGTAAATTTATTTCTGTTGCACAGAGCAAACTTTCTGGAGTCACTACTGGAGGAACACCAGAAATTTGATGCCCTGTTACGCCAATTGTCCCTTTGGATTAAGGAATTTCTTAAAGAACTTGTAGATTCCGCTGAGATCAACACTGCTGATCATCAAACTGCTCAAAACCTAAATACGGTAAACTGTTTGACCCACTCCAATTGAACCTCACTTTTTTTTAGCTTCTTTTCGTAATGATACAAAATGAAACAATTCAGTATTTTTTCATTACTTTGTGATTTCTGTATGCACAAACGTGTTATCACAAAGTGCAACATCAATAATTAATCAAGGGTTTTACAAGGTCTTTGGGCATACAGAGACAAAATGTAATGTCTTGTACAAAGAGCTCTTCTAAAAAGCTGCTAATTTAATATACTTTGGTAGAATAATACGATTTAGTGCAATGCTTATTACCCCCCCACACACACACATTCCCTATTTCTTTTTCATATGTTTTTGTACACTTTTTTCATTACTATATATCTATGCCCTGTTCTTTTGCCAATTACCTTCGATCTCATCCAAACCTCAGTTGGCTTTCCATCCAAAGTTACCTGGAGCATAATAAATTCTTACAAGCATATCCATAGTGAATGTCATTAAGAAACTGAGTTCGAAGTCTATAATAGTGACAGCATTCCACATTCTTCATTTACCTGCTAATAATACAAGCTTCATTTACCTGCTAATAATACAAGGAAAGACTTTATATTGTCATTTTGCAAAAAGGTGCATAACATAAATAAATCACACATGTTGCTGATGTTTGTATTTACTTTTAACAGCACAAAGTCACTGAAGTGAAGAAACAAGACCAGGAGATACACAACCTGAAAGGGCAACTTGAAAAGGTGTGCTCCTTCACCAGTTCAGAAGACCACCCGCTATTAAAAGGACGAGTAGAAGACTGCATCCAACTGTTTGAGGAAGCAATTCAAATTACTTGTAGACGTCAAGAAGCTCTTTCCAAATTAGGAGAGTTTCTGGACATGCATACAAACTCTTTGACAGTTCTCCATCATTTAAAAGAGGCTGCAGAGACTACTAGTAGTTTGGATAAATCAACATCAGAATCACTTAAGAAAGAGCTAAAGGATATTGTTCAAGAAATAGACAACTTAACATCCATGTCCATAACACTCGATGTGGCCCTTTCCAAAGCACAATGTCACTTGAGAAGCGGTGCTAATGAGCAGAGGACTTCATGCAGAGCCTTGGCCGATAACTTAAATTTGGAACTAGAGAGAGTACAAACAGTCCTTGGAAACAAACAGAGTGAAGCAGAGGCACTTGGAGCTCTGTGGAAATCATTCATTGATTGCCGTGATACACTCCTAAAAAGAATAGAGGATATTGAAGAAAAAGCAGACAATGAGGAAATGAATGATCCAATCCTTCAAGCACTTCAGCAAAGGTAATAACCAAATCTAAATCGGTATTATGTCATTGATCCCACAAACAACACAAACACCCACTACTGGTCTGATAAACCTGAGGTTAATTATAACGGCTATAAAAAATGTGAATTTTGAAATGTGAGTTGAATTTTGTTAAGCTCTGTGATAAATATACACATAATTTCTACACTACAGTTGTAGATGAAATGATTGTTGTATCTGTATAACTACAGGCTTACATTTTTTAATGAACTGGAGGAAGAAATGAACTCTTATGAACATGAAAAGCAGTGGCTGATGGACAAAGCAAAGCAGATAGCGCAAAAAGATTTATCTCGGGCTTCGGAAGCAGACAAAGAGCTGAACGGATTGCTAATTATCTGGGAGGATACGCAAAAACTAATCAGCGAAAGGTAAGGGCCATTCTGTGATGACCCAGTGATTCTCAAGTGTATATTTATTTCACAATGTATTTGGTAGTTACCATCAATATTTATTTTAGACTGTCATGGTGAATGACTAGTAGTGGACATTATAGACACAGTAATGACTTATCAAGACTATGTTATGTTAACATCAAGCATATCCTATTCACTGAGAACCATATATTATATCATGTTTTGTTCTAGGTGGTATTATATATTCTGCTGCGCAGCTTATTTTTTAAACGTTAAAATCTTACAGCACAGCAAAACATTTAAAAGGAATAGTAACTATGTGTAATTTCAATAATAATTAGCAAATCATCATGGAATTATGATATTTCATTCCAGCCAAGAACAATGCACGATTCTGATAGATCTCATGAGAGACTACGAGCAACTGAAATCTACTGTAACCAAATTTATTGAAAATGCTGAAAACATGATCACAATCAAGTCAACTTTAAAAGATCAGGAAGACATCCGGCGTACTATGGCAAAGGTATAAATAGCAATCCGAAGTATTGCTAGTGGATAGTCTTTATAGTTTTAAGTGGAAATTTCTGAATGGATGGCCTTCCTTGTCTTATTGTAACAAACAGATCTTCAGAAAGCAGCCAGTATTGCCCTTGTATGTATTTGTATAATGTTGTGATATCCCCTCTAAGATGCCTTTTTTTTCTAATGTAAATAAATTCACTTTCTTCGCAACTTTTACTTTGAGGAGTGTTTTGAGCAAGAATTATTGCTTTCTGTATGTTCCTCGAATGGCTAACCCTAGCATGTCTTGTTCTGTCCAGCATGAATCTGCAAAAGATGACCTCAACGAGAACCAGAAAGTTCTGGATGACTTCACCAACAAAGGCAAGCACTTGCTAGTTGAGCTCAAGAGGATCCATGGCTGTGACACTCGGCCGGTGAAAACGGATATTGACTACTTTATGGATCAGTGGCTTGATGTAAGAGACATGAAGTGTGATTTATAAAATTCAGATATTCTCATATTTACCAAACTATTCAGTTATGTGAGAAAACAATACGTTCTGTTCAATCTGTTCAAAAGAACTTTAGAAGGACATTATATCTATTGTCATAAAGCAATACGTTCAGAGTGGTTTCTTAGTAAGGAGTGTTTCTTAAATATCACATGAGTCCCCTTAATGGATTCCTGTAAATAAAAACATATGTTTTTCCATAGTGTATTGTCTTTAACATTCAGAACATATAAGTGGGGCATAGTTTGCAAAGCGTTAGTCATGGACCAAACAGACAGATGACAAGTTGGTTAAGCTAATATGTACCTGCCTAGCACCCTTAAAAGCAACTCTGGGCCTGAAAATGTTGCACAAGACTAGTATGAATTTAGAAAAATATGAATTATTATTTCCATATAGCGCTGACTAATTATGCTTCTATATCACACCGATCTGATGAAACAGGTGCTGGAGAGAATAGATGATAACTTGGAAAGGCTAAGTGTGAGTCTAGCCTTATGGGAAGATGTCCTGAACATTAATGATGAAATTGATGGGTGGTCCAGCAGCTCCATATCACAGATGAACGAAAATATTACCAGCCTGAATAACAGTCAACAACTTAAAACGTGCCTTGAGGATTTTCAGGTTTGTGATTATGTGACATGAATGTCACCATAAATTATATTTATAACATGTTTACCAAACTAGTTATGTCCATTCCTAATAATTACAACCAATTTAAAGCAAATAATATTTTTTTACATAACTGTTTTCATAACTCCTTGTGAACTGACCAATAATATTTTGGACTGATTTGTTTATTATATATTTTTGAACAATTCAAGGGCGCAGAATGCATATATGAATCACCAATTAGAGTTATTTCTGGTTTAATTAATGATTTAATGTGATTCTTTTTGTTTTTCCTTTTTTATGGTTTGATTTAGCCTTTTTGGGGTATTTTGCTGGTGTGGGATGGGTTGGGTAAAAAGAGGGGAACTCATTTGGTGGTTTATCTGTATTTAGACAAATTATTATTATTTTTTTGGAATTTGCTGACAATTGGGTCTATTTGATTACCATTGCCAGAATAACTTGGAAAAAATGGAAAATTAACTAAGAATAATGTTTACCCAAGGGCTAAATGACTTCAAGTGCTATTCAATTACAGTTTCATTAGTTTGAATGGGTTAAAATGTGGAAATTGAGAATAGGAATACATATGTCAGTGGTCAAATGTAAAATTCAGTGCTGGTTCGGAAAGTTTTCTCTTGCTACTATAAATAGTGTCTCATAGAAAAACAATTATTGTTTCAATTAGGCTTAGATCAATTACTTAATTGTCTTTGGCACTATAATAAATAATATACCCTGTCCACAGACTAAATAGCATTGCATTCAGTGCTGTCTAATCACCATACTGTATTCCATATTCTTTTGTGTGAAAGCAAGAATTATTCATTTACTTTGTTGGAAATGTCTTTATTATGTAAGCACTGCAAAAAAAATGCAATTGTGGTTTAGCCTGAAATCCTAAAAAACTTTCTAAGGTTGCGCTCTCTGTTCTTACACTTCTTTCTCAATTATGTCTTATGGATTTTCACGCAGATTGAAGTAACTAACAAAGGCCAGAAGCTGGAAGAATTTCATTCAAAAGTTTATGAGCTCAAAGAACTGACAAAAAGTCAGGAACCTCCTACAGAACTTCAGGTAAAAGATGTGTTTATATGTGTGTGTTGTTTAAAAAGCACCAAAACGCTGATTTAATGTGAAAGTGTCCATATGTTACATGCCCGTTTGTGGGATCTGGAAGTCTCTGCACTGATCAGGTTATGCAATTCTTAACATAAATCTATATTTGCTTGTAAATCAGAATATTTCTTAGCATTTGTTATCATAGTCACTATTTTATAAAATACTATGTTAAATACACAAGTTAATAGCAATTAATAATGTTGATGTTAAAAATGGTATTTCAGAATAAATAAGCCACACCAACTTTTATTTCTTCGAGTAATGAATAAAATTGATTATGGATAACAGTCTTGATCTTTTTAAGCAGTTTTGGCATACAATATGCAAACAAATTTTGATAATTGTGTTTTCCTGTAGTTCATGGAAGCAGATTTAAGACAAAAACTAGAACATGCTAAGGAGTTGTCGCAAGTGGTCAAAGGAACCTTGAAGGACTTTAATGCACAGAAAATTCAACTGGAAACCTTTATTCATCAAATGACAGACTGGTTGAGTAAAGTTGAAGAATCAGTCTTGAAATATTCAAGTAGTCAGGACCCTGAAGACTTGAACAGATTAAAGGTAAATAATAATTTATCTGTATTATCATTGATAAAATTTAAGTGCATCTAATTAAAATTACACCCCAGCCAGTAATGCATATGATAGCGGAGTGTAATCTTTAATACTTAAATTGCATGCAAGTTCTCAGATGGATTAAGTAATGCCCATGCGCAGGAAGCTCATTGCCAGCCGGCTCAAGTACCAGCTTGTATCTGTATGTGCACAAAGCGATCCCAATGATTTCAGTGGGAGAGCTCTCCGGCCAGTTATTGGCATACCTGGGAACTTCTGGGCTCCGGCTACCCGGAGCCTTCCCTTGCGGGACGCGGCCAGGACTGCACACTGACGTCAGCGGATGTTTCGGTGGGTGGTCCCGCTGACTTTGGGGGCGGGCCCACTGCCAGCAGCAGGAAACACCCCCATTTAAAGGAAACATGGGACGGGGAGTAGGGCGTGTCAAGACCTCGCTCCCACGATCCGGAGGATTCGGGTCTTGACCCGGAGAACCGGAGGAGCAGTGCTCACTCGACAATCTCCGGTTCAAACCCGGAGAGTTCCCAGGTATGCTTATTGGTTGTTCAAGTATTACAATGCAGATAGTGGAGGGTGCAGTATGTGTTTCTACAATTGAATTAGAGTACTTTCACATGAATTCATCGTTGGTGTGATTATTTGTTGGTAACTCAAGACACAACTGAACACAAGGATAGATAGGCATGACTGATACAGATAACGATATAGAGTTGTGCTCACATTTCTGCAGTATAAAATATACCATTTTCATTTCAACAACAGGAAATCCAGAAAGAACTTCAAGGCCAGCAAGCCAGTATTAACTCTTCTCAAGAGAATCTCAACAGCCTTTGCCGCAAGTATCGTTCCACAGAGCTGGAGGCCATTGGGGGATCTGTGACTGCCCTCATAAAGAAATATGAGACTGTCAACCAGCTGTGCATTAAAACACAAGCCGCTCTTCAGGACACACTAGAAAAATGCTTTAATGGTTAGTATCTTTTATGTAACATTTGGTAATGCACGGTATGGTACGCCAGGAGACCCACTTAGTGCTTCTATCTTATTGTAAATATGCTGAAGGCCAGACACTTTTCCACTAGACTATAGTACCTAGGCCTTATGATAACATAAAAGGATATGTCTCTCATGATATAATTAAATGTGCAGGCGTAGGTGTTTCAACACTATGTGCTCCTTATAGTTAGCGAGGTCCTCCTTTATGATAAGAAAAAAGATGTGTCCTGCAAGTGGAACTCCAGAATGTGTGTAAATGAATGTGCATGACCTCAATAGTGACCCAAACCCTAAGTATTACAAGAGATTGGCCTCAAAAGGTAAGCCCATAAGGACGACTGCCATTCATTCTTCATTACAGACTTACACT
Source organism: Spea multiplicata (assembly GCA_009364415.1). Taxonomy (NCBI): domain Eukaryota; kingdom Metazoa; phylum Chordata; class Amphibia; order Anura; family Pelobatidae; genus Spea; species Spea multiplicata. The sequence goes on from VKOC01000005.1 coordinate 13,848,130, forward strand.
GTGAAAGAAGTAACTTGCGGTTTGAAGCAAGACATTCTAGCTGGTATAATGCCAGAAATCCGGGGTTCATGGACTACTCATACGATAAACAAATTTTAAACCTGCAAAGTCATTAGCACGGACAGCATCATCACAAAGAAATAATTGTTCTTGTTTTTATCTCCTTGTTTAAAATGTATAAAGATGCCATGCGTCACTTTGAGGAATGGTTTGAGAAAGTAAAACAAGATATCAGAGAGGCTTCTGACTGGTCTGGAGACAGCAAAACCTTGGAAGGGAAAATACAGCATTTACAGGTATCTGATAAAAATACATATTTTAGTAGTGTTGATAAAATATGTTTAAATGTCCTCTCGCTGCTTGAGCTGGGATCAGATCCAGTACTTGCTCCAAATCTGTCTAATAGGAGCAGTTTGTATTTTTTAACATCTTTAAAACCTGTAAACCTAACATACACTACTACACTTTGGAGTTGTTGTAGATTCAGTTTAGCTTTAGTGGAGTTGTCAATGGTGATAGAGATTTTGGGTATAGTTATCAGAGGGGATGGCAGAATAACCATAAAATCAATCTTGGAGATATTGAGCTTCTGGCAACAGGACACCACCATTGGGAGGATATTATCTCTGAAATATCTATTTTATTTTTAAAGTGGGTGGCAAGGTCTTGGGCAGAGTAAAGGGTTTACGGAATAATGTTAAAAGTGTGAAACAGACATTTAGGTTTATGGGAGAGGGAGGAGATTTATGAAACTAAGTTGGTTGGTTTGGAGAGCTGGAGGGCAGGGGTATAGGAATGGAGCATTAGTTTGTAATGCATCTTCAGGTAAATGTGACTTCATCCACAGAAGGTGTAAATAGACCACGTCTTTATCACAATCAGAACTGTTTACACCATGAAGGATAATATTAAAATTATTTTGCGCTCTACATTTGTTATTTGAGACTCTTTCTATGTGTATCCAATAGGGTATACTTGATTCAATCAATGAAGGTCAAAGCAAATTAGACACTGCCTCTGAGGAAGGAGAAAGGCTGTACTTCTGTTTGCCAAAACCAGCTGTGATTAATATCCAGGAGCAGATATCAAAGGCTGAGAAAGATTTTCAGGACTTCAAGAAACAGTGTCTCAAGGATAAGCAAGTACTTGAAGACTATGTCTCTGAACTCGGAAGGTGGGTCATTTTGTAAATTTACGATACACATAATAGATAATTTGCAAATTGTTGTTGCGTTACATGAGAAATTACAAAATGAAATAGTATGCACATGAGTGTTTCAAGATTCAAATTACTTTCAGCTTCGAAGATCAGCATAAGAAATTAAGCTTGTGGCTGCATGACCTGGAAGAACAGATACAAACAGAAACATTTGGGGAAAGCAAGCAACACATTCCTGAAAAGAAGACAGAAATGCATAAAGTAGAGATGTTTTTGGAAGAACTTTTGGCTGCAAGGTAAATATATTTTTTGACAGCTAGGACACCTAGAATCCAAGACAGAGAATGGATTATCTATTTAGGATATCTTATTTCATCTGTAATTTATTAATTTTTATATATCCCTTGAGCTGGTGTTTTGCCCCTGAACCTTTGGTTTGCCCCAAGCTCTGTATATCTCTTTTTTTGTTACAGAGAATCATTTGAGAAACTGTCGCAGCGAGCCCAAGCTCTAAATGAAGATGGACGAGGAGATGGTCAGGAAGTGCGCTTATCATCTCAGCTTCTTACAAACTATCAACATTTACTTAAAATTACGAAAGAAAAGCTAAGGGTCTGCCAGGTGGCCCTCCAAGAACACCAGATTTTTGAAGAGGCTTTACAGACAACATGGTCTTGGTTGAAAGATATGCAGGATAGACTAGTTACCACTGAAAGTACAGTGGGCAGCAGAAGCACCCTGGAGAAACGTCTGCTGCAAGTTCAGGTAACATAAACTAAAGAAAGTAAGAAATCTTGGATAAAATGAATCACCTGCTATACTGTGTTTCAAATTCCAGACAATAATACAATTTGTGGGAAGTTTTGATTTAGGTAGATAGAATGTTTTTGTGTTTGTAGGAGATGCTTCTTGTAAAAGGAGAAGGTGAAGTGAAGTTAAACCTAGCCATCGGTAAAGGTGAACAAGCCCTTAAGAGCAGCAACAGAGACGGCCAGTTGGTTATACAAATGCAACTTCAAACATTGAAGGACGTGTGGGGAACGGTCAACAATACAGCAACCAGATGTTTAAGGTTAGTTTACCAACCAAGTGTATAAATGGAAACTAGCAGAAAATAAAGTCTGATTTAAGTCACTGTACATGCAGTTTTTTTGAACCTAAGTATACATAATCGAACCCTGGTGTCTTCTTTGTTTTTTCCCTGCAACATCTGCCCCTGGTTATCAGTTCTTTGACACCCAACTAAGAGTTTATAATGGTCAACTTTACATTAAGAATGGGAGTTTTTGTATCTTATCAATATACACAATACAGCATTATAGTATACTTAGTGTTATGTTATATCCACAGTGGTTTGGAGGCTGTCCTTGACCAATGGAATGAACACCTAGAGAGGAAAAATCAGATGGAACAATGGCTGGAATCCGTGGACCACAAACTGGAACAACCCATTCAGCCACAGAATGGCCTAAAAGAAAAATTTACACTACTTGATCACATACAGGGAATCTTATCGGATGTAGAGGATCATGCCACAACCCTATACCACCTTATAGAAAAGGAAAAAGAATTATATCAGAAAACAGAAGACCCTTCTTTCTCTGAAGATGCCCAGAATGAGCTAAGAACTCATTTTAACGACATCATGACGGTTGCAAAAGTAATGATACCTTACTTTCTGTTGATATTTATTCTATTATTATTAAAAAATAATAATTCTAGGTGCATTAAGGAGTCCTGCAAAAAAACAGACCTTATGCGTATCTCCAATTCAATATGTTTAATGCCGTATATTTAAACATTTTGTTTATACCACATTATATTTTATTCCTGAAGGAGAAAATCAGAAAAGTAGAAGACATCGTGAAGGACCACCTTCTGTACTTGGATGCCGTTCACGAGTTCACAGATTGGCTGCAGTCAGCAAAAGAAGAACTTCATCGCTGGTCTGACACAGCAGGAGATGCACCTGCCATTCAAAAAAAGTTGACCAAAACTAAGGTTATTAAAGGAAGAATACTGGCTGGGATTGTGTCATGTTTTTCAAGGAAAATTGTACATAACTACATAATCCAAAACATCATTGATACCATATAAATCCCTGTTTATTTATAAAAAAAATATGCAGATCGTCCCAAAATAGGCAGTGTATTTATTATCCAAAATTCAAACATAACTTTTAAACCATCCCAAAGTAAGGGATTTCTCTTTGAGAATTGTTTCCAAAATATAACTGATAAATCTAAAAGTATACACCGAAAGTGTCTAAAATACTTAAACTGTGTAGTTTCACTGTGACTGTGGCTGAGAAATGAATTGAGAAATAAATCTGTTAAATTTAATTTAAAAAATAGTTCAATTGACTGATACGGGCTACAATAAGGCTTCTATTGTTTCAAAAATTATTGAGGGCATCTGTTACTAGTCCTGAACTTCATCTTCCTTCAGAGAGAGAAATGCCTTACAAAAAACAACAACATATCAGAACAAAATGAAAGATCAAACACAAAAAAGTCCTTCCTAATGGATTTATTTCCCGCTTAATTTCTCAGTCACAGTTAAACTAAATATATACACAAACATCTTTAAGTATCTTGGGCACTTATTTAAGTAATTAATTAATAAGAGTAAATATCACAGTTTACTGTTCTGCTGAAACTATTATATGCCCACCGTTATCTATTATAAAAGGTAGATAGAAGAACCTTTTCTTAATTATATTTAATTATATAATAACAAGTATTGTTATGCAGTAATACAACGTGTGTCTACATTGCCATCATGTTGCTATTATTAGAATACTCTCATAATTGGAATTTTGGCCACAACCTGGAAATATTTTAAGTTTCGGTTAAAGTAAAAAAATGCATATTGTGCAATAATACAACTACTAATAACAGTATAAATAATAAATAACTATTTACCCCCCCCCAAAAAAAATTGAGCATCAAATTCATGCACAATGGTATATATCATATATAAACACAGAGGACTGTAGAAGTTTTTTAACACATATGTTTTTTAATTCATGAGTTAACTTTAAATAGTACTTTGTTGACGTAAATAATAGCATATTCAGTGTAAAAATGCCTTTCCAGCTGTTTGCCTTTGCTAAGAATAATATATTCTTAGCAAAACTAAGTTCTAACTTTGAGATCACCCTTGCAACCGTTGTAAACGTTCACGTCTACGCAAAGGCCCAAAACAACTTTGGTTGCTATAGAAATGAATTTTTCCATTGCAGGAGCTGATAGATTCCAGACAGACTGGAGCTGAACGTCTTAACAGAATTGAAACGCTGGCTCCGGTAGTAAAGAAGAACACGGCTGCTGGTGGATGTGAGCAAATGGACACAGAGATCCACGGCCTTCGGGCCGACTGGAAGCAGTGGGAGGACAATGTGACCCAAAGCCAGAGCTCTTTGGAGACTCTTTTGAGCCAAATGGCCATCTCGGAACAAGAGTTCACTGCTCAGGTGTCCAAACTGGAAGAAGCTATTGAGGATTTTGGCGTGTTTCTAGAAAAATGGGCACAGAGGCTGATACAATGTGAAGGCAAGAACACAGACAAGGAAATCGCGGAACATTGGCACCGACAGAAGGTAACATCAAAATCCCTTCTGTTGTTTTTTTCCCACGTGGTAGCTAATTTGGAAAAAAAACATTTCTCAACAAAAATAAATATAAATATAAAGAATGGGTCTCACTGTGCTACTCGTAGCTTTGTCATTTAATTTTCTAAGGCCTCCAGACTAACAGGGCCACAGATGTCCTCTGAGGACAGGGTAAACAGATGGTCCTTTTAAATAGGGATTTATAAAGATGACATCATCAAGTGCAGCAATGTATTGAATGTAACCCTAATTAAAGGAGTTTTCCAGTCTCCCTACCTGATGACTGTCATACACATATCGTAGACACACGATGCTAAATTCACTTGCTCCATGGGAGAGATATAACATGATAGGAGGCTATCCTCACTTTGGGAACCTCCACTCCAGCAATATACTCTTAACCCTTAATATGATGTGGAAATGGAGGTCTTTTATAAAACATTATATATAATGTTAATTCTGTAATCCATTAAGTGGGGGTTAATATAGTACTCTGCAGTAATCTTTACTGTTCTGCTTTGCCAGGCGTTCTTATGCCCTCTTTCCTCTATCTTTCCTCTATCTTGTACCAGTATTTAGTTAACATGTTAAGTGCCAGAGGTTTGATGCCTAAACCGAAGGCTGGTGTTTTGAAAAGTATTGTCAAAGCCGTTGGCTTTGTACTGTAGCTGCAGTGATATTACTCCATTTTTTATTGACTAAATCAAACGGCTTAGTTTAGAACATGTAAGCAATGAGTCATCCTGAAACAGAGCGGTTTTAATCATAGCAGAATAAATAACAAGACTTTGATGCCAATATAAATTTAGACACACATTTATATGTGCATGTTTTACCATTTTACAGTGTTCCGTATTTATTTTTCAATATCTGTATATATATACACTTAATATAGAAAATCAGAAAATGTCTAGCTGTGTAACATAACTGCAAAAAGGTTTTTCTAATCAACAATTAGATTTTCAAACTTAAACTTGGATTAGCGACCACAGGAGTGATGGTTGCGATGGTGATGGTTGGTGATAAATGGCCTCTGATGACTATGAAGATATTCCATAAAAATCAATTGTCATTTGCAACTTCAACAACTTCTACACTGTATTTCTGATCTGTTTCATGTTATTTTCATGGTATATATGTCTCCATGCCTGATGCCAACAGATGGCCGAACCTATGCAAATATTCCTATGCACCAGTGGCCACAAGTTGATGTAGGAAGTAATGCATTCTCTATTAACTTGAATTGGCCCCAACCTCCAACCACTTAGTGCCACGGGTGTAATAGTTTTGGAGATATTTGGTTCTTAGTGTCAATCTTACCGACTATAAGAATGGAGGCATCCTTCAGCAGGAGAAGTATTATCTAATACGTTCCGTAAAGTTCTCTCCCTTTTGGTCAGCCACCTTTACAAAGTTTACCCAAACCAATCAGCAACTTTACAATAGAGCAGGGATCATATAAAGGCGATAACAACACAGATCTTAAGAAAACCAAGTTAAGATACCATCCCTTATAAACATAAAGGGCGTTATTATAAAATTTCTTATCAGCAATTATAATTGTCCGGGTTTTTCTATTTAGAGGTGTGTTTAAGTTTAGTGATGATCACAACCATAAAATAATGATTTTCGGCCCGTTTGTTGTAAGTAATATGTATTTTCTAATTGTAGGATGTCTTAAATGCTCTCACTGAGGCAGAACATATCACAGATGACATAAAGGCACAACTGAATGACCTCTGCAGGTTTTCCAAGGATTTGAGTGTATACTCAGTTAAAGTGTCAGCATTAATTAAGGAGTACAACAGGTACAGTATAATGTTGGAATAAGTAACTTTTCTTTTATTTTCTATGTGTATCTAAGTTATGCAGCCACACTCTTTATTATCGACCGTTTGTAAATCCGTTTATTTTATTTATAATTGTAAACTATATATTTTTTTCCTAGTCTTTGTTTGCAAGCATCTAAAGGCTGTCAACACAAAGAGCAGACCTTGCAGCAGCTGTTCCGGACAGCTTTCCGAGACTTCCAGCAGTGGCTGGTGAATGCTAAGGTTACAACAGCAAAGTGCTTTGATGTTCCTTCAAGCATTGCAGAAGTTTCAGCCAGTGTTCAGAAAATACAGGTAACAAGAGACTAAAATAATACATATAATATAATATAAACTTCATATGTTGGCATATGCATAATGACATTTTTGTGTAGAAAAGTGTAAATGAGAATTCCTAAATGCAGCTAGAATGGAATTATTTTTGGTACATGCTTGGCTTTGCTTAGGTGAGTGGCAGGAGCACCTAACTGTTTTAGAAAGCAGAACACACAATTGGACTTGTGTATGTTTTTTTGTATTGATAACACCTTGAGCGTTGCAAATGGGTCTGGAATCTTGGTCTGAAAGCATTACATTGAGATGTCTGCACTTAAGCTGGGCTTCCCCAAAAACTGTGGTCCTCAAAGCCTGAAGTTGTGCATCACTGGAGGAAATCTTTGTTCTTGGTTGAGCTGCATTTGAACAGATTTTGTTTCTACTGCAGTAGATCACATTCCAGATTATCCTCAGTCTTGCGCATCCCTACAATGTAGTAATCAAGTCTTCTCTTTTCTTTTAATGAGCCACATAAACATAAGTATTTTATTATTTTATTCTATTTTTGTGCTATATGTGAGACCTAACATTTCATGGTTTAGTGGATAAGCTCTTCTGTGAAATGCTTATCAAACTATATTGAGCTTTTGGTTAAAGATATATTACATATATATATTATATATAATATTATATATAATATATAATATAATATATCATACTGTTTTTTTCTCCAATGCGATGCCTTCATTTTACTAAAAATCCGTTGTCTTCTGATTAGGAATGCCTATCAGAAAGTGACAGCGGACAGCGGAAATTACAGACAGTGACTTCTAGAGGTGAACTTCTGTGTGGTATTGTGCCAGAGGAGAAAATTAAAGCCGTCCAACAAAAGGTCCAGACTGCAAAGGATGATTGGAGAGGATTCATTTCATCTCTGCATCAAAAAGAAACAGCATTAGAGGTAATTTCCTTTAAAAGCATGGGCTCATTGTCTGATACAGAGGTAGGTTTAGATTTACTCATACCCTGCTTCTCTAAACACAGCGTCTAAGAACATTGGAGATTCCATTCCCCCTTGGGCTCAGCTAATATATAGATTTCCCACGTCCTAAAAAATAATGCAATGTTTGTGGTGCTCAGGGGATATCAAGTCTAAAGAATGAGAAGAGCTAGGGGGAGTTAATAAAAAGTGTCTACCTGTGTACGTGATGGGGGGGCCATTGGTAATTACTATTCCCGGTTCATAACCTCTGTTTTGTGAATGTCGCAGAACTTGATGGTCCAAATGAAAGACTTTGAAGCAAGTGCAAAGCCAGTTCAGGAATGGCTAAGCAATACTGAAAAGATAGTGCAAGACAGCAACAACCGTCTCCACGACTTGTCTTCTAAAAGGAAAGAGCAGCAGAAACTACAGGTAAATGTTGTTTGAGAGACTATCAATATTGTAGGTTGTCATATAATTTGTTAGTAAAATTGCCATAAAAGCCAGCATCAGCTTCCCACCTGGGATCCAACAGCTTCTTATACACCATACAGAAGATTTACAGAGTTGCAGTGCAGTTGGACACAGACCTACTAAACACTCCCAGTCCACCCTACTGATGTGAGAAGAGCAGCCTGTGGCCCAACATCTAATGTCATACTGTAATCATGGGGGGCTCCACCAAAGAAGGGGTTGCTCCATGAACAATATCACTATAGTGCAATGTTATAGATCCTTCAAGCAAATTACATGGTTTATTGAGCTGACTATCATGCAATATGAGTCTTGTGGTTACTTGCAGACAAAAAAACAGTATTGTGCTCGACACAATAGGATTTAATCTGGTTGCTCTTCATTGATCTTCTGGTCTATGTTGCTATTGCATTTGCTTTGGCTTATATACTAGGTCACTTAATCTACAATTAGAGCACAGGTGATAACACAATTATGACAGCCCTGTATCCAACTCAAATGGTATTTATTAATGAAGAAAATCCATGCAAAACAAACTCTTATGTGCTTAAAAATATTCACATTTAGTGACATATTTTAAAATATATAATTTTGTTGTATGAAATCAAAGTGGACTTGGTGTGGCAGGGCAGTAAATTTTATCTGAGACTGATCTGAGTTTGATAACATATGTAAAGGGTGTGAAGCTTTGAATGCAGAGCTATTGGCATTAAGCTATAAACCGTCAATCCTTTGAGCTGTCTTTGTTTGTGTGCATTGTATATGAGTGTATTTGCCTGCGTGTCCCATGTTTTTTTTCATTCAGTGTGCTTTTGTCATTATGGTAGAAACATATAATACTTCAGCAGCCCTCTCTTTGTATATCTGTACATCTCTAGACATTAATATTGTTACCTTATATCTCTAAAAAGCGAGAGTTCAGTGAGATCTCACCATGTTTCTGCTTTACGTTTGTCTGCAGAAGAAATTCAATATGGCAGCCTCCAGCTGTTACCATGATGCCATCAAAACTGATGGATCCCTCTTAAAGTTTTTATAAAACTCCAGCTCAGGTGTATTTCATACCAAAACCACATGTCTGTAACATTATATGTTATATGAGTAATACGGTACCAGAGTTAAACCGAGGCGTATCACAATCTCACGTCCAATACAAATTCAAATGGCTTTTTTTATTTTGATCCATTCTGTATCATGCATACATTTCGGAATTGTAGACTGTGGCGATGTGGTATTTAGATATAGAGCCTGACAGTGTCTCTTACAACCAAAGGGAAACTAGGTTCAAATATCTTCAAATTAAGTAGGCCTTGTGAAATCTAATTGGTTTTTAATGTTCTGAAGAAAGGTCTGAACTTTGTGTAAGAAATCACCTAAAGTTCCAGAAACAAAGAAAAATAACAGTGAAGTCATTGGATGCAAAAAGGGGGTACCCAATAAGGTTTGAACAAACATGAAAATGAAAAGCCTAAGTTAGAACAATTGAAATTATATTTATAATAAAGTGTACCAAAAAAAAATACACAAAATTGGTGTCTAACTTGTATGAGAGCCTATCCCTCATGATAATCCCCATTTGAATAATACTGTTCCTTTGTTGAAGGGTCTCATTGAAGAGGGTTCCACAGCTGGAGCAAAGATATATTATCAGAACTGTATAGGGCAGTACAGTCCAGCTGATGTAAAGCTGCAGAAGATGGGGACACGGATGATACATGTGCATGTCAATGGCTAATTTTCAGTGCATTACGTGTGGCTGTTTGTGGCATGCTTTTTTGTCTTTATCAAAATCTGCTTGTGCTCTCTAGTCTATCCTTGAAGAAATAAACTGCCATGAGCCGCAGATCACCAGGCTAAAAGAGAAAGCTCAGCTGCTGAGGGAAGGACAGTCCACCAGCAAAAGCTTTATGCATACAGTGTCGCAGCTATCTTCTCAGTACCTATTGCTAAACAATCTAACAAAGGTAAAGCTTTACTTTGTGTGCTTGCTGTCGCTATCTTTTCTGTTAATTAATTCAAGTTTTCTTGTATTATTTCCTTCAATAATTGCTATTGTAAAGGAACACCTCTTGCAATGAAAAGTCCAATCACAAATAGTAATAGACAAAAGTACACAGATCTTAATTTGTATACGTAACAATCAATACTTTCATGTTATTACCTTCATGAATTGGTTAATAGCTTAGAATTTTTTTTATAAATAAATGTTTTGTTTGTATAGTTGTATGCTAATTAAGAAGGTTGTCTCACTCACCATCCTCAACATCTAAAGCCTTACCACGAAGCATAACACCTGCAGACAAATTAAGTGTACCATATATATACAAATTCACTTTAGGAAAAAATGTCAAGAATGGACCGGATTGTCTCTGAACATCAGCAATTTTCACAAGGACTTACTGAGCTTCAAGACTGGATCAATGACGCTGTTCACATGCTCCAGTCGTATAGCCACCCTACGGCTGACAAGAGTGTCTTGGACAGTAGGATGACCAAGTTGGAGGTAGGCATATCCTGCTCGTCCAGAACTTATGCTCAATAAAATAGTACAACATGCTGTTCATATACTGTAGATAGATAGATGGGTGGATGAAGTCTCACAATGCAGAAAATAATGATAGTAATTTAGTATGGTTTGCAAGGTCTTCCGCCTAACTGATTTACAACCTCCTGAACTGCTTCATTGATGGTTACATTGAAGAAGTGGCATGGCCTACTCTAAAGCAACCTGTTAAAACCCTCACACCCAACTGAATATTTTTTTTGTTCTCATTCAAAATAAGAGGTACCCAAAAAGACATACTCCTTACAGTAGTTTGCTTACAGTTGCTAAGAGGTGGGACTTTTCCCAGACCGATTTTGTAACAGATGCAAGGAACTATGTTCCCTAGAAATCCTGATGTGATCTGTTTTGTGTATCTATTTAAGATAGTTACACCAGAAAACCACACAGTGTGGAGCAGCATCTGTTAAAGTATCTTTTTGAGACATATATATTTAATTTTTATGGGGATAAGAAACTCTTCGCAAATGTCCTATAATGTCTACCTCCATCCCTTAGTTTATCCTAAATGTTTTTTTTTTGTGTTTTTTTTGTTTTCGATCATTTGCTTTTTGGTCTGTTTCTAATTTTCTTTTATTGGATACTTGTTAATAGACGCTCCTGACACAGAAGCAGGAGAAGGAAATACACATGAAGATGACATTAACTAGAGGAGAATCTGTCCAGAGAAACACATCCCCAGAAGGAGCACCTGCCATTCAGAATCTTCTGAAGGAGCTGAAAGATTCTTGGGCCTCCCTATTATCGGCTTGCATTCAGTGCAAAAGGTAGTATAAGTTTGGGGAAAAGTTTATACTTGTGCTTCACAATGGTGGTATTATAAGCTTTTAATCAACACAAAACATCTGACATTTATATTGTGAATCTATATAATGGGGAAACCAGATCAACACAACGTTAATAATGATTTGATGATCATTTTCTATATGATCCTCCTTCTTATATTTGGCCAAATTGTTGTTTTTGATTGTATATTCGCCCTTCTTTGAGTTACATACTGTATGTTCCTACTATTATCATAGATAATTTGAAACATCATCCCAATTGGTCTGAAATGTCCGTATCCTGCCCACAGATACTACTGTAATCATGTAAAACCTCCATGTTTCTTTAGAAAATGCTTAATATTAGCTTGAAGTCATGTGGCATAGAAGAGGGCATAGACTGTTTGAAAAGCTTTGTTGCTTTTGTAAACATAGCTATAAGATAAAAATGACAGCCTTGCTTAGTTTTCTTTGCCTGACATTGTGGAGCACCTTTGCTTTGTCTAGTTTGAACAGCACATTTGTATTTAAATTTTACCTTTTCATTAGCATTATCACAACAGTTAAACGTGTTATAACTGTTGCAACTTTATTTTGTTTATTCCTGATTTTCCTTAACCCCTTAATGACAAAGCAAAAATGCATTGTTTTCAATGGGTTTAGGAACCGCCATTGTCCTTAAGGGGTTAATAGTGTTCGGTGGGTCTGTGTATATTTGACGTTGCTCTTAGATGAGTGTTTGTAGATTTATATAACTAATCTAGTATAGGGCTGCTCGATACAGTCCATGTCTAACTATAATGTCTGCTTACCTTATATTTTGCAGTCAACTTGAAGGTGCTCTCTCTAAATGGACAAGCTATCAGGACGATGTCGGTCAGTTTTCCGGCTGGATGGAGAAGGTGGAAGATAGACTCAATGACTCTGAGAGACAGTATCCAGAACTAAGGGACAAAATGGCAGCTCAGAGCAAAGCAAAGGTACAGCAAATGTTTCATCTTGTTTTAAAAGACATTTATTTTCAAGGGTAGCCAGAGGAGAATTAAACCCAAGAAGGGCCAAAGTTGTCTTAAATAGTATTATTTACATTTTTGCTCTTTAAACTTTGAGGCGGATCGTTTACAAGGTTATATAGTGATCTCTAGATTGTAAGCTCATCTAAGCAGGGCCCTCCTCACCTGTTGTTTCTGTAAGTCATATTGTTATGTTACATACTTGTTATGTCCCATTGTACAGCGCTACGGAATTTGATGGCGCTATATAAAACAATAAATAATAATTATAGTGAGGAAAACTTAAAAAAATACAGAAAAAAACACATTAACCTTGGCAGCCATCCTGATTTCCTATTCTTGTGACGAGCATACTGATGTATTTCCATTTTCAAATAATAAGACTGTTACTGTAATGTGTTAAAAAAACAACATTATTTGTACATAGGTAACACATTATAAAAATAAGAAGAAAAAAATATATACTAATTATATGTTCCTTTAAGCATAATATATTCAAATGAATGCACTTTTTTTATTCCCAGCTATTAAGTGAGGAAATTCTAAGTCATAGCAGCTTGCTGGAGACCATAGAGATGAAAGGATCCAGTATGACCGAACACTATGTCACCCAGCTTGAGCTGCAAGAACTCCAAGAACGCTACAGTTCCATCAAAGAAAAGGCAAAGGTATTAGGCTAAAGTACTCCAAATTGTAGTAAATTAATGTTTTGTTATATTATTTAAGGTACCTTCCAACAAGCTTCCGGGATTATAGGAAACACTTTGATTCAAGTGATATATACAACTAAAGATTGTTTGATTGCATATTTATTGGAAAATATGGTAAACCTCTGGTAGGCTTACGGCCTTAAAGAAGATGGCTGGATCTTCACATACGACAGGGAAATATCCAACAAAGTTGGCGACAGACATTGTTATATGTACATTGTGCATATGTATAGGTAGACACTAGCATTCTTTTTGGATAAATAAAGAGGTTATTATTGTCTAAAGTGAGATTTGTCATGCCAGTTGTGATTTTAACTCATGTACTTATACTATGAAAGACCAACTTCGCTGAGGTTCGTCTTAAAAGAAGGTTTAGGTCTCCCCTACAGACAGTATTTTTAAATCAGTGACATTTCTTAAAAGTCACCTCCTCTATTAAAGATAGAGGTCCAAATCTTGCAGAATTCTTGCCAAGGCTAGCTTTTCATAATGCAGAGTGCAGTTGATCTGTTGAAGATACAAACTCATTTATAATTAACATTTATAATAAAAAAAAATACTAAATAAGAGTTTTAAGTTTTGGTCTTGACTTACTTTTATTTTATTTTTCCTAACAGGAAAATATTGTGAAAATGGATAAATTAGTTATAGCTCACCAAAATTATCAGAAGGGGATTAAGGCTTTTGAAGATTGGTTGCAACAGGAAACTGAAAAGTTGGACAGCTTGACCCATCTTGATGGCGACACACAAATGCACGAAGCAACACTTCAGGATTTGCAGGTAAAAAACTGAATTCTCAATACACATCAGGTATGTCCCAGACATGGAAACGGAAGATAAACCAAAACCAGGGTTTTGGGGGGAAATGAAGACTCATTGGGTGATACTGAAAAGACAGCGTTAAAAATCATACATCTAGGTACACTTGATATTCTGTTATATCAAAATCTAACTACATAAAATAAGTTGTCCTTTTTAATGTAGCACTGTTTGAAAGTTACTCGTTCATTTTTGTTGTGTTGAAGAATAATGTAGCCTTTTCATTTGACTGTTTTAGGAGCTACAGGTGCGCTGTGCAGAAGGTCATGCCTTACTTAATACAGTGCTTCACATAAGAGAAGATGTTATACTGTGGGGTGTCCCCCACACAGAAGACAGAGAACTTGAGACATTAAGGCATGACTGGCAAGTTTATCAGCAGCGACTCGCGGAAACTAGAAGTCAGATCAATACTACACTCAGCAGGCTGAAACTAATGGAACAGAAGTTCAAGAGGACAGATGAGTGGTTAACATCTGTTGAAGGAAAGGTTAACGTAAGAAAGGGGCGTCAGTCCGATAGATCAACAAAGGAGGTGCAACTACTCCAAATGAAGGTAAAAGAATATTTTATTACAACATCCTTTTTAGTTTTTATTAAGAAATAAGATGAAACTCTTATTATTAGTGGACATGAATCCCTTGTAGTTACAAGATGTTAGAATATTACAAATTATTATTATTATCTTTTATTTATATGGCGCCAACAGTTTACTCAGCGCTTAATACAATACATATATTCAAGGGGTATGACAAGAATGACGAGAATTGACAGACTAAGACAAACCGATACATTAGTTGGAGAGAGCCCTGCTCACAACAAATATCAGCTATTGTATAGCAAAGATACAGCGGTTCCAATCTTCTTTTTTACAGTAGTATGCATATGCACTAACTAAAACATTGTTGGTAACCTACCATAGGAGTAGTTATCTAAAAGATCTTTCTGATTATACCTCCTCACTAATTTTATTCTGTTGTTAAATTACTGATTGCTGTATTTGTACAGGAAATTAGACATGCTAGCAGTGTACTATTCTTACAAATAATTTATCCGTATTTAGTCATTTGCTAGTTAGTAAAGATGGTTTATGTTGCTTAATTTAATTTACCTTTATATTAGTACATCAGAACTCCACAGAAAAAATATGGATTTTAAGTAATATGTATATATACTGGATAAAGAACCAGTTGGGGAAATGATAAAACAAACACGAGTTCTCTTATTTTCTTACGTGCTAAGCTGTAAAAATGAACATTAAAGACATACTTAGGAGAACATCACGTCACAGACCTGAATGACTTGATGACTGGCGTCCTCTGTTGTTTGTTTAAGAAATGGCAGGACGAGGTCTTGGTGTACAAAGAGGAGGTGGAGGAAGTTGGCGCGTTGGCTCAGCAGGTGCTGGAGGAGAGTTGGAGCAGCAGTCGGATTGGGAGTCTAATCACACTGCTCACATCTCGTTATCAAGCGGTCCGATTACAAATCCAGGTAAAGGCTTTCATTCCATGACATAACTGTAGTGACTATAGCGAGGTATGCAAGGGGTTTATAAGATATCCCCTAATAATGCTGTAAAGGACTTTGTTCTCCAAGATTATAGGTTCTCCAATATAGCTGTCAGGCCTCAACAAAATTGCCGCAATTCAAATTCACCTTTTTCTGAGACAGTAGTCCTTGAAGATCATGTAGCTCAGCCATTCTCTACTTTATTTGATTGAGTTAAATATACAATTTATGTGTCCACTCACTACAGGAACAAATCCAGCATATTGAAGAAGAGCTCAGAAGCATGGATGAATCTGACCTGGCCATCAAGGCTTATGCAGAGTGGTGGGATGAGGCTCAAAAAAATTTGAAACATGTTATCAGTGATATTGGCGTGTTGGATAAATCTGCAACGGAAAAGAAAATGAAGAAGTTAGAAGTAAGTGTTTTGGGCAATGGCGTGACAATATCAACTATGTGGCTCAAGCATGTGTTGGTAGTAAATAGTATAATATATACAAGATCTTCTGCATTTTATCATACAACTATATTTTATCTTTTTAGTCTCTTTTAAGTGACATGGATATGGGACATAACCTCCTAAAATCAGCTCGTGAGAAGGGCGAAAGGGTTTTAAAGTATTTGGAAGGGCCTGAAGCTGACCAACTGGAAAAAGAGATACACAGCCACATGATGAAATTGGAAGAACTGGCAAGTTCAATAAGGAAGGAACACACAACCTTAGAAAAGGGAATCCATCTGGCAAAGGAATTCTCAGACAAGTACAAAGCCCAGGGCCAGTGGCTAGCAGAGTATCAGTCTCTCCTTCAAGCTGCAGTGGAACCGAAAACTGAGCTCTATGAAAAGAAAGCTCAGTTAGCCAAGTACAAGGTAACAAGAATGTACAAAGGGAATGTAAGAACTAAGGAAAATGCAGAATAAGTCATTTGTAAACGATTATCATCATAGGTTTGTCGTAACATTTGATTTACCCTGTTCGCAGAAATATATTGTTGGGTCTATTCACTCAAGAGAGAATTTGTGGGAAAGTTTCAAAACTCTGATATCAATCCCACTTTAGTAAACAGAGCCCAGTGTGTTGTTTTATAACTGCTGGATTAAAACTTTTTAACAAACTGTAAAGATGTCACGATGCTCTCATATAGCTGTGATATGCATTCTTTGAGATTCTCTTTATGAAGGGGCATTAATGAAACAATGGTGTTGTACAATATTTATTGGTGTATTCTAAAGCTTCTATATAACATGCCCTCCAAAGTCTGGTTTGGACATACTTTGGGCAAAGTTTGTTTTAAAATGTGAAAGTTTGAGTACATAAAACAAGGAAATACAAGTCGTAATAACTCAAGATTAAAGCTTGAAACCAAAAATGTGTGAATATGCTCAATTGTGTTTTCATATAGTCAATACAGCAGACAGTGTTTTCACGTGAGCCTTCTATCAAGCTGGTGAGCGAAAAAGGCGAATCTCTGCTTTCCTTCGCCCAGGATTCAACTGTGAGGGACAAGGTTCAGAAACTTCTAAAAGACTACCAAGAACTTTGCAGCTTGGCAAAGGTGAAAATATAATTTGTGCCTTTTAGAATAAATAAAATAATGGCTGATTCTTCTGTTAATTAAAATGAAAGTGTATTGCTTGGGAAAAATAGGCGTTGAATGAAGATGTTTAAGTAGCCATAAATGCCGTGGACCTTGAGGTTTCTATCACATGGCTGCTTTGACAGTTTGGTTATTCTACCATAGATGCCAATGTCAGGAAAAGGGCAAGAAGTTAATCGATGATCAGGTCCAGACTGGTCATTGTGCGCACCATACAAATGCATGTGTTATTAAATTATGGTGTTATATATCTTACATAAATTTATCCTTTCATGTATTTTTCCACTAGAAATAGTAACAAAACAACAATGAAGCAAAAAGAAATACAACCTTGACTGTGGGTAGCTGATTAATGATAAGGTGTTTTTTTGACCATGAAAGACTATGACCTTAAATTGACTCCTATAACAACCTTCTGCAGAGATGATGCAGGTTCATATAAAAAGGCAACCAAACAAATATTGCATTTGTTATGAAACAATTTGAAAGTTAAATCTGTTTTCTACAAGTTAATAATCACTATTCAGTGACAATAGAAAAAGCTTGGATTTATGCACACATGTAACTGAGTGTTGTTTGGAGCTCCCCATTGAATGATTTAATTGCTAACATCACTGTTGTATATATGTCAGATTTACTTTTGTCTATAATTTGGATTAGGCAAACGTTGCAGACTTGGAAGAAAAGGCGAGGGAACATGAGATCTACAACTCCCAGCTGCAAGATGTGGAGAAATGGCTATTACATATGTCCACCAGACTAGTAACGCCTGACTTGATGGAAAGCAACAATTTGGAAACAGTGACACAACAGATGGCTAATCACAAGGTATTATAAATAGATTAAATCTGTAAAATAATGAAACTAATGAACTAATCAAAATACGTGATTTTTTGGAGTGTAAGGTAGGGCTTACATTGTTCTCCAAGGCTAGTCCTCTATAGAAGTTGTGCCAGTTAGAATTGCCCTAGTCCTGTGTATTCGGTGGACCAATGTCTTCCTCACTGGTGACATTCCTGCTGGTGAGACAAAAAGTAATCTCTTCTTGACACATCGCCCAATGTTATTCTTTTTTTTAGAACAGTTATTGAACTGCATCTCCCATGATTAAACTTTGACTATCTTTTTGCTGTCTGAGAATCATTAAGGATAAGGTAAACAAGCAGATTTGTCCTTTTAATAAACTGTGTGTCTTGACAGGCAATGATGGAGGAGATTGCTGCATTTGAAGAACGACTGGCTGATCTTAAAACAAAAGGAGAAAATTTGGTTCTCCACTGCGCTGAACACCTACAGGCAAAGTTTAAGCAGAGTGTACAAGCCCATTTGCAAGGGACCAGAGACAGTTACACCGCCATCTGTAGCACTGCACAGCGAGTATGTATTACATGTTTAACTGACGGCTGTGAAAACAATATAAACGTGTATGTGTTTAGGAGGCCCTCAACCTCCATCACGAGGATCCTGTTATGAACATAAGGCATCATCGGTATGACCTGCTCCTTCTAGCACCCACCAAGTGCTAGAAGGGGCAGAAGGGATCAAGTAACTGAGGTCTGAGCTCCCTTAAGGAGGACACCTGCAGAGGTGGCCTGAAACAGTTCTCACAGTCTAGGCCTTGTGAACATAATGTAAACATAATGACCTTTGACGTACACTATATAACACAGTGTTTGGAGCATGAGTGTGACTCAAGTTTAACAATCCGTTTCATATGGAGCCTTACTTACTGTGATGATAATATTCATAAATTTGCAAAGGGGTTTTTCTATGCATTTTGTTAACATGTCTTCATCAGTTCATTTGACTCTCTACTTTGACTGCAGGTATACCTCAGCTTGGAAAATGAACTCCAAAAACACGTTAGTCATCAAGACACGTTGCTGCAGTGCCAGGCTTGGTTTTCCACTGTTCAGCCAGAGATAAAAATCAGCTCTAAAGCGCCACTCACCCTCACTGAAGCGATGAAACAGGTGAGTATCTGACGCCGAATTAACTTCAAACACTTGCACGCTGTTGTCATCAGGTGCTGCGGAAAAAAGAAATAGCAACTGTAAGTCCGCAGTAACAAGCAATAACAATCTATGGGAATACGTATTATGAATGCACAGGTAGCATTGTGTTTAAGCTGTGCATGTCTGAGAGACACACAACCTAAATGCTGGTAAATGAGCTCCAGACAACATGGCACCCAAGGGGGTGGGACCTGAAGTAGTAGTCACACAGCACAGCATAACTCCACCTACCTTAGGCCACGTGGACACCCGGCAAGTATAAAAGTCATTTTGTTCTCTGCTTGCATTAGGAATTGCACATATGGACGTGAAATATAATGTTTTGTTACTAATTTGGACTTATATGTATACATGCAAACCTTCTTTGAGAAAGTGTTGGGGTTTTTTTACAATAGCAATTTTGATTTTAAATGTGGTATTGTGTCATTTAATGATATGCATTTACAGGTGAAACATTACAGAACTCTGCTGGAGCAGGCCAACACATACTTGGACCTATTGTGTACAACATGTGATTTATCAGATGCGGCTGTGAAGAATGCAGCTATTGATATTCAGCAAACCAAACAGATAGTAAGCGATTTACTTGCTTTAACTGCATGCATATAAATGTGTATCATCTCAGGTAATCTTCTGACTTTTTCTCCCCTGGTGTACACACAAAGAAAAATAATCTGTTTGCAAAGTTTGATCAATTAGGTTTAAAGGGAAGCCATCATGGAACAAGTGTTGGGTGTATTAACAAATCAATGCCATTTCATCTGGTTTGCAATTCCTCTAAGATTCTTGGGGTTATGCATTCAAAATGCTGATCTAGAATGAAGTGTCTGTGCACTGTCCTAGAGACATACATTTAGAAATGAGTTTTTCTGTTTCCAGATTGAGCAAAAGATGCTGGTAGCCCAGGGCCTGACTAACGGGTGGGAAGAAGTCAAACAAATCAAGGCTGAGCTCCAATCATACTTCCAGGAAGCTGATCAGCAGCTGCAGGCCATGAAGAGGAGACAGTCGGAGCTGGAGATAAAGTTGGCCCAGAATATGGTATCACAGGTTAAGGTATGGCACCGCTGATTTAAATAATAAAGCACCCTACATTAATTAGTCACTGCGGCCCTATTTTAAAATATTAGATATTGCTTATTTATAGATATTTATTTGCCATTTATAGATATAGTGGTTTAGCTTATATGCTGCTTTATTTAAACTTCAATCATTAGTCTGAATATTATGCACTTACTTTACATTTTTTTACATTTTTCCTTTTCCTGAACTGTTTTATGTGTAGCCGTTGATGACCAATCTCTGAGACATTTCCCTGGTGCAACACCAAGTTAGGATGGCCTAGCTACTATTAATCTATAACTATTAAGAATAAGGTTAAAACTTTAATCATGTTTTTCCTCTGTAATTTCTGATTTGTCTAGGAGTTCAATCAAAATCTTCAGACCAAGCAGGACAAGATTACAGTATTTACTGAAAAGGTTAACAAACTGACAAATGGGCAGGAATCCCCTGAGCATGGAGAGATTGGACACCTGAGTAACCGCTGGCTGGACTTTTGCTTTCAAGCAAATAATCTACTGCTACAGAGGGAAGAGGATCTTCAGAGAACCAGGGATTATCACGAACGTTTAAGCGTAGTTGATGTTTTCCTTGAGAAGCTAACCACAGCTTGGGACAATTTAGCCAGGTAAATAAACACGCGTCCACAATTTGAAAGTGATAGTGTTGTAGAGAATACTTTATAATTAAAGCTGGAGACAATCCCTGCTGATTTTATTATAAATCATGCTGTACTTAAGTTCTTTGTTCATTTTATCAGATCTGACACAGAGAGCACAGCTGCATACTTGGAAGCCTTAAAGACATTAGCATCTCTTCTGCAAGAGAGGAGGTTTGCCCTTGAGGACTTTAAGGATCAGAAACAAAAACTGATAGAACACCTGAATGCGGATGACAAGGAATTAGTCAGGGAGCAGACCAACCATTTTGAGGAACGTTGGAATCAACTACAAGAACTTGTTAAAAATAAAATTGTGACCTGTGTTTCCACATTGGAACAACTAAGTGTAGTCCATTCCCGACTGCAGGAATTGACTGAATGGGCTGAGGATCAGGAACCAAGCATTTCCGAGGCTTTGAATCAAAGCCCCCCACCTGAACTCGCTCAGAGCTTGCTTATGGATCATCTCACCATATGTAGTGAAGTGGAGGCCAAACAAATATTGCTGAAATCTTTGATCAAAGATTCTGATCGGATTATGGCTAGCCTTGGTCTCAATGAAAGACAACAGCTTCAAAAAGCTCTAGCAGATTCACAAAGACACATAGACTGCCTTACTGACTTAGTCAACCAGAGGAAGAAACACCTAAATAAAGCCTTATCAGAAAGGTCACAGTTTCTCATGGCTACTTATCAAGCTTTAAAACAAATTCACGAACTTGAAAAGAAAATTATGTTTCAGGAGTATATATGCTTACTGCCAGATGATGTGAGCAAACAGCTTCGAGGATGCAGAAATGTTCAAGCAAGTCTGAAGGCCTATCAAAATGACTTTAACCATCTGTTGAACCAGGGCAGAGAACTGATGAAGGAAGCCACAGAGCAAGAGAAAAATGAAGTGATGGGCAAACTACAAGAACTTCAAATTGTGTACGAGAGTGTGCTGCAGAAATGCAGTCAAAGGCTCATCGAACTTGAGAAGAGTATGGTTTCAAGGAAGTACTTTAAGGAGGATTTAGATAAAGCATGTCATTGGGTGAAACAGGCAGATGTGCTAACATTCCCAGAAATTAATTTGATGAACGACGATTCAGAACTTTATTGTCAGGTGTCCAAATATCAGCAAATACTTGAGCAGGCCTCAGAATATGAAAATCTTCTACTTTCTCTGCAAAGAAATGGCCAAGAGATCCTTCCTTCCCTCAACAAATTTGAACATTCTTATCTGGAGGAAAAACTGAACACCTTACCACAGCAATGCCATTATGTTGTTTCATTAGCCAAAGAAAAACTTGCCAAGGTCCAGGAAGCCATCCATATTCGTAAAGAGTATACCTTGTTGATCGAGTTGACAAGCAAGGCTCTAAAAGAAGTAGAAGACCACTTTTCACTCATGAACAAAATGCCATCTTGTCTGTTGGCTAAAGAAGTTTTGTCATTGAAGCAAGAGTACACGTCTATCCTAAATGAAGTAGGGAACCTGGGCACAGCCATTAATGAACTGAATCAGAAAAAGGAAATTTTCCGCAGCACTGGTCAGCCATGGCTACCAGAGGAAATGTCACAGCTTTTATGCCAATATCAAAAGTTAAAAAGGGCAGTAGAACAGAAAATCAGACAGCTTGAGGACACTGCAAATGCATATCACAAATATGATGATCTTTGTTCAAAGTTAAATATTAAAATAGAGACTTTAAGTAAGGAACTGGATCAAGTTAACGAGGAAACACTTCCAGCTGAAGACAAGTTGAAAAGTTATCGTACATTGGCAGCCAGTCTTCAGGATACAGCTACTCTTTTGAGACGGGTAACTGATAATTTAGAAGAACTTTCCTCCAGGCTTGACTCTTCTGTTTATGAGAAAGCGGAATTACAAATTCAAAAATGGCATGAAAAATTAAAGTCTTGGAATGTGGTAATGAAGGAGAGAATGGGGGAATGTGAGAACAGATTAATACAGAGTATAGATTTTCAAATAGAAATTTGCCGTACTCTGGAATGGCTAAGGCAAATGAAGGTAGAACTTAATGAACCTATATCATTGGATGGGAAACTCGAAAGCCTCCAAGAGGAGATTAGGAAACTGCAATTACAACAAGAGGAAATAGTGTCATGCCTCAGAATAATGAATGCTCTGAGCATTAGGGAAAAACAGAAGTATCTGAAAGCTAAAGAACTTGTCCCTAGCGAACTGGAAAACAGCCTGGCTGAACTCTCTGAACTTGACCGGGAAATCCAGGAAGCAGTCAGTGTAAAGCAAGTACGTATTTTATTTTAACGACTTATTAACCGCTATTAAACAATTAGCGCTGATGCCTTTAATGGGGCATAGTTTGTGAATTTAAACCAATCTAAGTGACTCAACAAAATAATAATTTTTGGCCATTTGTTGCATTACATTTACCATAGGGTACAATGGAAAACATGACATTTAAATTGATATTAAACAGAATTTGCATTAACATTAACACATGTATATACATTCTGGTACAAAAGTGAAAAAATTACCCTGCATTATGTATAAGGAAATGCTTTCTATAATTGTATGGGGGCTGTACCGGGGATGATGGGATGGCCTTGGCACTTTAAGGCCAGCAGCCGACTGATGACATAAACGCAGCCGATGTGTAGGCGCCCACTACGTTAACATAAAAACGTGCAGCCGGGGTGTCTAGCCAGTCAACTTAAGTGGTTATTACTATTGAACACACACTGTATGAAACTAAGTCCATCAACTTCAACCCTTCTATCTATCCTTCCTGCTTTTGAACCAAAAGGATGCAAAAAAACAACCAATTAAGCTTCTTCACTCTGAAAGGTTCAATCAGATTTCTCCTTGGATCAAGAAGCTCTTAAATATAAATGTTATGTTCTGTCATTTATAGCACTGTATGTTCTGCTTTTAAAAAAAAAATATCCAGACCCTTTTTGAAGGCATCCATTGCATTTGATAGGACAACTACAGATATCAAGCTCACAGGCCTGTCATCTGCACAATTTAATAAGCATGAATTTACTTTTGTAGACCACCCTAAATAAAGTGTACGCTGCCACTCATCGATACTATCAAGCTGTGCAGTCTGCCTCAGATTGGGTGGAAGACGCCTTAGAGTTACTACAGCAATCTGAAAATGGCGTCGATATTGAAATTTCTGAAGAGAACTTGAAGGAGTACACTGAGTTTTTTAGTACCCAGAACAAATTTAATGGCCTCATGGAGGAGCTCCATGTCCTGGTGTCTGAACTGGAGCCCTATGTCCACAAGTCTGGACTGGATCAGATGAAACAAACGGTAACATCATTAAAGGCGAAAGGGAAAGAGGCAAAGGACCAAGTGCAATCCCGGATTGAGTTACTGAAAAGGTATGAAACTGATAATATAAAACTTTGTAATAGGGTGTTGCGATATTTTCATCATGGGACTTAAATATCCCCCTGAAACATTGAGAGCACCAGTGCTATTTGAAGAAGACATGTAGTTAAGGACACCCTGGTTTATGTTTTCCATGTTTAATTCAGTTATTGCCTGATGGATACACAGCCAAGAAATCACACAACTCAATACCTTTCTCACATGACAAAATCAACATGTCTTGTGTGAGAGAGTCATGGAGTGTACAAAAAGTAATGCACAAAAAGTAACCCGCTGTGGTGGGCCGGTAATAGCACACTTTTATATATATAATAGCCTAACTTTTAATTGTGTTTAATTGTTTATTCCAAACAATACAGTTTAGGTTAATGTTCCTTCTATAGTATTTCCCATCTAATTATTGTTGACCATGTTTTGGTTGTATAGATGCACAGTTCACTGGAATTTATACCAAGAGGATAGACACCAGGTTATCGTGTCTCTGAATGATGCAGAAAAGAAGTTATCGAAATTCTCAGTGGCCAGAGATGCTTCATGTCGTAAAGCGGAAGAGAAACTTTTGGCCCACAAGGTAAGAGGACAGCCGCAACTATTAGATGAAGAATAAACTATGCATTGTGCAGGTCCCGTTAAAACGTGTTCACGGTAGTAAGGGTTGATTACTTACGGTAATAATGTATAGTGGCATCCCCTAGATTAAGATTTTATTCTCCCCACAAGTAGCATATAGCATACTGTTTAGTAGTCAAACCACTTAGGGGCATTTATTATCCTCATACCAGTCTGTCAGACTTCCTTAAGAATTTATTTCAGTCCCCACAGAAACAACTACAAAGTAAACAAAACCACAAAGTGAATATAAATGTGCAAATAAATACAAAATATATTATTACTCCCCTACTCCACTGCTGCTCCCAAAAAGTACTCCTCGGGTACCACTTTAAACCATACTCTTCCACATGGGGCGCAAATACACAAGGGGAAAAATAAAACAAAGATAGTATAATATAGTATGGAGCAATATGTGGTGTGTATAGAATGAATTCCACTTAGAAACGTGGATGATAATCATGCCTTTTAGTGGACATTAATTTCAGTCTGAAACATCTTCTTCGGTGTAGCATACACACAGACGACAAAGTCAATCAATCATAAGTAGAAAATCCTCTTTATTATCTAAAATATAAATAAAACCAATGGCGCAGTATCCACAATCGCTTAAAGTGACTTAGTTAACGTCAACACAGAGCGTAGCGCAGAAAACATTGGCCGTTATAGACATCCGTTATAGGCATGTTTTTGAGGTTTTAAAGATTGCCTTTGCATTTGCCTTTAAGAAAAAATAATGGCCAGATTACCGTTACAATAACATAGTTACTGATGCTTGATTAAATCTTCCCAGATGCCCCCTTAAACACTAGCTGGTGGTAAGCATTATTATTTTTTTTTAATTAAGGTTTAAATTTTGTCTTAAATATGCAAAAGAAAAAAAATGATATTGTCTAAAGCAATACATGCGTCTTATATCCTTTTCATTTCCCAGTCTCTTGTATCCTTGGTAAACTCTTTTCACGAGAAGATCACGGCACTAGAGGAAAAAGCTTCTGTGATGGAGAAGCTGGGGAATAATGCCAGCAAGGCCGCCATAAGTAAATCAATGACCACAGTATGGCAGAGATGGATGCGGCTTCGCACCACAGCCCGAGAACAGGAGAAGATACTAGAGGAGGCCGTGCAGGAGTGGAAAGAGCTCAATGAAAAGGTACAGTCACTTTGATTGCAGGCTGTATACATGGATCTAAATGAGGAGCACTACATGAGTGTGTATTTTTATTTACATAGTTATATATAGATGTTCGGGGGAAAAAAGACACAATATCTGTCTAGAAGAAAGCGGTACTTCCCAATCTTCTTACAGCTGTCTTTTAACCAGGCTGGGGAGGCAAACATCCACTGCGATAACACTGAATGAAAAACAGAGAGAAACAAACACCATACCCACAACAAACACATATTTTCTAATTAATATAAACTATAATCCTGCATAAGCCACCGATCATGGAGGGAAGTGGGGATCCTTGCCGCCAGTCCGCGCCAGGAAGAGGGTGATGCACACCAAAACTCATTCTTTTATTCAAACATGGCAGAAGCCACTGACCAATACTTGAAGTGGGGCATTCAATATGGCTGCCCCCACGGTATCGCTGGTGGTCTTACCAATTATATATAAAAAGGCAGTATAACTTTCTCATGATGTACACTAATTGCACTTTCAATACAGGAGAAAAATGAACTAGCTTTGGTAGCAAATACCAGAGATTGCACACTGTAGGGAATTCTATTTTGACAAGCACTCCAAGATCCTTCTCCATGGAGCATTTCACAAACAAAAACAACCATTCAGTACATAATTTAGCATCTTATTTCTTCTCTAAATGCATGATGTTGGTCTTTTCCTATGGTGAAATGTATCGGCTACCTAACAACCTATTTTGTCTAAATCACTCTGCAGTGTGCCGACATGGTGTGTTACAATACAGTGTTACTAAGCCTACATCTATCAGGCATAACACAAGCCATCTCTTTTCTTCTACACCACTACACTCCAAGCTTAAATTTGATTCCTTTCAACCCTCTGATATCATACTCACCCGCTCCTACACTCACGTCCATTCCATAGGTAGCTCCAACTTGGCATCCACCTTCCATTCTCCCAGGCCTTCCTCTTCTCTATAAACTACTCCTGAATCATTTTATCCTCCTATGCGTCTGTGGTTTCGGAATATTAAAATGGCTATTTCACAATTATAACGTGTCATCTGTAAATATACTCTTAACTAACAAGTGCATTTTTGTTAGTTATTGGTTGGCCTCATAGGTATTCATTTCTTGTGGTCTGAAATTTATACTTGTACAGGTTCAGAAGTCGACTTTAGCCATTGATCAACTTCAAGAACGTCTTCCAGAAAGTTCTGCGGAAAAGGCATCAAAGATAGAGCTGGCTGAGTTATTGGAGAGTCATGAAACCTTTAATAAAGAGCTAGAGCAAGAGCTGGCTGTGGTGACCCTACTAAGGCAGGATGCTCTGAATAGGATCCTGAGAGATGTGGACATCGCGTCCTCTGCTTCCCCAGAGGATTTGCCAGTAATGCAAGAAATGAAGGCAATGCAAGACAGATGTGCAAAGTAAGGAACAGATCTACTCTATAAATGCATAGTATCATCATGTACTTACTTCCATTTACTCTTTTAAAGAATTAGGTAATTTGGATAAAGTGATGATATACACTAATCAAATTATTTTAAATTGTATTCTTGCATAGACTCACTCATAGTTTAAGTGCTTGAATGCAATTGTTTAATTCCTTTTTTTCTTACAAGCACAATAAAAATTAAGTCTAATTTTGGTTTACAACAATTCACTTTTTTAAGCATGCGTCGGAAAGTAAAGAAAAGCAAAAAGCTTGTAGAGCAGGAACTGAAGGAGCGAGAGGATGTTGAAAAAGAATTAAATTCAATAAAGGCCTGGATAAAGGACACCAAAGATGCTTTATCAAGTCCTGCCACTGAAACGGGCGTACATTTGGAAGAATTGCAGGTACAGCACAAACCGTGAAATAGCAAATTAGTAGGTTAACCTTGAAAAGTCAATTGAATAAAATATCCAAAGCATGTCACAATTTCAGTTTAATCTTATTTAGTTGAACATGAGGTCCCAAAGCCAAGACAAATGCCTAGATCCACTATGATGACTATGGTATAGAAAAAACAGAATAACCCCCAGTTGAATTCAACTTGAGGGAACTGAGTTCAATTGTAGTTCCCTAGCAGCTTGATATCTAGGTTTTAGGGTGATAGTTCATCTATTTGTAGTTTAACTCAACTTCTGATCTTGGATATCTTTAAGCAAGATCATCACCTTTAAACCTTTGGTTTAATATTGACTATGATATTTGTTTATGATCATTATATATCTCATATATATATATATATATACCGTATATATACATTGAATGCGACATTGAATAACGGTTCTGCTATTCTCCAAGGTTCTCTATGACAAATGTAATGTGCTGCGGCAGAAGGTGGAAAGGTTGTCCGAAGCACAACAGAACAAATACCTGGAGATGTATAACATTTTGCCTTCAGAGCTTTCTCTCCTGTTTGCTGAGGTGGCCTTTGCTCTTGGAAACATTAATGAGGAGGTAAGACCTAAGACAGTCATCATAGACTTGCCACTAGATAGATAGATAGATTGTAGGATATAACATATTAGTGACATTGTCCTTTAACCCCTTAATGACAAAGCCTGTATGTCACGGTCAGGACTACTTGCCAAGCCGTGACTGTGTGGAGGGCGTGGGCATGAAGGGGTTAATATCACCAGGCCTCTGGATTTACTAACTTGACCCCTTAACAAGGCATAAGTTACACCAAATTAACCCCCAAATCCTGCCTGTATCTCCCCAGGGTAGTCACGATTTTGATACCGGATTCGTGAGAAATCCGAATTAGAATATTTATCTCTATATAACCCGCCCCAGGCAAACAGCATATATATATCCTGTAGAACTTAATAACAATATGGTAACATATTATCCTCTCTTCGGGTTTGTGGATATCAATACTAGAGCCCAAAGACAGACTTAGATTATTAATATTTTAAGACATACAAAATAAAAACAGGCAAACCGTTCTTAAAAACAATGGGACTTAAACACAGGACCCTCACTCACAAGTTTCTCCAATAAGCAGGCCTGTGGGAACTCCTTAAGTCCAGATGGTTTCTTATGATCTTGTTCCGATCACAATATATCGGGGAGTTCTGCTTTGAGGTCGCTGCATTGTCCCTAAATCAGACTTTTTCAAGCAAACGCCCCTCTGACCACATGACCGATTATATGACACCATCCCCAAGAATTGGGTCGCATCTTTGATGTGCCAATAAGTTATGGTGGGGTAAAGGTGATGGAAACCCCTCCACTTAAGATAGGAATGAAATTCCTATAACTCAGGGTCCTTATCTGTTAGGCCATGAATCACCACAGGGGTCCTTTGGGAAGATGACACCTCTAGCCAGAACAGATACAGAGGGCATGCACAAAGAAACACATTAAATCAACATCAGATTAACTCATTGAATGCTTAAACAAAGACACTAACCACCTCTGCTGGGTCACCCTTCCATACATCCACTACGTTATATGAGTTAATCATGACACTGTACATGTACTATAAAGATAATGACTACTTTATCATCATAGCAATGAAATCGACCATTGTGTTATCACAGCTTTTGTCCCTTGAGTGAACAAATGTGGCTGATTTAAAATTGCCATGATGGCTACTCGCTGGCTATGGTGTACTGTAAATATGTTGGTTATTATGTAAATATTCTATAAATTATTAAAAACCAATATGGCCTTGGAGGGCATTCTTTACAACACATGGGCCGAAGTCTACAAATAGAATGTAACACTGATTCTGATTTTCTCTGTTCCACAATCTAGATCCAGATGAAGCAGAAAGAAGCCCTGCAAAATCAAACACTCCAACAGGAATTTAATCAGCAGATCAATGGGATTGGAGACAAACTAGAGAATATTTTATCAAAACTAAAGGAAAAAACAATTAATATTCCCCAAGCCAGAAAAGACCACATGGTAAGTAATATTAGACATAGATGGCACTTTGGTCATACAGCTATTTATAAACTATAGACCTCATAGAAGCTGTAGTTCAAATACCTACATAATTTTGTTATTTATTAAATTAAAGATTAGACAAAGATTAGATTATCTAAATATCATCCATCCCATAGGCAGCTCAAATTTGACAATAAATTACTCATTATTAAAATACTAACACTGTATATATTTGTTCTGTCATAATTCAGATCTTGTGTGAAGAATTAGACCACTGTAACATAAAACTGGTAGAACTGGATGCTGCCGTGCAAGATTTTGCTGAACAGAATCACTTACTGGCCAGGCAGCTGCTTGACAAAATTGGGAAAATAACTGAAATTCAACAACAAGCCAGCAGAGAGGCAGAGTACAAAGCAGGCAAACTCAAACAGGTACAGTACCGCTGGCCAGGCCCGGACTGACAACTGCCAGACGGGCTACTGGCGAGGCTGCCGAGCCCAAAACAGAATATTGCACTAGTTTTTTCTGTTAGATGATATTTTACAAAAAAATATATCCTTTACTTTTAAAATATATAATTATTATATGTTTATAGCTGGTCTTGCATTCCAGACAACCCAGATGAGTTTGCTAAACCCACATCTTACATCCTGATTATACTACAATAGTAACTTTTAATGGGGAGATAACATAACATATGTTGCCGAACAGAAATTTTTATATTAGACACCAAAAAACATATAGCAAACCATGGGAGATGCAGGTCAGCCGGATAATTATCTACTAGGTTCCCTTGCTCTAAACAAGGTTCACAGGGTAACTTGTGGTGGTAACCACTGTTTGTTGCATGGAGTTTTTCCATGGGCGTAGCAAAGGGAGGGCATGTAAAGCAAAGTGGTCCCCACACCCCCATAACTAACACAAACAAACACTAACACATTTACATAAAGGTACGCACCATCACTCTAACACACAAAAACACAGTCACGTAACACATAGACACATCCACCCAATCCCTTACCTTGCATGGAGCTATGTAAATGATTACGGTTGTTTCTATTGCGTTACACTTTTATATATAAAGATTTTTGAGAAAGGAATTACCTTATGGGAGTGTGGTTGACTTTATGTGGAAACAAATCAGAATTTCATGTAAACGAATCCATCTATTTTATATTAATCTTTATAATTCTCTTCTTCAGTTATCTCTCTCTCTGTTCTGTATGATTCCTAGCGTAAACCTGTTTGTGAATCTGTGTATTGTTATCACTTTGTTTTGTAGGGTGAACAAGGGTGAAGGTACATTAGAAGATGAGGCAGATGTTTATTTGAGACCATGACTTATTTATTTATTTTGCTACCACTTTCCACTTTTCATTTCTTTACAGGCCATGGTACATCTGGAAGAATACAATGAGATGTTGGAGTCCATACTAAGATGGATAGACAAAGCAAAGATTTTAGCCAATGGCCATATCACCTGGAGCTCGGCAAGCCAGCTTCGGGACCAGTCCATGACATACAAGGTCAGTGAATGTTCAGGTTGATATATTTTTTTATGTCTCCATAAATGCCAAAATATAATAAAAGCTGGCAATTTAAATACAATTTTCTGTTCCCTGCAATTTCCTTTGATTTAGTCTTCTATTGTTAGAATTCCCAGTAACTGGCAGTGCTGATGTTACCAATATTGTTTGCACATATATCTTTCCAAGAGATAAACACAAAAGGATAGAATATGACCAAGGGATATCTAACCATATGAAGTATTTATATAAAATAAAAAATGGAAATTTTGAAAATACCATATAAATGAATTATAATAATTGGAATGCTAATTGTTTTGTTGCCAGGCTATGTTGGAGGAATCAAGAGATATCCACAGCGATCTGGATTCTATGAATGAGAAGACAGATCATCTGGCAATTGTGTATTATACTGAAGAGATGTCCCGGCAAGTGTCAGAACTTGGACGGCAGACTGAAGAACTACAGCACGTACTTAAACATCGTCTACAGAACCTCCAGGATGCAGCTAAGGTAGGAACAGCTGGAGACCTGCAGACTTAAGTCCTTATAGGCGTAAGATATTTCTACTAAACGTTTTATGACTCTTATACTGGTATCTCAAAAAAGGTCTTCCCATGGAAAAGTAAATATTTTTCTTTGACAATAGAGTACGGTATGCAGTAATGTAGTGTGTTCCAATAAACTTGCTTAATCTAGAGGCCTGGAGGCTACCATGTTAAATCGTGTTTTTGTCCTTTTATCTTTAATGTGTTTACTTGTATCTGCAGGATATGAAGAACTTTGAGACTGAAGTAAGAGCTTTGCAAACTGCACTAGATCAGGCCCAAACCACTTTGACCTCTCCTGAGCTTGGACGGCTGAGTCTAAAAGAACAGCTGTCTCATAGACAGGTAACTGGACACGTAGTGTTTTGTTTCCCAAACAGTATATGGATTATATGGTTTATTTCTAAAGTACTTACTACTGTAAACATTAAATTAATGACAACAGAAGCCATTACTGATCATGTCAGCATTACTATACTTTGTATAGGTGCTGAGAGGAGCCAAATACATTTCCTGCATGGCATTTAGTTGAGGGTCATGTAAGCGTCACTATACTTTATGGGGGCAGAGCTTGTTTCAAAATTGTTGTAGATTTACCAATTATTTAGCATATAACATACAGTATTCCTCCTTCTGGAGAAGGAAACAGCTCTCCTGGGTGTCTTAAATAGTGGGCGCCCATTGTGTCCATCAAAAAGCAGCAAGAGCTGTATGCAGAGTGTGCAAATGCATGATTTTGGAAAACCTAAGAG
>VKOC01000005.1:13881107-13893642 GCA_009364415.1 Spea multiplicata
AAGATAGTGTAGATAGAGAGCTGGGGCTTATAAATGTACCTGGGGGTGGAGCGGAGGGAGGGGTTAGAATAGTTAATAGGGATAGGCTTCATAGGAGAGAAAACCATACACCTCTAAATTGTATGCTTACTAATGCCAGAAGTCTGACCAATAAAACTGGCGAACTGGAGTTAATAATGTCTGCAGAAAATTATGACATAGTGGGTATAACAGAGACATGGTTGGATGATAGCTATGACTGGGCGGTTAACATACAGGGTTATAGTCTATACAGGAAGGATCGAAAAAAACGAAAAGGGGAGGAGTTTGCCTTTATGTAAAGTCCAGCCTAAAGGCCACACTGCGGGAGAATATATGTGAGGGAAATGATGATGTGGAGTCATTATGGGTAGAAATATATGGAAAGAAAAATAATAAAATACTGATCGGGGTTTGCTATAAGCCACCAAATATAATTGAAGCAGCAGAAGATCATTAAAGCAAATAAATAAGGCAGCAAATCACAATGAGGTGGTTATTATGGGGGACTTTAACTATGCCGACATAAACTGGGAAACCGAGACCTGTGAATCTCAAAGGAAACCGGTTTGTGACTATAAGTAAAGATAATTATCTGTCCCAAACGGTACAGAACCCGACCAGAGGGGCGCTCTACTGGACTTAATATTAACCAACAGACCTGACAGAGTAACTAATGTGCAGGTCAGAGGGCACCTAGGAAATAGTGATCACAATATAATACATTATAACTTGTCGTTCAATAAGGGAACTCTTAGAGGAGCCACAAGAACTATGAACTTTAGGAAGGCAAAGTTTGATCAACTAAGAGAAGCCCTTAACACTGTAAATTGGGAAAATGTCCTCAAAAACAAAAGCACAGATACTAAATGGGAGATTTTTAAAAATATCTTAAATTCTCACTGTGAAAAGTACATACCATATGGGAATAAAAGTGTCAGGAGCAAGAGAAAACCAATGTGGATAAATAAAAATGTAAAGGTGGCAATAAATGGCAAAAAAA
The DNA here is from genome assembly GCA_009364415.1 of Spea multiplicata. Lineage (NCBI taxonomy): Eukaryota > Metazoa > Chordata > Amphibia > Anura > Pelobatidae > Spea > Spea multiplicata. The sequence continues at coordinate 13,882,129 of VKOC01000005.1, forward strand.
AGGCATTTAAGCTACTAAAACAGGAAGGTAGTGAGGAAGCACTAAGAAGCTATCGGGAAAAAAATAAAATATGTAAAAATCAGATAAAAGCAGCAAAAGTGGCGACAGAAAGACTCATTGCCAAAGAGAGTAAAACAAACCCCAAAATGTTCTTTAACTATATAAATAGTAAAAAGGTTAAAAATGAAAGCGTCGGCCCCTTAAAAAGTAATGAGGGAGACGTTATAGACGGGGATCAGGAAAAAGCGAATCTATTAAATATATTCTTCTCTGCTGTATTCACAGAGGAAAATGAAATGCCAGGTAATATACAGCAGGATGAGATAAATGCCCCAGTACATGTCGCCTGTCTAACCCAGGAAGAAGTGCAGTGCCGCCTAAAAAAAATCAAAATAGACAAATCACCAGGTCCAGATGGCATTCACCCCCGCGTTCTAAGGGAGTTAAGTAATGTAATAGACAGACCCCTATTTCTAATATTCAAGGACTCTATAGTGACAGGGTCTGTTCCCCAGGACTGGCGCATAGCAAATGTTGTGCCAATATTCAAAAAGGGGACAAAAAGTGACCCGGGGAATTATAGGCCTGTTAGTTTAACTTCTGTTGTATGTAAACTGTTTGAGGGTTTCCTAAGAGATGCTATTTTGGAGAATCTCAATGAAAATAAATGTATGACTCCATATCAGCATGGGTTTACAAGGGATCGGTCCTGTCAAACTAACCTGATCAGCTTTTATGAGGAGGTGAGCTCAAGACTGGATCGGGGTGAATCGCTGGATGTCGTATATCTTGATTTTTCCAAAGCATTTGATACGGTGCCACATAAAAGGCTGGTACATAAAATGAGAATGCTTGGGCTGGGGGAGAATGTGTGTATGTGGGTAAGTAACTGGCTCAGTGATAGGAAACAGAGGGTGGTTATTAATGGTACATACTCTGAGTGGGTGACTGTTACTAGTGGGGTACCACAGGGGTCAGTTTTGGGTCCTATTCTTTTTAATATATTTATTAATGACCTTGTAGAGGGATTGTATAGTAAAGTATCAATCTTTGCAGACGATACTAAGCTCTGTAACGTGGTTAACACAATAGAGGACAGTGCACGATTACAAATGGATCTGCATAGGTTGGAGGCTTTGGCTGGGATGTGGCAGATGAGGTTCAACACAGATAAATGTAAGGTAATGCACATGGGGAAGAAAAATCCAGGCTGGGAATATGTATTAAATGGGAAAACACTGGGGACGACTGACATGGAAAAGGACTTAGGAGTCTTGGTTAACAGTAAATTTACCTGTAGCGACCAGTGTCGGGCAGCTGCTGCTAAGGCAAATAAAATCATGGGGTGCATCAAAAGGGGCATGGATGCCCACGACAAGGAAATAATTCTACCACTGTACAAGTCACTAGTCAGACCACACATGGAATACTGTGTACAGTACTGGGCACCAGTGTACAAGAAAGATATAGTGGAGCTGGAGAGGGTTCAAAGACGGGCAACCAGAGTAATAAGGGGAATGGAAGGACTACAGTACCCAGAAAGATTATCAGAATTAGGGTTATTTAGTTTGGAAAAAAGACGGCTTAGGGGGGACTTAATAACTATGTATAAATATATAAGGGGGCAGTACAGAGATCACTCCCAGGACCTATTTATACCCAGGACTGTATCTATAACAAGGGGACATCCTCTACGGCTGGAGGAAAGAAGGTTTCTACACCAGCACAGACGGGGGTTCTTTACAGTAAGAGCGGTGAGACTATGGAACTCTCTGCCAGAGGAAGTGGTAATGGTAAACTCAATAAAAGAGTTTAAAAGGAGCCTGGACGTGTTTCTTGAAAGCAATAATATTACAAGTTATGGATAGTAGATTAATAGGGACAGAACGTTGATCCAGGGATTTATTCTGATTGCCATATTTGGAGTCGGGAAGGAATTTTCCCCCTGGTATGGGGCAATTGGCATCTGCTTCATAAGGGTTTTTTTGCCTTCCTCTGGATCAACACGGTAGGGACACAATATGTATATAGGTTGAACTTGATGGACTTTGGTCTTTTCTCAACCTTATGAACTATGTTATGAACTATGTTATGAACTATGTTATAAATAAAGAGGTTATTATTGTCTAAAGTGAGATTTGCCATGCAGTTGTGATTTTAACTCATGACCAACTTTGCTCAGCTTCTTCTTAAAAGAAGGTTTAGGTCTCCCCTACAGACAGTAATTTTAAATCAATTACATTTCTTGCAAGTCACCTCCTCTATTAAAGATAGAGGTCCAAATCTTGCAGAATTCTTGCCAAGGCTAGCTTTTCATAATGCAGAGTGCAGTTGATCTGTTGAAGATACAAACTCATTTTAGTAAATACATTTAGTAAATAACAAAAAAAAACTAAATAAGAGTTTTTAAGTTTTGCGTCTTTGGCTTAACATATTTTATTTTCCTAACAGGAAAATATTGTGAAAATTGATAAGTTAGTTATAGCCCACCAAGATTATCAGAAGGGGATTAAGGCTTTTGAAGATTGGTTGCAACAGGAAACTGAAAAGTTGGACAGCTTGACCCATCTTGATGGCGATACACAAATGCACGAAGCAACACTTCAGGATTTGCAGGTAAAAAACTGAATTCTCAATACACATCAGGTATGTCCCAGACATGGAAACGGAAGATAAACCAAAACCAGAGTTTTTGGGGGAAATGAAGACTCATTGGGTGAAAAGACAGCGTTAAAAATCATACATCTAGGTACACTTGATATTCACTCATATCTGAATCTAACTAGCACCGTTTGAAAGTTACTCCTTCATTTTTATTGTGGTTTTATTCGCAAGTCTTTGATCTACATTATTGTTAGTTTAGACAGAAGAAGGCCTTCTTTGTGATTTTCATTGGTTTGTGTTTATTCAATAAACTGGTAGGCTTACCTCCTGTATCTAGTATTGCTGGTTCTAAGTGAGATGTCTTTCTCACCTCTGTGTAAAGGTTTATCCTCTAACATAATGGTTAGAGTGGTTCAAGAATAATGTAGCCTTTTCATTGACTGTTTTAGGAGCTACAGGTGCGCTGTGCAGAAGGTCAGGCCTTACTTAATGCAGTGCTTCACATAAGAGAAGATGTTATTCTGTGGGGTGTCCCCCACACAGAAGACAGAGAACTTGAGACATTAAGGCACGACTGGCAAGTTTATCAGCAGCGACTCGCGGAAACTAGAAGTCAGATCAACACTACACTCAGCAGGCTGAAACTAATGGAACAGAAGTTCAAGAGGACAGATGAGTGGTTAACATCTGTTGAAGGAAAGGTTAACGTAAGAAAGGGGCGTCAGTCCGATAGATCAACAAAGGAGGTGCAACTACTCCAAATGAAGGTAAAAGAATATTTTATTACAACATCCTTTTTAGTTTTTATTAAGAAATAAGATGAAACTCTTATTATTAGTGGACATGAATCCCTTGTAGTTACAAGATGTTAGAATATTACAAATTATTATTATTATCTTTTATTTATATGGCGCCAACAGTTTACTCAGCGCTTAATACAATACATATATTCAAGGGGTATGACAAGAATGACGAGAATTGACAGACTAAGACAAACCGATACATTAGTTGGAGAGAGCCCTGCTCACAACAAATATCAGCTATTGTATAGCAAAGATACAGCGGTTCCAATCTTCTTTTTTACAGTAGTATGCATATGCACTAACTAAAACATTGTTGGTAACCTACCATAGGAGTAGTTATCTAAAAGATCTTTCTGATTATACCTCCTCACTAATTTTATTCTGTTGTTAAATTACTGATTGCTGTATTTGTACAGGAAATTAGACATGCTAGCAGTGTACTATTCTTACAAATAATTTATCCGTATTTAGTCATTTGCTAGTTAGTAAAGATGGTTTATGTTGCTTAATTTAATTTACCTTTATATTAGTACATCAGAACTCCACAGAAAAAATATGGATTTTAAGTAATATGTATATATACTGGATAAAGAACCAGTTGGGGAAATGATAAAACAAACACGAGTTCTCTTATTTTCTTACGTGCTAAGCTGTAAAAATGAACATTAAAGACATACTTAGGAGAACATCACGTCACAGACCTGAATGACTTGATGACTGGCGTCCTCTGTTGTTTGTTTAAGAAATGGCAGGACGAGGTCTTGGTGTACAAAGAGGAGGTGGAGGAAGTTGGCGCGTTGGCTCAGCAGGTGCTGGAGGAGAGTTGGAGCAGCAGTCGGATTGGGAGTCTAATCACACTGCTCACATCTCGTTATCAAGCGGTCCGATTACAAATCCAGGTAAAGGCTTTCATTCCATGACATAACTGTAGTGACTATAGCGAGGTATGCAAGGGGTTTATAAGATATCCCCTAATAATGCTGTAAAGGACTTTGTTCTCCAAGATTATAGGTTCTCCAATATAGCTGTCAGGCCTCAACAAAATTGCCGCAATTCAAATTCACCTTTTTCTGAGACAGTAGTCCTTGAAGATCATGTAGCTCAGCCATTCTCTACTTTATTTGATTGAGTTAAATATACAATTTATGTGTCCACTCACTACAGGAACAAATCCAGCATATTGAAGAAGAGCTCAGAAGCATGGATGAATCTGACCTGGCCATCAAGGCTTATGCAGAGTGGTGGGATGAGGCTCAAAAAAATTTGAAACATGTTATCAGTGATATTGGCGTGTTGGATAAATCTGCAACGGAAAAGAAAATGAAGAAGTTAGAAGTAAGTGTTTTGGGCAATGGCGTGACAATATCAACTATGTGGCTCAAGCATGTGTTGGTAGTAAATAGTATAATATATACAAGATCTTCTGCATTTTATCATACAACTATATTTTATCTTTTTAGTCTCTTTTAAGTGACATGGATATGGGACATAACCTCCTAAAATCAGCTCGTGAGAAGGGCGAAAGGGTTTTAAAGTATTTGGAAGGGCCTGAAGCTGACCAACTGGAAAAAGAGATACACAGCCACATGATGAAATTGGAAGAACTGGCAAGTTCAATAAGGAAGGAACACACAACCTTAGAAAAGGGAATCCATCTGGCAAAGGAATTCTCAGACAAGTACAAAGCCCAGGGCCAGTGGCTAGCAGAGTATCAGTCTCTCCTTCAAGCTGCAGTGGAACCGAAAACTGAGCTCTATGAAAAGAAAGCTCAGTTAGCCAAGTACAAGGTAACAAGAATGTACAAAGGGAATGTAAGAACTAAGGAAAATGCAGAATAAGTCATTTGTAAACGATTATCATCATAGGTTTGTCGTAACATTTGATTTACCCTGTTCGCAGAAATATATTGTTGGGTCTATTCACTCAAGAGAGAATTTGTGGGAAAGTTTCAAAACTCTGATATCAATCCCACTTTAGTAAACAGAGCCCAGTGTGTTGTTTTATAACTGCTGGATTAAAACTTTTTAACAAACTGTAAAGATGTCACGATGCTCTCATATAGCTGTGATATGCATTCTTTGAGATTCTCTTTATGAAGGGGCATTAATGAAACAATGGTGTTGTACAATATTTATTGGTGTATTCTAAAGCTTCTATATAACATGCCCTCCAAAGTCTGGTTTGGACATACTTTGGGCAAAGTTTGTTTTAAAATGTGAAAGTTTGAGTACATAAAACAAGGAAATACAAGTCGTAATAACTCAAGATTAAAGCTTGAAACCAAAAATGTGTGAATATGCTCAATTGTGTTTTCATATAGTCAATACAGCAGACAGTGTTTTCACGTGAGCCTTCTATCAAGCTGGTGAGCGAAAAAGGCGAATCTCTGCTTTCCTTCGCCCAGGATTCAACTGTGAGGGACAAGGTTCAGAAACTTCTAAAAGACTACCAAGAACTTTGCAGCTTGGCAAAGGTGAAAATATAATTTGTGCCTTTTAGAATAAATAAAATAATGGCTGATTCTTCTGTTAATTAAAATGAAAGTGTATTGCTTGGGAAAAATAGGCGTTGAATGAAGATGTTTAAGTAGCCATAAATGCCGTGGACCTTGAGGTTTCTATCACATGGCTGCTTTGACAGTTTGGTTATTCTACCATAGATGCCAATGTCAGGAAAAGGGCAAGAAGTTAATCGATGATCAGGTCCAGACTGGTCATTGTGCGCACCATACAAATGCATGTGTTATTAAATTATGGTGTTATATATCTTACATAAATTTATCCTTTCATGTATTTTTCCACTAGAAATAGTAACAAAACAACAATGAAGCAAAAAGAAATACAACCTTGACTGTGGGTAGCTGATTAATGATAAGGTGTTTTTTTGACCATGAAAGACTATGACCTTAAATTGACTCCTATAACAACCTTCTGCAGAGATGATGCAGGTTCATATAAAAAGGCAACCAAACAAATATTGCATTTGTTATGAAACAATTTGAAAGTTAAATCTGTTTTCTACAAGTTAATAATCACTATTCAGTGACAATAGAAAAAGCTTGGATTTATGCACACATGTAACTGAGTGTTGTTTGGAGCTCCCCATTGAATGATTTAATTGCTAACATCACTGTTGTATATATGTCAGATTTACTTTTGTCTATAATTTGGATTAGGCAAACGTTGCAGACTTGGAAGAAAAGGCGAGGGAACATGAGATCTACAACTCCCAGCTGCAAGATGTGGAGAAATGGCTATTACATATGTCCACCAGACTAGTAACGCCTGACTTGATGGAAAGCAACAATTTGGAAACAGTGACACAACAGATGGCTAATCACAAGGTATTATAAATAGATTAAATCTGTAAAATAATGAAACTAATGAACTAATCAAAATACGTGATTTTTTGGAGTGTAAGGTAGGGCTTACATTGTTCTCCAAGGCTAGTCCTCTATAGAAGTTGTGCCAGTTAGAATTGCCCTAGTCCTGTGTATTCGGTGGACCAATGTCTTCCTCACTGGTGACATTCCTGCTGGTGAGACAAAAAGTAATCTCTTCTTGACACATCGCCCAATGTTATTCTTTTTTTTAGAACAGTTATTGAACTGCATCTCCCATGATTAAACTTTGACTATCTTTTTGCTGTCTGAGAATCATTAAGGATAAGGTAAACAAGCAGATTTGTCCTTTTAATAAACTGTGTGTCTTGACAGGCAATGATGGAGGAGATTGCTGCATTTGAAGAACGACTGGCTGATCTTAAAACAAAAGGAGAAAATTTGGTTCTCCACTGCGCTGAACACCTACAGGCAAAGTTTAAGCAGAGTGTACAAGCCCATTTGCAAGGGACCAGAGACAGTTACACCGCCATCTGTAGCACTGCACAGCGAGTATGTATTACATGTTTAACTGACGGCTGTGAAAACAATATAAACGTGTATGTGTTTAGGAGGCCCTCAACCTCCATCACGAGGATCCTGTTATGAACATAAGGCATCATCGGTATGACCTGCTCCTTCTAGCACCCACCAAGTGCTAGAAGGGGCAGAAGGGATCAAGTAACTGAGGTCTGAGCTCCCTTAAGGAGGACACCTGCAGAGGTGGCCTGAAACAGTTCTCACAGTCTAGGCCTTGTGAACATAATGTAAACATAATGACCTTTGACGTACACTATATAACACAGTGTTTGGAGCATGAGTGTGACTCAAGTTTAACAATCCGTTTCATATGGAGCCTTACTTACTGTGATGATAATATTCATAAATTTGCAAAGGGGTTTTTCTATGCATTTTGTTAACATGTCTTCATCAGTTCATTTGACTCTCTACTTTGACTGCAGGTATACCTCAGCTTGGAAAATGAACTCCAAAAACACGTTAGTCATCAAGACACGTTGCTGCAGTGCCAGGCTTGGTTTTCCACTGTTCAGCCAGAGATAAAAATCAGCTCTAAAGCGCCACTCACCCTCACTGAAGCGATGAAACAGGTGAGTATCTGACGCCGAATTAACTTCAAACACTTGCACGCTGTTGTCATCAGGTGCTGCGGAAAAAAGAAATAGCAACTGTAAGTCCGCAGTAACAAGCAATAACAATCTATGGGAATACGTATTATGAATGCACAGGTAGCATTGTGTTTAAGCTGTGCATGTCTGAGAGACACACAACCTAAATGCTGGTAAATGAGCTCCAGACAACATGGCACCCAAGGGGGTGGGACCTGAAGTAGTAGTCACACAGCACAGCATAACTCCACCTACCTTAGGCCACGTGGACACCCGGCAAGTATAAAAGTCATTTTGTTCTCTGCTTGCATTAGGAATTGCACATATGGACGTGAAATATAATGTTTTGTTACTAATTTGGACTTATATGTATACATGCAAACCTTCTTTGAGAAAGTGTTGGGGTTTTTTTACAATAGCAATTTTGATTTTAAATGTGGTATTGTGTCATTTAATGATATGCATTTACAGGTGAAACATTACAGAACTCTGCTGGAGCAGGCCAACACATACTTGGACCTATTGTGTACAACATGTGATTTATCAGATGCGGCTGTGAAGAATGCAGCTATTGATATTCAGCAAACCAAACAGATAGTAAGCGATTTACTTGCTTTAACTGCATGCATATAAATGTGTATCATCTCAGGTAATCTTCTGACTTTTTCTCCCCTGGTGTACACACAAAGAAAAATAATCTGTTTGCAAAGTTTGATCAATTAGGTTTAAAGGGAAGCCATCATGGAACAAGTGTTGGGTGTATTAACAAATCAATGCCATTTCATCTGGTTTGCAATTCCTCTAAGATTCTTGGGGTTATGCATTCAAAATGCTGATCTAGAATGAAGTGTCTGTGCACTGTCCTAGAGACATACATTTAGAAATGAGTTTTTCTGTTTCCAGATTGAGCAAAAGATGCTGGTAGCCCAGGGCCTGACTAACGGGTGGGAAGAAGTCAAACAAATCAAGGCTGAGCTCCAATCATACTTCCAGGAAGCTGATCAGCAGCTGCAGGCCATGAAGAGGAGACAGTCGGAGCTGGAGATAAAGTTGGCCCAGAATATGGTATCACAGGTTAAGGTATGGCACCGCTGATTTAAATAATAAAGCACCCTACATTAATTAGTCACTGCGGCCCTATTTTAAAATATTAGATATTGCTTATTTATAGATATTTATTTGCCATTTATAGATATAGTGGTTTAGCTTATATGCTGCTTTATTTAAACTTCAATCATTAGTCTGAATATTATGCACTTACTTTACATTTTTTTACATTTTTCCTTTTCCTGAACTGTTTTATGTGTAGCCGTTGATGACCAATCTCTGAGACATTTCCCTGGTGCAACACCAAGTTAGGATGGCCTAGCTACTATTAATCTATAACTATTAAGAATAAGGTTAAAACTTTAATCATGTTTTTCCTCTGTAATTTCTGATTTGTCTAGGAGTTCAATCAAAATCTTCAGACCAAGCAGGACAAGATTACAGTATTTACTGAAAAGGTTAACAAACTGACAAATGGGCAGGAATCCCCTGAGCATGGAGAGATTGGACACCTGAGTAACCGCTGGCTGGACTTTTGCTTTCAAGCAAATAATCTACTGCTACAGAGGGAAGAGGATCTTCAGAGAACCAGGGATTATCACGAACGTTTAAGCGTAGTTGATGTTTTCCTTGAGAAGCTAACCACAGCTTGGGACAATTTAGCCAGGTAAATAAACACGCGTCCACAATTTGAAAGTGATAGTGTTGTAGAGAATACTTTATAATTAAAGCTGGAGACAATCCCTGCTGATTTTATTATAAATCATGCTGTACTTAAGTTCTTTGTTCATTTTATCAGATCTGACACAGAGAGCACAGCTGCATACTTGGAAGCCTTAAAGACATTAGCATCTCTTCTGCAAGAGAGGAGGTTTGCCCTTGAGGACTTTAAGGATCAGAAACAAAAACTGATAGAACACCTGAATGCGGATGACAAGGAATTAGTCAGGGAGCAGACCAACCATTTTGAGGAACGTTGGAATCAACTACAAGAACTTGTTAAAAATAAAATTGTGACCTGTGTTTCCACATTGGAACAACTAAGTGTAGTCCATTCCCGACTGCAGGAATTGACTGAATGGGCTGAGGATCAGGAACCAAGCATTTCCGAGGCTTTGAATCAAAGCCCCCCACCTGAACTCGCTCAGAGCTTGCTTATGGATCATCTCACCATATGTAGTGAAGTGGAGGCCAAACAAATATTGCTGAAATCTTTGATCAAAGATTCTGATCGGATTATGGCTAGCCTTGGTCTCAATGAAAGACAACAGCTTCAAAAAGCTCTAGCAGATTCACAAAGACACATAGACTGCCTTACTGACTTAGTCAACCAGAGGAAGAAACACCTAAATAAAGCCTTATCAGAAAGGTCACAGTTTCTCATGGCTACTTATCAAGCTTTAAAACAAATTCACGAACTTGAAAAGAAAATTATGTTTCAGGAGTATATATGCTTACTGCCAGATGATGTGAGCAAACAGCTTCGAGGATGCAGAAATGTTCAAGCAAGTCTGAAGGCCTATCAAAATGACTTTAACCATCTGTTGAACCAGGGCAGAGAACTGATGAAGGAAGCCACAGAGCAAGAGAAAAATGAAGTGATGGGCAAACTACAAGAACTTCAAATTGTGTACGAGAGTGTGCTGCAGAAATGCAGTCAAAGGCTCATCGAACTTGAGAAGAGTATGGTTTCAAGGAAGTACTTTAAGGAGGATTTAGATAAAGCATGTCATTGGGTGAAACAGGCAGATGTGCTAACATTCCCAGAAATTAATTTGATGAACGACGATTCAGAACTTTATTGTCAGGTGTCCAAATATCAGCAAATACTTGAGCAGGCCTCAGAATATGAAAATCTTCTACTTTCTCTGCAAAGAAATGGCCAAGAGATCCTTCCTTCCCTCAACAAATTTGAACATTCTTATCTGGAGGAAAAACTGAACACCTTACCACAGCAATGCCATTATGTTGTTTCATTAGCCAAAGAAAAACTTGCCAAGGTCCAGGAAGCCATCCATATTCGTAAAGAGTATACCTTGTTGATCGAGTTGACAAGCAAGGCTCTAAAAGAAGTAGAAGACCACTTTTCACTCATGAACAAAATGCCATCTTGTCTGTTGGCTAAAGAAGTTTTGTCATTGAAGCAAGAGTACACGTCTATCCTAAATGAAGTAGGGAACCTGGGCACAGCCATTAATGAACTGAATCAGAAAAAGGAAATTTTCCGCAGCACTGGTCAGCCATGGCTACCAGAGGAAATGTCACAGCTTTTATGCCAATATCAAAAGTTAAAAAGGGCAGTAGAACAGAAAATCAGACAGCTTGAGGACACTGCAAATGCATATCACAAATATGATGATCTTTGTTCAAAGTTAAATATTAAAATAGAGACTTTAAGTAAGGAACTGGATCAAGTTAACGAGGAAACACTTCCAGCTGAAGACAAGTTGAAAAGTTATCGTACATTGGCAGCCAGTCTTCAGGATACAGCTACTCTTTTGAGACGGGTAACTGATAATTTAGAAGAACTTTCCTCCAGGCTTGACTCTTCTGT
>VKOC01000005.1:13896045-13909851 GCA_009364415.1 Spea multiplicata
ATAATAAATGAATAAATGTTATGTAACTTATTAGTTGGGTGCGCAGACCCTTGTGTGGTTTTTCATTTAATTTGGCAACATTTTTGGGCAGTTTGTTCCTGTGTCTTTGTGGCACCACTTCACAGAAGGTGTAATATTTATATTTAATTAGAATATTGCACTTCACTTTTTTTGTATTTTGAGTATCGTAATCGCCAAGAATTTACCCCAATAAGAACATAGGATATCACCCTGGAGAAAGGTTAATACCTTTTTTTAGGCTAGACATAAAAAACATGTAGTTACAAAGACATCTCTTCTTTCCATCTAAACAAGAGACCTCCTAAGTCCTGAAATCTTATGTGAGGCTGAATAAAAATGTATGAACCTTTACTAAAGATAATATTTATGTGATAAATCACTTAACCAGGGTTAAATATTGCAATTGTTTGTTTTTGAGCAGTGTTCTGCCAGGTGGAGTTGTCATAAGTGTGACTTACCACACTTTCTGTCCTTCTTTTGTTACAAGGAGACTACCGTCTTTATAGAACTTGGCCTACAAGTGGTTTGCATTACAATAGCGTCTGGGCTTGGAATCTGTCCTGGCTGAATCTCCCCAGCCTATTTTCCTCGTGTTTTGTTTTGTGAACTGGGCAACATGATAGTGTGAAGTGGTTGCTGTCTGCCACGTTCTAAATTTACACAGACGTGTCAGGGGTCAATAGTGTGTTTCTAGTTATGTATTATACTGTACAACGTGAGTACAGCTAGAGAACGGAACACCATGCATCGCTAACATTTGTCAGATGTCTGTAGGGGAAAATTTATAACAGCATATGTAATCACATTGCCAGGTCATGTCAATACCTGTCTAGAACACATGCTGCAGAATAGCGTTATGTCCTGTGCAGGTTTTGTGTTGTGTTTATAATGTTTAAAGCATTGCAGAAACTTGGCTACCGACTTTCTGTGGCCTTTAATTTATGAGCTGATTCTTGCACACCTCGTAGTAGAGTAATGAATTCCAAAATGACACCAACGTGATCCAAAGTAAAATCCAAGCTTTATACTAGTATAATACTATATAAGACTGTGTTCTCCTCATGCCACAATGCTTTTATCATACCAGCTCCAGATATTTGGTTTTCAAAACTTCATTAGCTCCTTGCATGCTCCTTCTTGAAGTACCATTTAAGATCCTACCCCTATATAAATATATATATAAATCCATTTCTCTGCAGAGTGAAGAAGTTAAAGGAGACACTTGTTGCAGTACAACAGCTGGATAAGAATATGAGTAGCCTGAGATCATGGCTGGGCCATATTGAATCTGAGTTGTCCAAGCCAATTGTGTACGAAACCAGCGACTCTGAGGAGATACAAAGGAAACTAAATGAGCAGCAGGTAAACTCAAAATACGTAAGGTACACTCCTCTCAGGAGTATAATCATGAAACGGTAAAATAGCATTGGCACCACATCACAAGATGTTCAAGATGTACTGGAAACACACTTGGTTGCCAATGCTCCAACCATGGATGTCAGAGAAGAACCTCAGTGGCCTCACTGAAACAGGTATGGTACCTCAGCTAAACCAGTGAAAGTGGATTAAAGCTTCTATTTCAGCATATATTAAAGTATGCAGAAAATACAGGCTGAATGTGTCCAGAAAAGTCCCTTGAATTTTAGATGCCAGTGTACTAAGATGTGATACGACACTGTGTTTTCTACCTTCTACATGGTCAGAGTGTCTTTTACTGTAGTACATATATTTTGGTGAGGTTTCTGTCACAGGACTGGAGTGGCAGTTCATTGCTAAAGTAGCCTTTTCTGGCACCGGCGGTGAGTAAATATTGGCTGTAGACCATCCATTCCAGTAGGCAAGTACGTCTGATTGATTTGACAAGTTCTAGTATGTCATTAACAACCTTTCATTTTTTAATTACAGACACAAAATACACTCTAATTTGCATTGCATTGCTGGTCATTCATTCCTTTTGGGATTAACAGTGTTCAAGAGCTTTATTAACTATTTAATGCGTGCATATGCCTTCATTTTTAAATTAGATCCTCTGAAGGATTATTTCATCAACATTGGACTGCTTTATGTATTTTTCTAAATAATGTGTGCAGAAACTTGACATTTTTTATGAACGTTTTGCAGTGGGCAGGTATCTGGTATTCTTATGTGGTTTACACCTACTGTATGGTAAAGAATCTTAATTGGGAGATCAATGTAGTTAATGGAACAATGTTAACACATTAGATCTAAATAAGACACATGCTGTTATGTAAAACCAAGCTGCGTCCAGAATTGTAGGTTAATAATGCAATTCCCAAGGTTGTTCCTATAAGGAAAAAGGTCCCAAAGTTTGCCGCAGTATTTGTACAAGTAGATTGAAATAACTGTAAGTTTTGCCGCTGCATAAACAAGCTCCTTTTTCCAGGATTTGCAGAGAGACATTGAAAAGCATAGTACTGGAGTCGCTTCTGTCCTGAACCTTTGTGAAGTCCTTCTTCATGACTGCGATGCTTGTGCCACTGACACGGAGTGCGAATCCATTCAGCAAGCCACTCGAGGTCTAGACCGCAGATGGAGAAACATCTGTGCCATGTCTATGGAGAGGAGGTTGAAGTAAGGATCTTAAATACTATGATTGTCTTTAGTGTGGGGTACATTGACATCTTTCAATCTTTTAAAAAAAAGTAGCAGAAATAAACCTTCCTTCCCTCAAGTCCACATAGACGGCTAATAATAGCTCCACAAGGAGAACAGAAATGACCTAGACATGATGACCACTTAAAAATATTCTACTGGAAGCCACTTAGAAGACTTATTACTCAATAAAAATAACTAACATGTTTATATACTGGGGTGCACTATTGAAAGCATCATTGTATAGTTAAAAACAAACTTATTATTTCATTATTAACATTCATTCTTGCATTTACCCCTTCAAGGGGACAAGAGGTAAATCACTTGCATCATGTATTTTGAATAACTTTATAATGTTAGAACCAAAGATGCAAAACACAGAGACACGTGTTTCCAGAAATTTGTTTTTCCAAAACTAATGGCCCAAAAACGAAACTAAAAATTTGTCCGAACGCTATTTTGGTCTATTTGCACAAGTCTTACATAAATAGTGAAGGCATGCTTTGGATATACTAGGAAGCGTGTATAATTTTAACTTCTATATACTTTTTTGAGGTCTTTTTGTTAAATCTTTTTAAGTCTACGGTAACAAGTAGGAAGGAGATTAGCGGTAAATTGGAAGGGTTAAAGATAGGAAATCTGAGATAAATGAGCTCGAAAGGGGTTTAAACATAGGGAAGAGAGAAGGACAATATTTTTTTGTGCTTGTTGCTGATCTACTAAATGCAACTCATTATGAAACAATAACATCTGGGGGCTCTGTCAGTGGCGATAATTTAATTCTCATTTCCTAATCGTTTGATGATTTATTTTGATCTTGTGTGGTTCATATTGATTATGTTGATACTGAACACTGGGCAAACCGTGTGTTATAGTGACATTTATCTACCATGGGCTGGCAGTGCTTTTATAATGTTCTTTTTGTTAAGTAGAGCTTCAGCAAAAAAAAAAAAAAAGGCAACTGGTTTAATCCGGCAAAAGCAGTTGTACATTTATCAAGTATTAATGGCACAGCCTGGCCGGCTGCCACTTTTTTTTCTACGCTGCAGCTGTTGCATGTAAATCATACAGTAACAGAGACGAGACGCAGGGTCTTCATCAGGTAAAGGGTTCTTACTAGGGCAAACAAAATATTACGGAAGATATAATAAAGAATGCCTATTTCACCCATAGGATTGAAGAAACCTGGAGACTGTGGCAGAAGTTCCTTGATGATACCTCCCGGTTTGAAGATTGGCTGGAGGTTTCTGAAAGGACAGCTGCCTTTCCCAGTTCTGCCGGTGTGCTCTACACAGTTGCCAAGGAAGAGATGAAAAAGTTTGAGGTGATCTGGGAATGTCTTTGTAGTAATTGGGACTGTTTTCACTGTATTGATTAAATTAGGTATTCCACTTTATACCCCATATGACAAACCAGTTCATCCTTACTCACACAACAGTATTGTTGTTTTTTTACATTGGAACATGCTTGGTGACCCCCATCCACCACAGTACTTAAACCTTCAAAGGCTAACGTCCTTGAGAAAACATGAATGGCATGTATTTGCTTAGCATACTAGAAAACACAGTTAATGGGTTTTTTTCTAAGTGGACAAGCACAGTTGGACAATTAGGTCTGAGTAGGCCATATGCATTTGAAAGGAATATTTTAGTAATGGTATAATATAAGATAGATACTTAATACATAATACTTCATAATAATACTTAATACTTAATACCTAATACATAAAATACTTAATACTTAATACATAAAATACGTAATACTTAATACATAATACCTAATACATAAAAGGGGTTTAACATAAAAGATCAGGGGTGTATATGTCTTGGAGACATGTTAGAACAAGAGATCATAATCTAGAATGAAAGGGTAATAGGCTTAGATGTTATTTAAGTAAGTCTTACTGGATGGAGAAAGTGGTAATAGGCAAGCACAATGATGGAATTTAATCGTGGAAAGCATAGGTAGTGGGCTAATCTGAATATAAGTCAAGACCAATGATCAAATACGGTTTGAGGGTCTTTTTTCCCAGCAGAAATAGTGGACAGGCTAGATTGGGCCCAATGGTTCTCATGTGCCATCAAATTGTGTGTTTCTTTATTCAAATGAGCAGCAATGTTAATGTTTCTGTCACAAAAATCTTACATGCCATTGAGGCCTAGCAGTCTTCAGACAAGGTATAGAGACAAATTCCACGCCATATGTAGATTTGGAAGATCAACCCGACGGATCAATTTGTTCAGCTACACAGAGCTTAGATGTGTTACTAGTGCTCATGATCATGAGGCATGTACCATAAAACCAATGCGTACCGTTTCGATTCTTGACACTACACAGACTACAGGATCCAGACGCTAATTATTTCTGTGCTTGAAATTTTAATAACGTATTGTTCTGGCATCAATAAAAATAAAAGGATACATCAGTAATTGTACTAATTTGAACTGCATCAGCCAACGAAGCTTGCTGTATAACCTAATGATCACTAACTGTGTATCGCTCTGGCCCATGCATGTAGAATCTGCAGTTACGCCTCAGCTGTCTGAAACCGTCCCAGCTGCCCCCAGTATAACACCCATTGTGTTACAAGACACAGCAACTTGTAGTTAGAAAAAAAAAACACTCATTATATATAAATGTCTAAGTCATTTTTTTAAACAGAACGGGCGCGTGTGTGTTTGTGTGTGTGCAGCATCATACAAAGTGTGTAATCCCCACTCTGACACATGATAGATTAAAACAAGTGTGGTATTGTCAAGTCAAGTAACCCCCCCTTATGTAGTATTTTGCAAAACAAACAGGAGCATTTGGCAGGATGGTGTTTTCCCATGTAATATAATATCACCTTGATGACTGTCATTCCGAGTACTCATGCAATAGCGATGGGACAAATGTTTTAGTCACTGATGATTAACTAGCCAAAATTACATCTATTAATGACTGTAGCATTGATTAGAAGAAATACAGCTCAAGGAAACTTTTTTCTGAAAAAAGCAATCTTGATTTATTTAATATGGTATTTGGTGAGATATGTTAAAGCTTAAAGAGATAGTTTAATGCCCCAGACAGCGTCACCAAAAGAAGTATCCGTATTGAAGTACTATGTGGTACTTTGGGATACTATTGGATACTATGGTAAAAGATCCATGTCTTTTCAGCAAAATAGAAAATAATGTAGTAAAATAATCAAAAACAAGCTGGTAAAGTACATGTAGAATTTTTTTTTTTAGCAAATTATATATCACAGATTCTTCAGGTTCTTTTGTTTTAAACCAGGAGTGTCTTGTTTTTCACGTTCATCTCTCCAAGAATGGTGGGTATTCATAAGTTTATGTTGGTTTTAATGCTGTTTACCTACTGCCCTTAATTTATTTTTAGAGTTAATACGTAGGAAGTAATAGACCATTATTTCACATTATTGTAGAATAATTGTGTTTGGGGATAATTAGGCAAAACCTACCAATATAAGTAGTAGTTAATAATGAATTTTAATATCAGAGTGATCATAATGATTTTTGTAGTGTGATTTTTATTATAGATTTTACTTATATGTCTTCAGGCATTCCAAAGGCAGGTTCATGAGAGCTTAACTCAGCTAGAGCTCATTAACAAACAGTACCGCCGCCTCGCTCGGGAGAACCGCACAGACTCGGCCTGTAAGCTAAAGCAGATGGTCCATGAAGGCAACCAGAGGTGGGACAACTTACAGAAGAGAGTTGCTTCCATCCTGCGGAGGCTGAAGGTCAGTGTCAAACAACAAGCAATGCTAGGTAGTTAGCCTACCTACCATATAACTATAGAGTTTTCACTGCAAGACACCTCTCTTGATTTTTTGGAGAAGATGAAAGTAATCACCAGTTCTGATGTAATCATCAACATATGTACTAAAATAATAAGAAACATTTGTATTGCTGTATTACCCAAAATAAAAGTTTTTAGTCAAAGATGAGGCCTTTTATTAAACCAACACAGAAAAGGGTGTTTTTAACTAATAAAATGTGTTACCCTTGATTTTTCAGCATTTTATTGGTCAACGTGAGGAGTTTGAGACAGCTCGGGACAGTATACTTGTCTGGCTAACAGAGATGGACCTTCAGTTAACCAATATTGAACATTTTTCAGAGTGTGATGTGCACGCAAAAATAAAACAACTTAAGGTAAGTCATCAAGCCTTAATCAGTTACAGCCAGTTGCTTTTCGGCTAGTTACAATTAATGTTAGAATAGCAGATTACACATTTTTTTCTTTGTTTTAAGATGTAGAAATATTTTTTTTAAACAAAAGTGCAGTGCCCTAACTTGTTTTTAAAACTGCCTTTTTAAATGTTCTCCACTGCAGTCTTCTGTTGGATGATGGGAGCATAAAAAGTTAAAAATCCCAAAGTGTGTAAATATCATCATAACAATAAAACAATTTCCTTTCTGAAAGGCCTTCCAAGAAGAGATATCATTAAACAACAGCAAAATCAATCAAATTATCACCCAAGGAGAGCAACTAATAGAAAAGAGCGAACCGATGGATGCAGCTGTGATTGAAGAAGAACTGGATGAACTCCGAAGATACTGTGTGGAGGTCTTTGGTCGTGTTGAGCGTTATCACAAGAAACTGACTCGACTACCGGTATATGACACATTTTTTTATGTATGCGTTTTTATAGTAATTAAGAGTGAGGACGACAGTCTTTGATATATATATTAACTTTTTTCCAACTCAACTCCTGAACATTTCAGCTTTTTTGTTCCTCCTTATGTAAGTACAGGTGGCAAATGCTCTGAAAAATACCCCTCATCTTATAATTAAGGTCGTCTTCTAATCAGACCTCAAATAGAGGTCTGACTACAAGACTAAGATCCAGATTCCCCGCAGCACTGAAGGGGACCTGGATCCTCCTGTCTGGTAACCTCGGCTGCTGCTGGCACTTCCACCGAGGCTTCTATCACAAAGCGCAGGCAGCAGCGGAGGTTGTCTACGCGCATCGCGCATACCGTCCCCGGCTGCCAGAGAGCTGCTGGGAATTCTCTTCTCTGGCAGCCAGCAAACGTCCAATCGATGGACGCAGACAACCCCCGCTACTGCTGGGACTTTCACCGAGGCTTCTATGACAGAGAACCGGCGTCACATGACCTTCCGGTGTTCAGTCACATAATGTACCACCTTTAGTAAATATTGATTTTAGTCAGTGCTGCTTTATGAAGTTCATCTTGATTTTTATTTTGTATGAAAAAAGCTTAAAATAAATTAAGTGGTCCATGACTCTTTATTCCCCTGCCTATTATTCTTAGCTGACTGATGATGAGCATGACTTCTCTGACCGAGAGATGGATTTGGATGATGGAGCAGATCTCTCTGATATCCAGTGGCACACAAAGTCCACAGGTGGAATCATTTCACCACTGCCTTCCTCCAATCACTCATTGTCGCTAATAGTGCCCATGAGAAGTGAAAGATCAGGTCGAGACACCCCCGCAAGCATGGACTCCATCCCATTGGAATGGGACCATGACTACGATCTCAGTCGAGATCTTGAGACAGCGGTTGCTCAAGCACTACACTCAGATGGGGAAGAAGATCAACAAGATAAAAAATATTTCCTTCAAGGAGCATCTGGTATTACTGGTAATAAAACTTTCTCACTTTGTTTCCATTGTAGCAGACACATTTGCTTTCCTAATGTAGTGAAATATGGTATTATTTTGCTATTCATCTATTAAGGTTACCTAGTCTAAAATAAGATTTTTACATGTGTAATATGGTATTTGTTGCAAGGCCCATAGTCTGATTTTGGCATGTATTCTAACATTTTATGTAATTATTCTAGCACCCTTTACAGAAATGCCCATTTTGACAGTAGCTTTTGACAGATCTCATGAGTTGAATTCGTTATTAAACCTAACAAAAAATAGACTGATGACTAGCATCTCTGATTTCATGAGCTGATTTCTCTTTTAAAAATTAAGGAGAACTAGGCTGGTGACTTGGTGATTGCACCAGGCATCTCATATCCCATTATCCCAAGTAATTTTTTATTAAAAATTAATTTGAACTCAGAACTTAGAAGCTGGTGTGACAGAACTGCTATGTCACAAGTTAAGTTCCTACTCATTTTATAGATGCTCAACTCAGCACTTGCGCTCTGCTGACCTTAATGTTAAAGTAGGCATTCTTTTACCTGCAGGAGAAGACCAAAGACCTGCAAGGTGTTGTATAACACTATGTGTTGAGAAACATTAACAGATATGCTTAATATGTGTCAAGTATTTGGATGTTTGTTATTCGTATGTTGTGTGTACTACTTCTACTTGATTACAATGTTTTAAATCTACCGGTATTTAAGGCAACCTGTATGTTTCTTCTTGCTCTGGGTTTCTATAAGCTTAGTAAACTAAATCTGCAAAAGAAACACAAGTTTTGTTGTCCTAGTAAAACTGCTTTCACTGTTTCCATCTTAAATCAGTCTCATCTCACATTAAACAAAGTTAATGACTGAGGGACATCAACTAGCTTCTAGAGTATCGTCTATCAATTATATTATTATTCAAATTTCAATATAAATTTGAAATCTTATTGAAAATATACAGTATTCTATTAAATCCAGTATCCCTGATTTAAACATTTGGACTCACGCAGTGTCCATATTTTGCAGTGCAGGACCGCTTTGAGAGTCACAGCTCTCAGCTGGTGTCCATTCTGGGTCACATTACTCGTTTTTGACCCTTTTGTTTGTGAAGAGAAACACATCACTACATACTCAAACTGTACTTTATCTTTACAGATGTAGAGATTCCTGAAAGTCCAGAAGCCTATATAAAAATTACTGAGAATATTCTGAAAACCTCTGGTAGGCTAAGGGCCAACTTGGAGCCTTATTGTCACCATTACTGGAGAAGCACCACCCTCATATCACTCCTTCCACCAGGCCATTCACCTAACATAGTGCAGGAGAACGATACCACACATGCTTTTTGTTTAACTAACATTAGCCTTTGAAATGAATACCTAACAAATGCAGCCATCAGGAATTTAACACTTAATAGTAAAGGCCATAATTAATGTTCTTGTCTGCGATTGCAAATATACGCTTACTACTAATTACAGTTAAGTGTTTTTGTTATTACAGTTCTGATTTTGTCATTTTGGCTTGTGGTACCTCTGATGTGGAATATATGCTGTCTTTAATAGAAGTAATAATAACCAAAATATTAAAATAATGACCATTAAATAGAAATATCACTTGTGTTATCAAAATCATTTCCTCCAACAGAAGTATATAGATTAAAAGAGATATATTACTTTTCCCCAATCCTACAATTTATAGTTACAGTATATGCCAGAAATAAGCCTATGCAATATGCACATGTGCAGATAAAAAACAAATGCCATTTTTAGCATATCTTTGTTCGGCCTTTATTCCCCTTTTCCAGGTTTAGTGTACCCACGCGAGTCATATATTCTTTTTGCAAGGATAGATATGCCTTTCTTTTTATAGCTTTTTTTTGTATAGTCTGTCTCATTTAGTATGAACAATATGTAATATATATACCGTATTGCTAGATTATAGGCCGTGATAGATTTATGACTAGGGCATGTGGTATTTATGATATAAATCTCCCCAAAGCCAAAAAATCATTTAATTTTGACACCGTTAAACTTTTATTAAGATTTTATTAAGTAATACTGCCGCAATAGCAGTGCTCACTTAATGGAAATAATGCAGAACAACAATAGACTAAAAGACTAAATGACAAGTGTTTGTCGTCACACAAACACTTATTGTTTCATTGTTGTGTTAATGCCCAAACCCGGTATACTAATCCTTACCTAGTATTGTCGTGAATTCTTTTCACAGGTACTAATGTCTTCTTTTGCATGTTGGCTGCACTAATTTTCTCTATCGAACATGTTATGTTTTAATGTTTTTAAAGTAGTTTAATGCAGTTTTGAGAACTCAGAGATGATGTTTTATATGTATTGGTGTTTTTGTTTTGTCTGAAGCAGAATTAAGTTCTTTAGAGACACAGATCCAGCAGTTTGACAAAGCACTGGACACCAGCCGCTTCCACCTGCAACTGGCAGAGAATGCCATACGCTCCAAAACACCCACCGGGCCTGAGCTAGACTCAAGTTACATGGGTTATGTAAGTATTTTCAATTGTCAAACAAGTTGTGTTATCTGTCACAGCCGAGTACTACTCATTGCTAATTATTTTCAAACTTAAAAAAGATACAACAATTTACCAATATTAGAATGAAAGTTGTATAATTTAGTGAAAATCACAATTAAGATTACCAAAAAGTCATGTGTTAGATATGGGTGGATTTAATGATTTGGTTATTAGATTTATAGAGCAGTCATTATTGAGTGTATGTTACAATGTTCCTCTCCAGGTAGTACAGGCAGGTGTAAGTAGCAAATGTTCTTCAAGAGCAGGGAACAGGCTACTTCCCACTGTAGTGGACCTAGAGCCCACTAGAAGTCATCTTTTATAGACTGGCTAAGACTGGTGGACGTTGTGCGTCCACAATGCCTGGTGATATCCCTTTTCTTCTTCTTCTTCTAATAGATACTAGACTTTTTAAGTAGGTGAGCTCTGGAAACATGTATCAGCCTCGTACTACTCTGGAAATCTGCATCTTTGTTGTTTGATTTACAGATGAAACTTCTCAGAGAGTGTCGAGGGAGCATAGACACCGTGAGGAACGTTAGCGAGAAACTGAAGGAAGAAGAGGAGTTTTCCGGGTTCACTAATTTAAAAAGCACTGAGACTAAATCAGCTGGTAAGTTGGTTTTCTAAATCATGCAAATTAGCGGACTCTGGTTACATCAAGCTCTGAATTACCTTGGATTCATCCTATCTGAGATTCAAAGATAAAACATGTGCAAAAAAGAGCCTAATTACCTTACAAACGTGTGGGTTTTCCTTACAATATTATTTTCATGTATGTAGTTGCATCATAAAGCTATTAGGGAGCTGCCATGTTTCATTTCAAGAACCCCTAAGCGCTGATTAAATGTCACTATATAGCGCTTTTTATTTTGTATTTTTTAAGTAAGAGTATCACTGAAATTATATTTATCTTATAGTTATAAAGCACAAACAATTTACGGAGCACTTTTTTCAGTACATACATTCAAACAGTACGGCAAAACTAGACTTGACAAACTATTACATTAGCTAAAAAGGATGGATAGGTATATCGTTTTATAGTTCAAAATGTACATGCCATATTTTATTGCCTCTTTCACTTACTTCAGAGAGAATACTCACTTCAGAGAGAATAATTCATCTAGTTTGTTGAATCCAGTCCTGTTCTAAGGATGTTACGGTCTCTGTAATGTACTCTCCAGGGGATTGACTGGTTTCATGTACTGGACACTTGACACATAAATTGAACCTGTTCCTGTTTATTTTGTGAGTAAGCTTTTAATTAGGTAAATAGGGGAAGACAGAAGTAGGGAGATGAGATGATTCTTCTTTTAAGACAGTAAGTTTGTCTTCAGGTGTGTCACACAGGCAGGTACATCAGGAAGGTACCCCTGTAACTGGGAACTACCCCAGATGTGCCATACAGGACTTAGGTTTGATAGATGTTTGTCAGGGATCCAGGACGGTACTTGATTCTTTAGAATAAGGGAGTTGTGTATATTCTCAATTGTTCTCCTGTCCTGTCCTTTGAGCCCTCGGCATGTTTAACCACTGTTTCTTTGTATTAATTTTATCACAGGATGGTTATTCCACTGTTTATTTAATGTAAAATTGCTTTTAATATGAATAAGGTCTCATAAAGAAGATCAATATATACTTGACTAATAATCCCTTTTGCCTGCTGTAGCAATATATTATTGTGTTAATGTTATTGTTTATGCAGGCGTTATCGAGAGGTGGGAATTAATCCACGCACAAGCACTAAATAAGGAGCTCCGAATGAAACAAAAACTTCAGCAGTGGCAGCAATTTATGTCTGACCTCTCTAATATCTGGGACTGGCTCGGAGACACAGAGGAAGAGCTCGAACGACTGCGGCGACTGGACGTTAGCACTGATATTCAAACAATTGAACTCAGAATAAAAAAACTTAAGGTGAGCAGAGCATATGATATCCTTTTAAAATGTGTAATCTTATTAGAACACAGTGCCCTTATTCACCAAAAATAGATTGTGGTGGTACATTTTCATTAAACATCATTCGTCTGTAGACTGCATCTTCAATTCAAATAAGAAAAACCTCCATGTCTGTGTTCTATGGAGCCAACCAGAAATAATTAGTTGGAGTTCTGAGCTCTGAGGGCATAAAGTTTACCAATGAAAAGATTCTATTAACAAAAAAAACAGGGAAATAGAGATTAAGTTCCCTGAACTAAGCTCAATGTTCTCAGATGCTTGTTGTTGATGTTTGTAGAGTTTGTTGTAGAGTGTCTTAAATATAGATCAAACCACAAGACACCATTGACTTAATCATTGTAATAAGTCAGAGTCTTTGGCAGATTTATGAAATATGGACAATAGTAATGCTATGGAAAATTATTTATATGTGGGCAGGGCTGCTTTAAGAGAATGCCTAGACGGCTCGGTTTTTATAAAAGGTCATTATAGCATTCTAAAGAAATCTAAAAGAAAGAAATTGGTGGAAAAAGACCAGCTGATAGATTTGGTTCTCATTCGTTAAATAATAGCACCTAGAGAATAATTCATAGGTGTTGAAATTGCTAATAAATTGATATAGTAACATACAGACAGTCACAGCAAGGTACAAGGATTGTGAATTGAGAATACATTTGTGTAGTGGTGTTAAAACGATTTCTTATTTAGTGTGTTAGTGTGAAATGCAGCATTTGGCAAGAGTAGTCTCTTTTGGTGTTGTAGACTGCTGCAGACTATGTGTCTGTGTGCAAGATTTATTGTATGTATAGTGCGACATAAATTGTTGTTCATGATTCAGGCTTCAATTAAGGATGTCTAACTTCAGCATTAGGTTGTATTCCCACATCTTCCTTTCCCTCTTTGTCCAGAAATTCCCCATTAACATGGTGACCCAAAGAATCCATTCTGTGCTCTTTTTGACAAAAGCGGTTCCCTACGCTTGTGCTACAAAGTACTCACCACCTCTTCATCAATGTGTAACTGGAGAGCATTTACATATTGATACATTTTTGAGAACCTTCATAAAAGTGAA
>VKOC01000005.1:13929328-13940025 GCA_009364415.1 Spea multiplicata
GATTGGTTTATGTGTGTGGATGAGTATGTGTGTGGATTGGTAAATGTGTGAGAGTGATGGGTGTTATGCTGTACCATTTCCAATGTCTTTTCATGATCTAATTATGCTCTAAAAGTACATCATAACTCCCATCACTCTATACTGTTCCATACAGTGGCAGAGCTGGGAGGCAGAGGCCTTGCACCCCCACCGCAGGACTCCTGAAAGGTAAGTGAACTTCAAAGAGGGAGAGGGTAGATAGTTAGGAGGGGTAGATAGGGAGAAGGGAGTGAGACAGGGGAAAGGGGGTAGATAGGGAGAAGGGAGTGAGAAGGGGCAATCATACTCCTATCATGCCAAGTCTGTGAGTACATCCTGGAATCTGGATATGCCTGGGCATGATAGGAATGTGATTGCTGTTCCGGCGCTCAGCTGTGAAGCGCGCACCACGGGAAGATGGACGCCTCCCGCTCCCACTGCAGGACTCAACAAGGTAAGTAAGGGGAAGGGGCAGAGGGGGATCAGTGAGAAGAGGGGGGCAGTGAGAAGGGGCAGAGGTGGTAGATAGTGATACAGGGGGATAGATAGTGAGAAAGGGGAGTTTTGTTACAAGTTTTTATTCCTTTTTTGGGATGGGGGGGCGCCAGAGGAGTAGTCCGCACAGGGCGCCAGAACACCTAAGGCCGGCTCTGGTTGCAGATGATGGTTATTTCCTCTTTGTGGTTAACACACTAAAGGGTTGCTTGTGAGGCAGAGAGTAGGGTAAGCCACCATCATGTAGAAACTTACTGGGATTGGCAATTTATAATATATTTTGAATAGAGAGAGATGAGTATTTGTGCGATTACATCATGCTTACAATTTTTTTACCATTTAACAAAATTCAAAGTGAGAGAAATCATAATCAGATATTTAGTGTGACCACCCTTTGCCTTGTGCATTCCACCCCAGCTATTATAAACTTATAGTTTGGTGATACTTCATGGTTCTGTGGAATGGAATCCACAAACATGGGTCTACCTTGAGGCATTAATGACACATAGA
Organism: Spea multiplicata; assembly: GCA_009364415.1. Classification (NCBI taxonomy): domain Eukaryota; kingdom Metazoa; phylum Chordata; class Amphibia; order Anura; family Pelobatidae; genus Spea; species Spea multiplicata. The sequence continues at coordinate 13,930,352 of VKOC01000005.1, forward strand.
GGATGCAGCAACTCTGTCCAACCAAGGACACACATGAAAATTGTTCTACTGGTTTTTACATGATAAACTTGCTCGCTTCTTCAAAGTAGACTTGTGACGCAACACTTTTCTTTAGTGTTTGTTAGCATTAGACCAAGCCCCACACAACTAATTGAATAGACTTCCCACTAAATGACCGTATTATATAATATCTGCATGGCTTGGTAGAACAATGAAAAGTAAAGCATTCTCATGTGAGTATTAACTAATCCTTTCTTTTTGGTTACAGCTGGTTGACTTCCGCGAGGTGGTGTCTCGCATGCTTGGCTTGAATGTCAACGTCCTTGCACTTCCAGACTATGAAATAATAAAACGGCTTGAAGGACTGATCCACACCCACCGCCACCATGTAGTCTCATGTGCCTAAACACTTAAAGGTGTAAAAGCATTAACAATTATAATATACCAGCAGTTGGAAAAGACCGCTACAACTGGCCTATTCATTTTCTTAGCAATGTTATGTGCCATTTGTGTAGAATTTGTTTTTCAAATCATTTTCTTTTAATTGAGCCAAATTACTAGAATATTGTTACTTTATATTAAAAATCATAATGCAGTATAATAAAGTGCCTTATTTTTCACTGCTTTCCACAAAACAGCATTCTTAAGCTGTTCTATTAAAGCTATCAAGGCTTTAGTTGGCCCGAAGACATAGGGGAAGTTTCTTACGGATATTTTCCTGTTTATTAATGTAATATTATTGTAAGTCAGCCTCAGTTTACAAAGTATGGTCTCTTTTGTCTTCATTTTTTATTATGGGGTGATTTACAAACAGTAGAAAATATAGACTGCGGAAAATTGCCATTTTGTGTTTTTTTCCCACGTAGATCTCCTATACTGTGTTTCCTGACATGTTCATACTAAATCTACCTCATTTAAATTCTCCTAGAAAAACAAGGCGGCTGCCTTATACAGGAAAAAACTGTAGTGGCAGAGATTATATATGTTTAAATGTAATTAAATTCATTTTAAAATTTCATTCTTTTTAATAAAGTTTTAAAAAAAAGTGAATAATTTTTTCAACGGTTATTACATTCAAATGAATTGTGGGGAACTAAAATTTTGTGTGATCAAATACCTATGGTACCTCTACAGGATTACAATAGAAAAGGCAGGTCAATGTGTGGAATGAAATTGTCTTAAGTGTCCTGCCGCAAGAGAATTTACTTCTGATACACTCAAACGTAACAAATAATGTTTCCCCGAATGCATTTATATTACATTTCAATAAAATCGAATTCATGGCTTTTTTTTTATTATTGATGCATGGTTCCTAATAATGAACCCAATGGAAATACTTGATATATGCACTATGCTCACTTGCAGCACTGCGAAAAAGTGTTTGCCCGATTTCTTGTATTTTTGCTTTTTTTTCCACAAAGACAATTTGAGTAAACACAAAATTACATTTTTAAGTGATCACTTCATTTATTAAAGATAAAGAGCTAATCAAAACTTTTATCACCCATGGGAAAAAGTAGCCACCCCCAATAACTGGCAGCAACAACTCCAATCGAATGTTTGGTATAACTGTCTATGATGAGACTTATCTTTCTCCACAAATCTGTCCTGAAAGAACATGTCTTGGGAGGCAAAGTGCCATTTTACACAAGAAATATAAATGGTGCTTAACTACTTCTAAAAAATTTAGGTCATTGGTTTTTTTAGGTATAGGAATTACCCATGCAAGCAAACAGGGATTCTCTTCCTTTTTTCTCCAAAATTCAAGTTGAAATACACTTTAAGATCAACGTTATCAAACAAACAGTACTAGTTTATCCTAGCCTGTTCGGATCAATGCCATGTATGCAAGGATAATCTGGGCACTGGTAGTAGGCAGCATGGGCACAATGGTAGCATTACACAGGTGAAGAATGAGGCCTCTCTGCATCATGGTGAACCATACTATGTAATTCTGATGGTCATGTAGTATGTCGCTTCTAACATTTTGTTCTAAAATTAAAAATTATTTAGTTTAGTTCATGACTGCAAACTAACATCATAATATTAGATTAATCTCTTGTCTAAATGGTCTGTTTAAAATTACGCATTTCAAGTGTTTGTTTATCTGCTTATTGTAGACATTTGTTGGATTCCCATAAGGCTCTTTCGAGTGGCCAGGTAAATGTGCCAGATGTTCAAACTTTTTCTCTGATATTTTAGGTCACCTGCACAACTATACAAAAACAAAGTACGACAAAGATGTACATAACACACAACACACCCCTTAATAGTGTACAGTGAATATAATATAGTAAGAAAGCAATCAGTGGCTGAATTGATTCTATGAATACCTTGGACTTCTGTCACACCTTTGGTAGCCCCCATTCTTGCATCTTCCTCTTAGTTCCCATGTCTCTCATGTGAAGATCAAATCCATGGGCTGAACACAAGAAAGGAGATATGTACTTAGCCAAGATCTCTCTTGTGGCTTCTTTCAAATACTATCTGGGGATCTGTGACATTATACAATTTTGACATCACTCATTACTCTTTTTTGTTGTTACACTTTCAGAAATTAAGCCTTTTTTACTACCTTCAACAATATTTTTACGTACATTAGAAAGCTGAATTTTATTTGAAGTATTGAATTTGAAAAAAATATATCACATTTATATTCACATTAAGATGAAAAACAAAAATACTGTCCAGAGACCAAAAAAACCCAAGATGCTTTTCTTGTCCCTGAAGAGTTAAAAATATTTTTTTCTGAATGCTAAATAATACCTGCATATGTTTGTTATTCTTGTGATATTCCTCACTGTGTAAATTTAGACACCAGAGATTGTTCTTCACAGGACTGCAGAAAAAAAGTTTGCAATTATGTGTGTTTAGGCCAAAGTTGAACTTTCCTGTCCGTTTGGCAACATTGCAAATTGTTGTTTAAACGCGTGATTGACAGGTCACTATGACCAGGGACATTTCTTTAAATTTATTCCAATGAGGGTTCATTGGAGGTTTTATGGAGAATATGCCATATAATATGATCTTTATGAAACCTTTAGCTCAAAAACCACACATATGTAAATATATTTTCATGGCAATTATCTTTCTTTTGTAATTTTGGAGTCAAATTATTAAATTGAAAAAGTAATGATAAAGAACAGACACTACTGTATATACACAACATTTTTGTTGCTTTAATTTCTTTGGAAAAACGGAAATATGTGCTTCTACTTCCTGAATCCATTCCTAATTAAGCAGTGAAATAATAATAAAATCTATGGTAATTTCTCTATATTACCCACTAACCTATAGCACGATTAATTATCTTGAATGGTAGAGACATACTGTATAAAGCAACAAGCAAAAATACAAAAAAACTTCCACTGTTGTAAAAAGATAATGTCTTGAACTATTTCCATTGGATTTTTCTTATTCACTAGACTAGTTAATCTCTTCTTAAACAAACTTATTAGAATCAAAGGTTAGGTACATTGTGCATGCTTGTTCATATCTTGGACAAAGTCTTTAGTCAAAGATGGTACCTTTTATTGGGCCAACGTTGAAAAATACAAGTCACACAAGCTTTCTGGATCTTAGATGTTTCTTGTTTAATTGATTATCTTGAAAAGTCATGATTCTGCTGGTTCCAAATGCTCATGGGACTTTGCATATTTTTCTATGTTGGACAAGCAAAAATGTTATCATGTTTGACTAAAACCTCCATTCCTCCAAACCTCCATTCCCTCTTGGAGCAACATAGCCATATCAGTTTTGCTATATCCTGCTCATGTATTTTTTTAACACTGATGGTCACTACATACTTTTTTCACGCATCATCGTAATTCTAGATTCTATACAAAACATCAGAGGCATCTACCAATAACGTACATACCAGAAAACACTGGTTAACGTTCTACCTTTTGAAAAGGTATACTCAATTCTCATTTTTTACCTACTGGCAAAAGCTGTTTTGCCAAGGAGAAGTCAATGGCCTGGAAGCTCGTATTTTCTGGATTACTCAATATTGCCTATTGTAGGTTTCAAAAGGTTAGTGATACTATGAGCATGTTTGTGAGTTTTTGGTATCAGAACAAAAAGCATACACACTTTGAAAACATCTAAAATAAACAATATTGAATGTGCTTTTGCTGTGTGTGTAGCTAATCCATAAACTGCCCCTAAAATGCTAACATTTGTAAAAAAAACTTTAGAAAAGCAAAAAGCTGTTTTTATAATGAATTTGGCATATGGAAATGCATTGAGCTAGTTAGCAGTGGGAATTAGGGGGCAAGAGATGTTCCCTCACTACTCCTGCAATGACTTTGGGAAACTCTCTTTTTTCACTCCAGACCAGACATCAGCAACTAAATAACATGTCTTGAGTCTGATCTGTTTGGGATGAAAGCAAGTTTTATCTGCAGGAGCAGTGGGTGACCGGATGGCTGTGAGGACACAAATAATATTGACTTATTTTGTTTTCCTAGAAATTGCTAATTCCTAAAAAAGAAAATGTATGGCACATCTAAAAGAAACAAAAAACAGTTTTTAACGTTTAGTGCCTCTTTAACCCCTTCTTTACTGAGAGTGCTTTGTACCTAAAAAACCGGAATCTTCACATTTTTACAATTTAATTTTTTCTTGTACCCACACAAATTATACATTGTTTTTTTTCAAGGACAGATAGTACTTTTTTGATGTATAGCACAGAGTTTAGAATAAATAATTCTAAATGATAAAGAATGTAAAAACAACCTCATTTTTGTATGATGTTGCTGCAATAATTGTCATTAAAATTGTATGGTTCATCAAAATACCCTTAAATATAAAAAGCTCAGGAACAACGTATTTCAAGCAAAGTATTAAGGTGCACAAAACAAACACCACAAAAACAAAATCATATAAAAAAAAGCCTAGCTCTCAACTGGGGCCCTTGTCTGGCTTATACTTTGTTGTTTTAGGATGACTAGCCTAAATGTTATCTATCTTAATCCTCCCTGCTGGACCCAGTTAAGACAGGCTCTGGAGAAAATCCACCCAGACAGCATACACGGGTCCAGACAGGTAATGCACCCCTTGGCTCAGGGATTCTTTCTTCAGGGCCTTGGGAGGACAGAGGGACCTCTTCTCCCCACAGCAGTGTTTCTGGTTGTGAGGCTTCAGTGGGCTTAAATGTTAATGTCTTACACCAGTTACAGGCTTCATGAAAACCAAAAACTGTGAAGTCTAGAAGTCTAAATTTGTCATGGACTTTTCACTGTGAAGAGGAATGGAGCTATGGCTCACATTGTTCTCCAATTGCTCGAACTCAGGGACCCATATTCATGATTTGGATAGCACCTGTGGCACAATATCTTTCTGACAATCATGGGGCAAATATTAGAAGGTATCAAAGTTTGGATTATTTTTACAGTTTATACTGATTTGTAATGGTTATGAACCAAAAATATCCCACAAAGTAAACATTTATGGAAAGCATAGTTCAAGGAATAGGGCAGGCTAAGCAAATACAATTTACGTAACACTCATGCTGTCTTTTTGCTCTTCTGGTGTATGTACTCCCATGATCAGTCTGGGTGATGATTTTAAGTCCATGGAAAGGTAAATTCTTTGTAAAAGAAGAAATGTATATGTTTGTGGGCTTTTTATTGGGGAATGTGGCTGGGGAGTCTTGTTGTGGTAAGTGTCTGATCCTCTGCACAGAAAAGGATCGTAACTTTTTTTCTGTGTGCCAGCCAGTTGATGTGACTATAGATTTTTGATGTGTATGAAGTGGCACACCCTTCCCGTTGATTTGGAGTCTGGTGTATTGTATAAACGTAAAGCATTTATACATATGGGAAGGAGACTTCCTGCGCGGGAGGGAGGAATCAATGACAGTCCTCTGCACTGGTAGTCATAATATTCCATGTCGTCATTATAGATTTGTAGGCACGCCTTTTCATAACGGCATGTAACGTCATGTACAGTAGCTGTGAAGAGGTTAAACAATTTTGCAATCTGGAGTACTGTGTTCTTTATTTTTTAATTTAACAAGGTATTATTCCTACAAATTATACCAATATAACATCAGCATGACCAAGGCAGAAACAGATATAGAGAACATTTATTCAGTTGGCACTGCTCATGATTGTATTTGATTTGGATAGCCATATAACTGATAGTCTATTAGACATCACCCATGGTCCCAAGTTCTATGAACAACATTTTCAAATGCACAGACCTTGTAAAATCTGAGAAAACATCCCTGTCATCTCTCTCTATAACATTGCCATGATCCAGACCTGGCTTGTGGAACCTTGTAGCACCGTGATACTCTAATAGGATACTCCCAAGACAAGCTAGGGCACAAATTAAACCCAACTAGTCCTATATAGCAATGTCTTCTTGACACGTGCCTTGGGTCACTTTATTGAAGCCATATCTGCTGTGGTTTCCACTAGCTCCTGCCCTTCAGGGCCCTTATAAGTTTATCGTAGCTACTTGGCACACGCGCTTCAATTAGAAACTTATTATTCCTAAGAAATACATATGTGGTAATTAAGGAGCAATCTGAGCATTTGTGGTTTCCTGAAGTCTTCATTGGTAAGGGCCTTGAGGATCAGAATTGGGGATCAGGGAATGCCTATGAGAAAAAATAACGTGTACTTATGCCCTGCCTGATTCACAGGTGGCGAGTATAGTGATGTTTTAATTCATAGTACATCTTTGTAGAATCCCCAAACCTTTCTTTCTGCCTTTTAACGGATTAGACGATGACCATAATCTGTCAAACCACTCTGGATCTTTTTTCCCTTTACAATATTTAATCATCTGGGAAAAGGGAACACTGGTCAACCAATCTTCTAAAAAATGCGTGTACATGAAACCAGAGATTGGGCTGGAGTTACATGTACCATAAGTATTTTAATAGCAATAGTACCATTGGCTGCAAAGGGGAAAATTATATTAAAAAACCCCCAAACATTTTAATGATTCAAGGCTAATAATCTGGGCCAATATAGCTCTGTTATTCCAATTGCAATCTAAGGCAGGAATGCTTTTTTTAATTAATTGGGATAAACTTATCTCTGAAGTAGAACCCAGCCCATTATTTGTTTACATAAAGTTGTTCATAAAATATATATATATTTTTAAAGATTAATTGGATTGCATAAATTGAAAATAGTTTAAATAACCAAATAAAATTAGCTAACGATACTAAATTCAGTAGATACAGCATGTTCCTAAAAAACAGTAATACATACCAGTGCTTTTAAAGTGGTTATTTTTCAGTTTGATGTCTTGATTTCATTTGGTTTCTCTAATTCCCACCTATTCAAATCAATATGTTCATTTTGTACAAGGAAAAAAAAGAATATTGAATTAGTAGCAACGTTTTAGTGGTGAAGGTCTAGTATATGTCTTGATTGCTCCCAATTATATTCAAGGTTGTTAAACTGCTTTAACTCCTACGTATTCGCATGGGAACAGGTTGCCTCGAGCACTCAGACTGCTAAGTGTTATGTTCTCGGTTGAATTGTATTCTTTTTATTGCAATCTTGAAGATCAAGCTCAAGGCAGGCTTTGCATTACTGTACACGATTAGTAGATCAGGTTGTTTTCTCCTATTAGATAATAAGCAATGCGAGTTAAGGGGGGATATACAACAAGATTGGCTTGAGGAGTAATATTGCAGCATGTGGGGTAGTAGAGTTGGTAAGAGAAAGTATGCTTTGCTGTTATCGTTAGATTAAACATACTAAAAAAAATTTGAACACAGTCTAAGCTGTTTGGGAGGGGGTAAGATGGCGAGTTCAGTCTCATGGTTCTCTAATATATATAGCATACCTAAATAACAGACATGCCTGGGAACTTCCCAAGGTGTGCCTAGACAGAGATCTCCCCTTTTGGCTTCATGAAGGGACAGGGCTAGTCGTGCATGTGAGTGGGGCTCGCTACTCATACAGGTAGGGATAGCTGTGTGAAGCGGTAGGATAAAAGTGGGTGGGAGTAAGTAGGAGGGGGTAGTCGCCACTCACCACTTACCTTCCTTAAGAAAACCAAAGCTAATACTAAGATATGGGAAAGCAAGGATTGACGTACATTAATATATAATATTAACTACACATGTGACGGGGTATGTATAAAAAAGGACTTTTGGTGCCACTTCAAAAAATGGTCTTATCTTCTTAGCAATCATTGGAATGCTTCTACCGGTTTTATTGGTTGCCATTGTGATAAGAACCTTTGAAATCCCGCATTAGAACTACCTTTTAATACTTTGCTCGAGAACAAAAGAAAAACCTTCCTCCCAGGGTACATAAATACATGTTATTTTTGCATACTTGATTTACAGTTCAACTGGCATTGCCATCTAAACCCCTCCTTCATACCACTAACCACTGTCATGTTTAATAATCCACACGTAAAAGCGGTTTTCAGTAAGGGAAATATTTGCAGAAAACTCTACGTGGAATGTCTGATTCACTCTGTGAAAATCTAAACTTCAGCTTATCGCAGTTGATAGGGTATAATTTCCTGTACTTGATTTACGCAATCATGTTAAAGATTTACGTTTGTATTTTAGTAATTTTTCATGCCGTGTCTTTGAGGTGAAAGTGAAACAGCCACTGAAGTCTGCAAGTAGATATTTAAAAAAAAAATATATAGTATCTGGAGAAGAAAAGCAAAAAATATATATTTTCTGTGAGTGTTTAAGATCCCTGGATCTACCAATCTTCACAAAGGGCATGTTGATGTCCTCTACAACGTAAGGGGCTTTCTTTATTTTTAGTTGCCATTACTATATATTGAAACTGGTTTTATTTGTTTTATGTTTTTTCATATATCTTTGTGAGTGATCCTGGATACCCACCTGATTCTTCTGAACTGTTATACAAAGTTATCATGTTGATTTATTTTTTATCTTTATTTATCACTATAAGGTGCGCGGACACTATTGTATTTTGTAATTTATTTTTGAGATAATTTGTCTTTTGTGCACCGGCAGCAACTTCTTGCACACATTGGTGGTTGTAGTTATAGCAACATTTGCGCATCGCCTTATAGATTTGTTTTTCACAGGGGTGTCATTGGGCCCAGAGGCACCTGGAGTGTAACTCCTGCCCTTTTTAGAGAGTTGTATGTCACTGTTTGCCCTTTTGGTGCTAAAGACGTATGCAATGAAGGGTAGGGATTTCAATGTTTCAATTACTGATTCTGTTCTCTACTTCAAAACAGATTCACACAAATGTAATCATTGTCTGTATTTTCCTCTCTCCTCCAACTATCTCTTCAGTGTGTTAGAGATAATGCACAGAAAATAAGGCCTAGAACAGCTGTCTCCATAGTTACCAGTGTCCCAATTTGGCTGTGAAAATGTCAAGGCCAAACTGCAGCAATTCTGGTGAAGAGTGGTAAATCAGAATGGTTTCTATTGTAGCACTTTGTGCCTCAGGATCTTACCAGTTCGGATTTTGAAGTCATTGCAGTGGAAGTTCTAACAAGAAGACTGGGCGTATAAGACGACCCCCAGCTTTTCCAGTTCAAATATAGAGTTTGGGCTATACTCGCCGTATAAGACTACCCCTCTACCCAGTATACAACAACCAGCCAATCACGGCAAGCAATGTACCTTACCGGTGTTTGGCTGGTTGTTATACAAATATATACATACACTGCCCTTACACACACACACACACACATATATA
>VKOC01000005.1:13940125-13966719 GCA_009364415.1 Spea multiplicata
AAAACCCTGCTCCAGCGGGTGACGTGGAGCGGCGAATAAATCCCCGACGAAGATTCTCCTCAATATACTCCTCCATAGCTTTAGTCTCTGGAACCGAAAGCGGATAGGTCCGACCCCTGGGTGGCATGGTACCAGGGAGCAGGTCAATGGGACAATCATACGGTCGGTGTGGGGGTAATTTCTCCGCCTCCTTCTTGTTGAACACATCCGCAAAACAACGATACTGATCTGGCAGCATTGAGGTTTCAATGGAGCTTAGTGTCACAGGAACAGTCTTTATAGGTGAGAGGCAGTGGTCCATACAAGTGCTGCTCCAAGCCGTAATCTGGTTCGTAACCCAATCAATCGTAGGGTTGTGATTGCGCAGCCATGGATACCCCAAAATGATCGGCACAGAGGGGGAGCTGATGACCAATAACTGTACTGATTCACTGTGAACCACTCCCACCAAGAGGGTAAGAGGTGATGTGTGAAGAGTGATGTGCTCCTGAAGGAGCGGTCTCCCGTCGATAGCCTCCACGGATAACGGGTCGGGCAAGGGAAGGGTGGGAACCAGGAACCGGTTACAAAATTCAGAGTCAATAAAGTTGCCGGCGGCGCCGGAATCCAGGAAAGCCACGGTATCCACGGAACCCCTAGCCCAGACTATTCGAACTGGAACTGTCATACGGGTGATTTTGGTCTCAGGGGATGGTCGAATCACACCTACAGTAGGTCCCCTCAGCCTACCTAGGTGCGAGCGTTTCCCGGCCTCTTTGAGCAGTTCTTCAGGAAATGCCCCGAAAGGCCACAATACAGGCATAGCCCCTCCCTTCTTCTCCTGCTCTTCTCCTTTTCAGTGAGTCTAGCTGCCCCCAACTGCATGGGTTCCTCCGTGGAATCAGGCATAGTGGATGGGGACGGAACTTGAAAAAACTGATGCACGGTGTCCCTCGCTCCTCTCTCCTGTCGTCTTAATCTTTCTCGTTGAGTTTGTCTTTCGCGAAGACGCAAATCCACCTGAGAGACGTACTGAATTACTGCGTCCAGATCCGTAGGAAGGTCTCTAGCCGCAATCTCATCCTTCAGGGATTCGGATAGTCCATTAAGGAATGCAGCGACTAGTGCCTCGTTAGTCCAGTCAACCTCTGCCATCAGGGTACGGCATTCAATGGAATACTCCTGGAGAGAACGAGAACCTTGACGGATGGAGAACAGTGATGCGGATGCCGTACTCCTCCTCCCAGGAACGTCAAATACTGAGCGCAGTGTCGAGACAAACTCCGAGTAGGACCGAACCGGAGGAGCATTTCTCTCCCATAGTGGAGAGGCCCATGCCAGAGCCTTGTCGGTGAGCAAGGAAATCACATAGCCCACCTTAGCCCGTTCAGTAGGAAAGGCGAAAGGTGAAAGTTCAAAATGAATCTCACATTGATTCAGGAATCCTCTGCATGCTGCAGGTTCACCACCGTAACGTTGAGGAGGAGGTAGATGAGCAGGTACAGAATGAACAGTTGCAGGCGGAGGTGGATGGACCGCAATTGACGGAGGACCTTGTAGCGCTGGGTCGGTGCGTTGCAATAACGTCTGGAGAGCTTGGGCAAACTGATCCAGACGGTGATCCATCCCATCCAAACGATCCTCCGTGGAGCTCTGCTGTCCTACCGATGCAGGTCTCATGTTGGCCTTCTGATTCTGTCACGCACAGCGTAAGGTAGAACCTGTAATCAGGTAGAACAGCGTGTGCAAGTCCAATAGACAGAACACCAGAGTCCAGTATAGAATAGCCAATGAGCAAGCCGAGGTCAGGAAGCCAGAAGTCAGGATCGTAGCAGGGTAAGCCGAGGTCAGGAAGCCAGAAGTCAGGATAAACGTGAGGGAAGCCAGAGTCAAACGCCAGGAATCAGTATCAGGAACAAGCCGAGTCGGTAACGGGAAAACAACAGGAACGCGTACTGAGATGACACTATGCAAGATAGGTACAACCATCAGAAGGCAAGGCTGAAAGGTTTCTGAGGCTCTTAAATAGAAAGAGGAAGTGCAGACTTCAATTAGCATTCTCCCGCCATAATTTCAAATGCTGTTACGTCACTTCCGGTCCACGGCCATCTTGGGGTTGGCGAGATCTTAAATTTCTAAAAGGACCTGTAGTACCGGCTGGCACCACTAGGTGGCGTGCGGAAGAACGTGTACGCGTGGCAGGACCGGACCAGGTTTCAGAAGGCAGCGGCTGCCGTGTGGAGTTGCGGGGTCTTCCCCGTCCTCGCGGCGGCAGAAGCTGTCTTGCGGAGGAGGGGGGTCTTCCTCTCCTCCGCGGCGGTTGAAGCTGCTGTGGTAGGGCGGGGGGTCTCCCCCTTCTCCTCGGCGGCTGTGGCTGTTGCGGTAAGGTGGGGGGTCTCCCCCTCTTCCGTGGCGGCTGATGCTGCTGCGGCAAGGTGGGGGGTCTCCCCCTCTTCCGTGGCGGCTGAGGATCCGCGGACCCGGAGGGACCGGCAGCCAGGTACGTTACAAAACTATAAAAAAATTATTAAGGAGAATATTCCCTTTTTTTTAAAAAGAGATTTGGATAAGAGCAGGATGACCTATTCCCCAGTTTTGCATTATAATCAAAAAACATTAAACTTCCCTATGCTGTGCTTACCTTATTTAACAAACAATTTACAGTATATATATATATATATATATATATATAATATATATATATATATATATATCATAAAAACACTTCAAAAGTATGTCAGCATCCAGGTCTTAATTAACAATTTCACTTTATTCAAAGTCAAGTCGACGTTTTGCAGTCATTGCTGACTTTCATCAGACATATATATATATATATATATATATATATATATATATATATATATATATAATGTAAAAATAAAGAGTATTGCAGTATGATACCTTCTTTATTGAGCTAACATGATACCGTATTTCAGACAAGCTTTCAAGAGTTATCCTCTCTTCTTCAGGTCTGAAGAAATACTGATCAACATGACAGAGGTTATAACTTTAAACAAGTGATGGGGAGGGGGGTTGAGTGGGGTGTCGTAAATAATTAGCCTGGAGGTGAAAAATGCAGAGTGGTTGAGCGATAACCAACGGCCAGAACAACTAAACATAGGACAACCAATTAACACAGTAACACATCAGAGAAAATAAAAACAATTAGACACGCATTGGACATTATAAAGTTCTGGTAGTGTGTCAGGAAATCAGAATCCACATTAAGTGGATGGTTTGAAACAGGGATCCTCAAACTCGGCCCTCCAGCTGCTGCAGGACTACATCTCCCATAATGCTCCTTCAGCTAAGGGCTGGCTGAGGAGTATGGGAGATGTAGTCCTGCAGCAGCTGGAGGGCCGAGTTTGAGGATCCCTGGTTTGAAATGTGTTATCATTTTCATCTCAAATGTTTTCCTTTCTCTGGAGTGTTTAAAATTCCCTTTGAATACCTTTATTTTCAGGTTTTGGATGGAGTGATTATTCTGGGTGAAGTGATGTCCTACCGGGTTGCAATATTTGTCTTCCTCATGGTTTTTCATTCTGTGCAAGTTTATTCCGAGATGCAGCTTAAGGCCCGTTTCCCCAATGCAGCCCCCTTTGTCACATGCTGTATCATGCTCACACATACACAAAATGACACATCCATGTTCACACACACGTACACATCCATGCTCTCTCTCACACACACAATTACACATCAATGCTCACACACCAACACAATTACACATCCATGCCCACACACACAAAAGTACAAATTACATACAAACACACAAGTACACATTCATGCTCACGCACAAGTACACATCCATGTATATATATATATATATATATATATATATATATGCAAACACATATACACAGGCAAAGATTGACATAGGGGCTGAAGGAGCTGCAGCTCCAGGCCCCTACCTAAAAATAGGCCAAGTCAGGACTGGACTGACTGGGCTTATGCGCCCTCTATGGCTGTCCTTAATGCAGGGCAAAAGGGGCACGCTACTTACCTGGCAGACGCGCACGAGCAGCGTCTCTTTTACTGCCAGGGTGATACAGAGTCACGTTATGTACGTCACATGACCCTTCTTGCGCGTCTGCTTCCCCTGTGCAGTAGAATAGGTTGTTCGCGGAAGTCTCCGAGCGGCACGTACATCTTCAGTTCAAGTAAGGGGGTGAGGGAGGCTACTGTCAGACTCTTGGCCCGACTCCTACCTTCCAGGGGAGTCCTCCATCTACCTCTCGCACTGCACCATCTCCTCCGTCATGGCCTGGGGCTGCGCCGATCAGTTGCAGGCCCCGCATCCCCGGCCTGGAGTTAGGTGCACCTACCGAATAGCGTTTGTGCGCCTGGCTACCAGCAGGGGGCGTGTCTTGCGGACGGTGACGCAACACTATTGGTCAACGCAGAGAGGGGGAGTGAGGAAAGTGGGGAGAGTTATCCCCACTTTCAATACAATCCAACAGTACGGGGAGGGGGAGGGACCTAGGGAAGTAGAAGGAGTAGTAGGTCCTGCTTTTTTTTATAAAAGCCCCAAACACCAAACCTTCAGTGCTTGCTTGTTGCATGCTGTGTGGTTTACCTTGTCTACTCCTACCAGTTTGCTCCCCTAAAGCTATAGTTCCTGTTGGATCCTATTTACCTTTTTGGCCTCCTGGATTCTGACCTTGCTTGTCCCTGGACTTTGTGATACTCTATTGACCCGAGCTTGGCTAGTACTTGGACTGTGTGTTACTCTATTACCCTGACCTCGGCTACCATCTGGAATCTGCTTTCTTCTTTAACCTTACCTTGGTGTTATTTCCTTCATTAAAACCACTGCCTGCTTTAAACCCCAGGAACGTTTGTGGCTTTTCTTTTTGTAATCTCTGCGCTCCACTGACCCAACCACGACAGCTACTTTTTTCCTACTAGTGGGTCAGTATGAGGTTATGTCGGCCAGCAGCCCGTCTGACCAGTAGCGTACCTAGCGCGGGGCATTCCACCCCAGCCTCGTCACTTTTTTTTGACGCAGAGGAGAGAGAGGGGCGCCTACCAACTGCTCGGCGCCCCTCAGTCTCCTTGGCGAGGCCTCTAACTTTGTTGCTGTGCCGGCATGTCATGCTGAGCGTCGGAATATGACGTCATATTCCGGCAACGGAGTTAGTGTTGAGTCCCTGGTTGTGATGGTTTGAGTGACTGGGTGTGTTAGCGTGAGTTTCTGGATGAACGTGTTCTGTGTGTGCGTGTTAGTGTATGCATCTGTGTTAGTGTGAGTGTTCAGGTATGTGTGAATATGGGTATATTACTGTCTGTATGTTAGTGTTGAGTGCCTGATTGATGGCGTCAGTGCATGTGTCAGGGCTCGGGTCAACAGATCGGGTAGGAGCCCAATTGCAGGGGATATCTGAGGCTCTGTCTGTCCTCCGAGATGCATATTGACAGACAGGTAAGTACAGACAAGAGATAACAGTCACACACCAGGCTGGTATACAAGAACAGATTATATTGATGAAAGCTGGCTGATCAGAAACAGGACTAGTATATACAGTAGAATAAAGCACAAACAGGATACAGTTAATCGTAACACATTGACTGTAAAGTCTAGCACGGCACGCAGCAGGAAGCCCACTGGCAGGGCACACGGCAGGAAGCCCACTGGCAGGACACACAGCAGCAAGCCCACTGGCAGGACACACACAGCAAGCCCACTGGCAGGACACACAGCAGCAAGCCCACTGGCAGGGAACATGGCAGGAAGCCCAAAAGGTATGCAGGAGAGTGGTCACAATCAAGCCAGGTCAGAAGCTGAAGATCAGCAGCAGGATACTAGGAACGATTCAGGACCAGGTACAGATCCACAGCAATAGGCTGCTTACACTGCAATACAAAAGGCCAAGACTGAGGTGCTGACCTGCTACTTATAGTAAGGGTAACTCCCAAGTAAGCAGGTGCAGCTAGTCGGGTGAGATGATTCCTGACTCCTCATACAGGAGAGTAGCCTCTAGATGTTGCAAGTAAACATGACAAGGGTATGATATCATGAGGGTGGCAAACTGGGGCTTGAGCCGCCTTGACAATGACCCCAAAGTGTTGATTATATTGCCTGTGTTTTTTTATGGTAAGCCAACCATTTAATGGCTTAGGATAATATGGCTTACGGTACAAAGAAGCTTGAAGTGTTATATAAACTTATAATACATTTAAGAAATCCTTTACAGCAACATTTTGACACGCGTACAAAATTAAATATTTTTTTGAGACATAATTTTTATATTTCATTGCTTTTTTTATTATTACTCATAGACATATTACTTTTTCAAAAAATGGCATCACTATTTGCAAAATGCTTAGCTTTGCATTGTGTTTGTTGCTATTTTGGTTTTCGTATGAGAAAGTACTGTTTGTGTGTATCTGTGTGTAACATCAAGTGAGGTCCGTTCTGTTGCACCACAGACCTATGTTGCTCCCACGTGGCCTCCTTTAACTCCTACTGCTTTTTCAGGTTGGCCCAATAAAAAGTTTCAACTTTAAGTTCTTTATGTTTTCAAATACAGGACAGATAAATAAGTGTTTTCGTGCCTCATCACTTCCAATGGCGCTGCATTTTCCTTGAAGGTGATTCTCAGTTTATAGTCTGGTATTCACTGACCCTTGGTGCTGAGTGACAACACGATATCCGATAACTCCCCGACTCTCACTATTTAGCACTGTTTAGGGGGATGGTAGCTAGATCTTGAGTGTTTCTCTCATGTATTTAATATACATTGTGTCTCTAGCAATACCTATGACAATAACAATGTAATTATTAGATATGCATGACTCTTTCGTCACATAGCATAAATGTTTTTACTTGGTAACCTACTTTACTTGGGGGCTGCCTTGGATCCTGGTTCAACCAGTCTTATTCGGTGCATATTTTTTTTTATCTTCTTAACGCCTCCTTTCGGTTCTCTTTATTAGAAATTCTCTTTCATGTTTACACCTAGTGTACTAATATAGATTATTTATGAAAAACTGTCATTATATTACTGTTTGGAGCTATACTAAGTATTTGTATGAGACTCAAAAAATAAAGCTAAACCTTTTAAGGGGCCTCCAGACAAACTGGTTAAAAAAAAAAAAAACCTAGCTTAGAAATGGCACCAGTGAGTCTGTTCCCCTCTCCCGTGACCTGCTCTGTGGTATCCTGCGGTGCTGACGGACTTTCTTTAAAGCATTTGTCAAATTTCCACATCCTACAATCTACAGTGCATCGCACTAAGTAGCATGTAATTGCAATTACAGATACAAAATTTATATATATGTATTAAACCCCCAGTTAATATGCGTACCACGGTGAGCAACTATTTTAACCTGTTCATTTGGGTGCCTATTCCTCCCCATTAAGTTTTTCCGTGTTTGTTAACATTCTTTACCTAAGCAATTTCAGGAACTGTTGCAAAACGGCTGCAGTTAGTATGATTATAAAATGTAATTATGCTAATGGCTTTGATGCCAACAGTTTTAAACCCTACATTTGTAAATGTTATCATGATTAGATCTTATCTCATCTCTACATTACATCTTCTGAGGCACAGTGTCCAGCGGAGACTCTAATCCTGTCCCTTGTCCCTTTCCAAGTGAGTGCGAAGCATAATGCACTTTACATTACCATGAGAATTGTTTCTGTTGTATTTTTTTCTTTTTTGGTCTGATGTTTTTTTATTGTTTACATTATGCATTTGCACTTAGAAACATAGAAAGTGACGGAAGATAAGAACTAGTAGGTCCATCCAGTCTGCCCAACCTCTGAGTACTTTCCTTAGTACCTGGCCTTATCCTATATCTAGCTGGGCCTTATGCCTATCCCATGCTTGCTGTATTAACATCTACCACTTCTGCTGGAAGGCTATTCCATGCATCCACTACCCTTTCCTATTTCCTGATTTACCATTCAACCTTTGCCCCTTAAGCTTATGTCCTCTTGTTGTGGTAGTATTTCTCCTTTTAAATAAGCTCTATCTTGTTGATTCCCTTTAAGTATTTCAATATTTCTATCATATCCCCCCTGTCACGTCTTTCTTCCAGGCTAAATATATATTAAGATCCTTTAACCTGTCCTAGTAAGGTTTATCCTGTAATCCATGAACCATTTTAGTAGCCCTTTTCGGAACTTTCTCCAACATTTCTATATCCTTCTGGAGATACGGTCTCCAGTACTGTACACAATACTCCAAGTGAGGTCTCACCAGTGCTCTGTACAACGGCATGAGTACTTCCCTCTTTCTACTGCTAATACTTCTCCCTATACAATCAAGCATTCTGCTAGCATTACCTGCTGCTCCACTGCATTGTCTGCCTACCTTTAAATCATCAGAAATAATTACCCCTAAATCCCTTTCCTTGCACGTTGAGGTTAGGACAGTATCAAATATTCTATACTCTGCCCTTGGGTTTTTATGCCCCAGATGCCTTACCCCACTGGTAACACTCGAGGTGCCTTGTGCATTTACCATATCGGGTCCCCAGTTTTCTTCTTCTATGGGGATATGCAGTGCATTCCCTTCCTCCCTGTCCAAAATTTAGAAAGGGTCAGCTCTCCTTGCACCCCCCAGGAATTACCCACTGACTGAAGTCTTCAAGGAGGTGGTGACCAAAAGACACAACCCACACACCGAAATCAAGTCTTCAGGGACCCAGTTCCAATGTAGCTTTTTCAGTGAACCAAAAATCAATGTAAAAAAAAGAAAAAGAAAGTGTAAAAAATGCTTTGGACAAATTGTTTTGTCTGTCCTTTCGGTTAGAAGGAAATTCAGAGTGCTTTACTCATTCAGAAACAAAATTTGTTGTCACTCACACGCTCTGTCTAACACACTCTCACTCACTCTGTCACATCAATATCTCCCTATATTCTCCATAGCTCTGCTTCTCCTTTGCTTTCTGTTTCTTCTTTCTTCTGTGGTCTGCATGTCTTGCCTCTCTATAACGTTATCCCAGCCTGGTGGAGTAGTTCTTTGAAAGGGCAGAGCCTCGGCACACACCCTCTCCCCTGATTGGTACGAAAGCTTGATCCTGAAATTTGTTCTGTCAGATTAGACCCTTCACTGGCTACCAGTTTAGGCAGGTACCCAGTTTACAAATAACAGGTTACGTGCAGTGGAACTTGTCATCCATGCACGTGAACAGCAAGTCTAGATGATTTCCTATCATATTTAAAGGCAGTTCTAGGGATCAAAAATAAGAAACATTTGATCCATCTTGTTTGCTACTTTTTCCTGAAATAAAGACTGAAACCTTAATAAGCCTCATCTTGGATTCAACAAAGCTTTAAACTTATCCCATGCATGTTTAAATTTCCTTACTCTATTGTTATCTACCACTTCCGCAGGGAGGCTGCTCCTCTACATGCAATAAAACTTCCTCACATTACATCTCAGCCTCTGACCCTCTAGATTTAGATTATGACCTCTTATTCTAACATTTCTCCTCTTTTGAAATAAACTCCCCTCAAACGGGTTTAATCCTAAATTTGCTTGAGCAAAATGTATCAGGAGCATTCGAACACAAACTTCAGTAGTGTGCTAACCTTTTTGTACTGCTCTAGGTCTAATCCAGTGCAGCACGTCCAGCTGCCCCCTCCGCTACAGGGTGCCGACAGAGGGGGGGGGGGCATATCCTGGCCCTCTATGTCTTAAAGAGACAAGGCAACTTTTTTAAATGCAGTCTAGGGAGGCTGTGCTTAGCCTGGAACAGCCTCCATAGTGCAAATGGGCCAGTTAGGGAGATCATACTGAATATATAGTAATTCTGGTAAGGCTGTGTTGCTTATATTCAGGTAAATACAGTAAATTAGCAATAAAATCTATTAACTTGTGCAATTGAATGTTACAAATGGTACGTTCTTTTATTACAGTTACTGCAATGCCTCTTTTGGGAGATTTCTTAAAATGTTATTTTTGGTTGTGGAATGCAGATTTAATCTCCCAGGAGGATTGCTTGGAATGACTCTCCCTGACTCTATTCACCAGCATTCACACAGCATGCATTCCTTACACCCAGAGGATGCATAGTTCCTGAGTTTAAATCAATATGATTAATCACAGCGGACTCTAAGACGGACACTCTTACAAACATCCACCAGTGATTTAGAAGTGACAACTGAAGTAGCTAAACTAAGTGGGATCTACAACACTATATCTCCTGTCTGATTTTGGACCCATCATTAGTGCATCAGGACACATTTAATAAGATCTTTCTTGGTCACAGACAAGCCATAACGCACACATGGCAAATCCCTGGCGTCCGGCTGCAGACAATTTTTCAGTGACAGAAATGATAAAACGGCATAAGCTTGAACATTTTAAGTGCCTGGGGCATGACTGGGGTGTTAATTTGGCCCATACTATAGATTCAGCTAAATCTCAGTTATCACGGGCAATCAACCGTGTGAGCTGCAAGATTTCTACATTCGGATGTATTCATTAAGAGCTAAACCTGACAAATTATTGCCCATGAGATGAAAATGTTCACAAATTCCTTTAACATTTTGCATTTATCTGTGTTCCATTTCCCGTTTACTTTTGAGAGTAGTTAAAACAAAAGTTTGGGGTCGTTTAGAAATGCCCTTGTTTTTGAGTAATAACATAAAATCGATGAAAAGCTAGAAATTTATTTTCCATGAAAACAGCTAAGTGACCCCAAACTTTTGATTGTTTGGGTGTGTATGTATATCACTCTACTAAAAGAAACATTCAAATGTTATCCGACTACAAACAAGAATTCTGTTAGAAGAATATCACTATTTACATATTCTGTTGGATATAACGTGTTATTGCTGACATTGATGTTGGTAAAATAAGCAAAGAAGCAGACAGAACATAAAATGTGAGCTATAGTTTTAAAAGGCAGAAAGCATGCATGGGCACGTGATCATTTTTCAGGCAACTAGAAATTATTATTATGAGAAATATGTTTCTCTCTTCTCTCCTCTAGGGGGATTTGATAGAAACAAAGAGGGAAGTTTATTTCAACAGAGGGGAAATGTTAGAATAAAAGCTCATAACCTAAAACTAGAGGGTCACGGGCTTGGTAGTCATTTTTATTATATTTTGTTTATTCAGCACCGACAATTTACACAGTGTTTCTTACAAGAGACACATTTAAAGGGTAGCCCCTCAAGTAAGCTAATCTCCAGAGAGAGTGATGGATACCTGGAACAGAGGCCAATAGAGTGAACAAAGTAAAACATGCATGAGGTTGGCATGAAAGCTATACTGTGTCCAAGATAAGGCCAAACTTTTTGCTGCAGGGAGAAGGGCAGAGTAGATGGGCTGAATGGTCCTTATCTGCTATCAAATTTCTATAAGACCCCATGATGCCCAGCCAGCCATATTTTTTTTTTGTTATACTTGTTGAACATCATAGGTAGTTCTCATCAGGATATATTAGAAGCTATGCTATAATGTGTACCACCATCAGTGCATGGCTAAGTATATAGTGATGGGAGTTATACCGTACCACCGTCTGTGTCTGACTCACTATATAATGACAGAAGTTGTATGATGATAGCAGTTATAATGTACCACAGTCAATGTCCTGCTCAGCGTATAGTGATGAGAGTTTGGGTATCAGCACCTGGCTCAGTATATAGTGATGGGTGTTATGCTGTACCATCATCTGTGTCTGGCTCACTATAACACAGGAATCATGCTATACCATCCCTAGTGTGTATATATTGATATGAGTCATGCTGTATCACAGTCTGTGTCGGGGGAAAAAGTGTTTTACTATGCTTTTTTAAAATTATCTGCATCTGATATCTGAAAATAAACTACCTGTGTGGCTATTTTTGGGACTATAAAAACAGCAAAGGGAGTTGGAATGCGTCTATAGCGATCATAATTAAACGGACAGTTGTTGAGACAAAACATCTTCCTTGTATAAAGGAGTGTCAGCTCTGTAAACCATCTAATAAGTCTGTGTAACATTTTCTCAGAACGGGTTTAGAAAAAAACAAAAACATATTACATTTTAAGACTATTATACAAAATATTAGGCCTGCATGTGCTTTCTGCCTAGTGCGGTGGGCCACGCACATTTACATGAAAGGTAATAAAAATGTAATTGATGGAAACCATCATTTATTCACACATCAGATATTTACATGCAAACAGTAAAGTACATATAAAACAAATTTAAAGTACTACTATCACCATCAGACAAGCATTACATTTGTTGTAATAAATTGTAGATGTTGATTTTTTTCCCAACCTTTATACATTTAAGAATTGTGTGACAAATTGTTGTGATTTTCCAGTTGCAGCTCTTCCGTGTTAAAGTATGTCTTGAATACCCAATTTTAGAGTTTCAAGCGATAATGGGAAATACATTATAATTCAGACTGCGTGCTGTTCTTTCAAGTGGAAGGAGGGGGGGAAATTGGTATACTGACTGGTGCAATAATTTGTACATTTTATCCACTGTTAAAACAACACACGCTGCATTTTGTGTTTTATTAAACACACAAAGTTACATTTCCACTACTGGAATTTGTAACATAATCCTGAATCAACACTTGCGCATGTCAATGCATCCTGGAAACATAAAACTCTAACGGCATCGACATATTTTTTTTAAATTTTTTTTTACAATACAAAATGTTTTTTTTTAGCAGCTTATTAAAGTTTTTGTATAAATAATATGCAACAGCGACTTTAAAGACAGAATGATTAAGTGTACAAATAACAAAAGGCGCTAGCAAAAGCTCTATTTTACTCACACAGTGTCAATTGTGTATCTACAGTATGTTATACACCAGGATATGCATTATAAACAGTGTTGACTTGCCAAGTCAACACTAGTTTTGCAAGCTATTTGTCACTCATTTCTTGGGTTTCCGTACATGTGATTTTTTTTGTTAATAAATCACGCCCAATCAAAAAAATAAACTCCGCTTGGTATACATACAGCAGATAACTTTTTTGTTTTGTATAGCGCCATAGTATTCTGCAGCGCTGTACAACACGTAACAAATACCGGTGTCGCATGAGAATCTCATTTACAGAAACATGGGGGGGAAAGGAAGGTCCGGCTCAAAAGAGCTTACAATCTAAAAGCTACTACGCTTTTAATGCATTGGCTAAAGAGAGTAAAAAAAAATCAGAACTTGGCATTTCCTAGAGGTCACATGCAGATAGAGACAGTAGTAATCTTATAGAGTAGTTTGGCAAACTAAGTGATGTGTGTTTAGGATCAGGAGAGAGAGTGTGAGCGCACAGGCTCTCTTTTATATATTAGCGTTCCTGGTTGTGGTTGGTCAAATAAGAGCCGTGAAAGTTTGTCACAGGCCAATAAAGCAAACGCCATGCGTGAGGCTGTTATGAAGCGCTTTGCAGGGGCACGGCTGAAACATGGAGCACGGCGACGACAGAACGAAATGGCGGCGGTGGCGGCGGGGCCGAGCGGCGAGCAGCCTCGCTTGTCACGCACTCGCTCTCATACACATTGGGAGGGTTGCCCGCGGGGGGGAGGGGGAAGGCGGCTCTCGTCTAAGCACCCCCGGCGGGACAGCTTGCAAAGCTTTACTGCACGACTTTACCCTCCTCCCCCGCTGCCGGTCATGTGACCTTAACGTAACCGGACAGGAAAGCACCGACTGTTTTTTGTTTTTTTTTTTTCTCTCTTCTGGCGGACTCCCCTCCTCTCGGAGAGAAAGAAAGCTGCGACGGAGAAGGAGGAGACGGTGTTTTTCTCCTCACGGAGCACGGTTCGCGCTGCCACCGACACCTCTCCCGTTGGATCCAGCTGACACGAGGTGGGTGCAAACGGGGCTCGCGCACAGGCTCGGCCACCACGTGGGCCCTATACTGAGAAAGGGGGGCTCTATTGGGCCCGTACGGTGAATAGACATTGGTATTAGAGGAAGATGAGGTGGTTCGTGATACACGAGGTGCGGGTGGGAGTAACGCGTGGTCCCGTTGGTAATAACGGACTAGCATTAACGCAGCTCACGCCTTCTATGTGCAGTACCTGTGTGTATAGCCACGCGTGGTTTGTGTGGCGAGGCCCAAGCCGTTACATGTATGGTATCGAGTAAGTGCGTTGTATGGGGGGACATGCAATCTGGTATTCCCTACGTACGACCCTTACCCCCACCTCCGTTATCCGTGCGTGCAAATGGCTGGCGCCGTGCTATACTAAACGTTAAGGAGCGGGTAGTCGCTAAACCCTGGTGTCCCGGGCCGCGGACAAAGGGAGGCCGAGTGCAGCCACTATTCCCTCTCTCCTCTTCGCTCCCCCTCCCTCACCATACCACAGCCGCCGCCGCCATGGGTGTGCGGCGCCCCGTCCGCCTCCTCCCCTCCATACCCCGCCTCCTGCACCGCTCAGACCACAGCCAAGACGGGAGCCATCTTTGTTCGTTATTTTTTTCCCACTCGCCTCACACAGCTGCGCGGAAGTGGGTTGCGCGCTCTGGCTCCTCCCTCGTGGCGGTGTGGCCATGTGTGGGGCTCACGCCTTTTTCCTTTCAATGGCATTCGCTGCTCGGGCGGGGCGAGTTTCGTCGGGTTAGCTGCGACCCAGGCCTTGTCTGCTTGCGCTACGTCTAGTGGCGGGTGTTACCGCATGCAGGCTGTTTGTGACACCCACCAGCCGTCCTGCTTACCGAGGCCAGTCGTGCCTTTAAGGAGCAGCAGACAAAGAGCTGCTGTTTAACGTTCAATGTAACCGCTCATAATTACGGAAAGTACGTAACGCAGAAATTCCATCACTACGCATACGATTAAAGATGTCAGTTCAAGGCAAACTGCCTTTGATTACTAAGTGCTGTACGATCCCCTAGTGCACATGGCTGGTGTGACAGTGTATTTTGTTTGTGCAGTGTAGCAGGTTGTCTTGTATCAGTTCAGTCTTCAATTTCAACAAAATGCACAGGACCTGCTGGTGTGTGTTCATCGGCTCGGTACACATGTTCACCTAGACACCAAGTGAAGCCCTCCCTGCTTCTGGTTGGTCTCTTTCTCTGGCCCGAGGAGCGGTGGCTGCGCTTTCCTCACTACACACAAAAGGCTGTGGAGGACACCCTTGCCCCTTCACAAAGCCACTCAGGAGAGTAACCAACCTTCTGAAGTTCTAAACTATGCTAATCTGATTACCAAGGCGTAAGTGATACTACCACCGCCGCGTTGTTTGGTTTGTGTCACGCGTAGCTTGTCCTGTTTTGGCCAAAAGCTCTATCTTGACCTTGCGACCAAAGTCATTTTTCAAGTCATCACGCTAATGCGTTACAGAAGATTACACACATGATGCCATGATCTGATTGACTGGTAGCCACTTCAGAGTTCTTATTGGCCTTCCTGTAGCTTTTCTCACATGTGTCCTTCGTTGGGGGGGGGACATTTTCTTGGTCTAGCAATACAATGGATGGACAGCTCTTCATTTTCCTTCAGATACCCAAGCCTGAAGAACAAGCCTTCAACACTGACCTATTAAGCCTGAAATTAAGACATTCTGCTTACATTCGTAAACTGAAGTTGAATTCTTATCCAAGCAGCGTTTACTTTATTTGCTACACATGGTTTTCCCGAAATAAAAGTAATGCCACCTTGCCAATAATTGTTTTGGATTTAATGTATCATATGGAACAAAACCTCAATGCACTATTGGTAATTCAGTAGCATAAGAAAACTGGTAAAGTGTCTGAGAGCTTTTACAAGGTATTATATTTGTTTCAGGGAAGTCTACATTTAGCAGTCGGCCTTTGTATTGACAGGAAACACTAGCCACACACTGGCTTCTCTTTATCGTTTAGTAAAGGAAGTGCTGGTCGTTTTCCGTTATGTGGTAAAATGGGCCAGTATGTTACTGCCCCAGTGAAGTAGAAATGATGCATGTATATTGGCATTGTATCCAATCAAAGCTTCCCTCCACTTATGTTGTGTTAGGGGAAATGGTATATTTGCACCTAAAGGAGTAAGACGATCCAATCAAATAGTGAAAAAGTAAATTACAAGAAGATGTCATCTGTATGGGATTACATTTTAATCTTAACATTTTAGTTTGTATGCTGACTACTAAGCGTCTACCCTAAGTGCACTAATCATGTTTTGTGAATACGCATGTGGAGTTGTGTCAAATATGCTGTGAATACGCATGCAGGCAATTCACCAGCACAGGGGGGAAAAAAACGTGGCAAAAATATAATTTCAGCAATTTAAGTTGGGTAGATAGAATTATTTTATAAAATGGTGCTTGCCAACGATTGAAGCTCAGTCACTGGAAATAAAAGTAATATTTCTAAAATATACACAAATGTGTGGCTTGCTGCCTGGTTTTCAGCGTGTAATAGAAAAATGTGGCTTGACAGTAGTACATATGCCTATCCTGTATCATATTGCCACTGAATGCCAGGGCGGCCGAGGGTGGCAGTTTGTTACACACTGTCAGTATTCCAAGATCACACAATTACAATAAAAACACCAAAACCAAAACACTGAAAACTTGTTTCAGATCAACCCAGTGCCAAGTAGAACTTGTATGTCAGGCACATTGATACTTGGCGTGTAATTCCCTTTCTAAATGGGTGCTAGTAGGGATTTCTGTATGCAGTGGTCCTCTGAATGATTTTTGTATTGCCATTGGTTTAACGCTATGGGACTGTTTGCATTTTATTGCAAAGTAACTATATTCTAAATAGTCTTCTGTATGTGTATTTCTTGTAAAAAGTTTAAGATCACAGTGTAAAAAAAAAAACAAAAAACAGGGTGAGGTACTTACAGCACCAATGAGAGTATGTGAAGGGTTAATCCCATGCAGCTTTTCTATCCAAAAATGTAAAACATTTTGTACTTGGTTAGAGTCCACATTATACGGCATTTAAGACAGCTGTGAGTGATGCAATTCCCCCAGTGTTTTACATTTTTAGTAGAAAATTTAGATTTCCTCAACCCTAATAACGAACACCTGAAGAAACCACATTGCCCGAATATTTTGTGGAATCTACTTGAGTGATAATCTTGGGAATGTTTTTAATTCCATTTGACCGCTTTACAAGGGTTTCTTGTTCTTCCAAGCGTATTCTGGAAATGGGCTTTGCAATAAAAAATGCTGTCCAAAAATATTCTATTTTAATAACGGGTTAGTAGTCGCATTTGGAACACTGCAATGGGTCCTCTAAGTATGAACAACAAAAAAGTGTAGACACATAACTGCAAGACTCATTCCATACATTATTTAATGAAGGTAAAAAAACACACCTGACACATTTTAAACAAGATGACAACTTTCTTCTCCCTCTTGCTTTATATTATATAATCCTATTTGATGAATGGATGCTTTCTTCCAAGTAAATAAGAAAAAACACGATAGTTGGCCCCAATTCTTTACAGGCAGTTGTTGGCGGGTATAATCAGTTGATTTCTATGTTCTTCTTTTCAGATTGCGTTTAGTTAAGATGGATTTGGCCAACCACGGACTTATTCTTCTGCAGCAACTCAATGCCCAAAGAGAGTTTGGCTTCCTGTGTGACTGCACAGTTGCCATTGGTGATGTCTACTTCAAAGCACACAAGTCTGTCCTTGCATCATTTTCTAATTATTTCAAGATGCTCTTCGTACATCAGACAAGGTAATGCTAAAATTGCAGGTTGTTTTGTTATTCAATGTAAAGTACTACATATTTATTCCTGACAGTTTTGTTCCAAATCAGAAATTTTACCTTCAAATGACTATACTTTGATTGTGCCGCAGTTTATGTTTATAATCATTGTGAAAATAAAAACCTGAAGCGTAACAAATCAGTCATTAACAGAGAAACCCCACCGGACCTTTCCATGAAATATACACATTGAGTTTGGCAATATACATAGTTTCACTGATGCCTCTGATTTTTGCAAACATCATCGTACACTGAGCTAAGTTCTTGTTTGCGACCAATGCTAGATTTGTATAAAACAAGTCAACACTCCCAATATCCTCGTTTAAACCAACCAATGTGTAGAAGCCAGTGTCAGTTACCCAAGTATGTCCAAAGCCATATCTGTATAACATTGTGGTCACTGTACCATATACCAAAACAACAACCCCTTAGTCTGCAAATCAGGTTTTGTCATACTGTAAGAAGCGCCATGTAAATTGTTGGCATTATATAAATAATAACCATCATCTATGAGATAGCTGCAACATGTTTAACGGTACAAAGATTAAAAGCAATGAAAACAAGGTTGCACGTTTGGTGTTAAGTTCTGCATGAAGTTTGTCCATTTACTACTATGTTTTTATACAGTACAGTAATAGGTGTATTTTTAATGCACAGAATGCTTGTGTTTTAGCCTGGGAGACCAATTGACTAGTGGAAGCTTGTGGCGGGAACCTCAAACAAGTTTTGGATAGTGTTGCTTAATAAAAGACAAACATAAATGGCTGAGTAAACTTGTATGTTGGGTTCTTATATTACATGGCAGTGTGTTCATGGCACACTTTAACATGTTCACATTCTTTTTTTTTTTTTCTTCCTTACAGTGAATGTGTTCGCTTGAAATCAACAGACATCCAACCAGACATCTTCAGCTATCTTTTACACCTGATGTACACTGGCAAGATGGCACCTCAGCTCATTGACCCTGTCCGCCTGGAGCAAGGCATAAAGTTTCTACATGCATTTCCTCTCATCCAAGAGGCTAGCCTTGCAAGTCATGGTGGGTTTTCTCACCCTGATCAAGTTTTCCCACTTGCATCTTCTCTATATGGTATTCAGATTGCAGATCACCAAATAAGGCCTCCAGCAAAAGTTGCTGCTGCTTCTGAAAAGGGGAGCCGTGATGCTCGGCCACAAACTTCTAGGTTAAGTCAAGATACTGCATCTGAAAATGCTCAGATAACGCAGCTGTCATCTGCACTACCTGCCGCAAACCGGACAAATCTAACGTTTTCTGAGCCCGTTAATACGCCGTTGTCTCCTGAGCCAGCCTCTTCTGTACTCCCCACAGCTGCCTCTCTAGACGAAAACAGTATGGAGGAATCCCCGAATGAGGACCAGAACACTTCTCTGACAATAGCTCATGTTAAGCCCAGTATTATGAAAAGAAATGGAAGCTTCCCCAAATACTACGCCTGTCATCTTTGTGGGAGGCGCTTTAACCTGAGAAGCAGCCTACGGGAACATCTTCAGATCCATACTGGAATACCATTCACTACCACAACTGGCCAAACCGAGACCAGCCTTTCTCCTACATTCTGCAACAACGGAGCTGAAATTGGAAAAGAGTCAATGGATACAGCTGAGGCAGGTATCATTAGTGACAGTGACATGCCACAGATCTCGGACTCTCCAAACATTGATGGGCAGCAGCAGTCTGACACCCCACCTCCTACAGACATAGCAGACATAGATAATTTAGAGCAAACAGACCAAGAACGAGAAGTAAAGCGAAGAAAGTATGAATGTACCATCTGCGGGCGTAAATTTATCCAGAAGAGCCATTGGAGGGAACACATGTACATTCACACGGGCAAACCATTCAAATGCAGCACCTGTGACAAGAGTTTCTGTAGGGCAAACCAAGCTGCTCGGCATGTGTGTCTTAAGAGCTCGGATACCTACACGGTTGTGGACAAGCAGACTCTGGAACTGTGCTCGTTTGATGAAGGCAGTCAGATGGAAAACATGCTAGTCCAGACAAATAAACGTTACAAATGCAACCTTTGTGACAAAATATTCTCTACACCCAATGAGGTGGTCAAACATACGTGCCAAGGCCAAAGTTCAGATGTCTTTGCATTGGAAGAGGAAGGGAAGTCCGTGTTGAGTGGTGGGGACTCAGAAGCTGCAGACAATGAGAACTCTATGATAACTTCTATTAAGAAAGAGCAAGAAACGGTGCTAGATTAGTTTTGACTGCTATGATTTTTTTTTCTTGCGAAGTACTCCCCTACCCTTAAAACGTCTAGAATTTTCCGTCCCTTTTACCATTCTCTGCAACATAGGTTTTGGAGTAGAGGGCAAATCCCTGACTTTTTCCGCAAAATGGAGAGGAAAAAATGCAAAACACCTGTCCTTGGTAAAACGTTTATAAGCTCCACAATGTATTGCATATTTTATATAATTATGATTTTTTTTTATTAGATTTTTTTTTTGTAATAGAACTGGAAAGATTGAATGGCCTCTGTTTATGTCCATAGAACTACTGAGGTTTAATAGATTAAAACAAGTTATTTGTAGATGGGGATTGTTGAAATGTTTTTGTGTGTAATGGGGAGCGAGTATTCTCAGTGAGATTAAATTTAATAAATTTAAATAAATATACATGTTTATTACATCTTGCTTCTTGGTGCAAATGGGACAAACTTCATTTGTAGAAGAATGTTCATGGTAAAACAGATTTAGACAAGTCAGAATAGCCCTAGATTTGTTACTCAAAGGTTACTTTAATTGCATCTTCAACTCCTTTGTAAAGAAAACTTGACATAGTTTATTAAGTCCAATTTATAACCATAGAGGGGGTATTTTTTTCCTGTAATTTCTCTATCATTGACTTCATTAATATTTCATAGAGCTGTTGTCAGGAAGATCACCACCAGGATCACATTTGAAGTGTATTAAACACAGTCTCAACATGAAATTTAAGATTATTCATGTCTGTACCTTTCATGCGGCTCCAAAACCTACAAAACTTGGAGTAGTATTCCAAAACAGAAAAGCCATATTTTAATAGTATGGTAAAACTTTTAATACCATTTTTTGCATTCATTGTTTGAAAATCTTTTTTACAATATGAATCCCACTAAATGCCTGTGTTTTTTTTTTTTAATTTATCTTTAAGTGAATGCATGTATATTGGAACATCCAAAATATTTTCATACTAGCCTGTTGTGCCTTAAAACTTCCATAGCTACCTGCATTGATCAGTCATATTCATATTTCTTTTTTAGGTCATTTAAAGACCCCCCCCTTTAATTACAAAAATAAGTAAAGGTGAGGCTGTGTCCTGCACACACCAATAAGTCTAAACGTTAATCTTGGAATTTACTTATACATGATCCCTTTTTTGTTCTTTATATTACAAATATTCCATTGTTACTTAACACCTGTTTTTCGAAGCTTTATTTGTTTTACTTCCATATTTCGGAAAGAAATCTAAATGTGAAATATTGTGGGTCCTTACATGGCTCCCTTTTTTAATGTATGTAATGCTGTTTTATAAACCTTATTGGTTTCTGATTGTTTCTGGGATGTTCCATTGTTCTAGTTACTAGCTCCTTCATCGAAAACAGCATGGATTGTTTTTTATAGTTTTGCTATGTCGCCTTTATTTTTAAATAATATTTAGAAGCCGCACGTCTAGGAGAGACCCTTCCGTTAACCTGTTGCTTGATATATGTTGTCACGCATATGAATTTTATTTTCTTCAAAATAAAGCAATTTTTCATAAAAAGTTTTGAATTTTTCAAACCCACTTGGTTACTATTTTACTAATATCTTCCCTTTAACTCCCTCAGGACCGGGATTTTATTTTTTAATTTTTTAACCATGTTTGCACTAAAGGACCAGAGCGTTTTTGTCCTTTTTCGATGACTTTATTCAACTGTGATTGCCCACTTACTCATTTAGTGCACCCACACATTATAAATTGTTTTTTTCAGCAAGAATAGGGCTTTCTTTTGAAATAATAATTTTATATATAAACCATAATTTAGTATGAAAAATATCTAAAAATGTGGGGCAAAGAACAAAAAAAAGGAAATGTTTCACCTTTAAAAACTATATATAACGAGTGCAAATAAGGGGAAAAAAAACTCTGCAAAAGTGTGTTTAGGTATTTGTCCTCATATGCCTGGGATTTTCATTTTGGCAGTTACAGGGTTAAATATGAATGACACGCATCGCTGTTTCTAAACAAGATTTTTTTTTTAAATGTGGTATGCTGGGAGTTGTGCCCCAATGCTAAACAAAAGTATATATTTTTTGAAAGATGACATCCCAAAGTATTTTACTAGGGGCATTCTAACACTTTCGATTTAACCATAGTGCCAGTCTTTAGGGTTAATTTAAGTTTAGGGCAGTTATGGTTGATGGGTGTTTAGGGTTAATTTAGGGGCGGTTATATTGGCAATATATAAAATTAATGGCTGTATTTAAACTTTTTTACTCAAATTTTCTTAAAATGAGGATGCGTGTTATACGCTGATAAATACGGATGTGTGAAAGAACAAAATAGGTCTTGATTTGTGTTCAGTAACACCCCCCCTGAGTACAGAGATACCCCACATGCATAGATAAGTCATGTTTCTCAGACATTGTGCAGTCAAAACTGGAATGTGTGCATTTAAATTTTTAAACTTTTTTAAATATTTTTTTTTATCAGATTACTTGTCAGTGACAAGCTTAGGCCGCTGACATTGATCAGGGAGAGCGATCAATAATCAGTGACTCAAAATGTCATTGACAAGTGATCAGTTAATAATTATGTATTTTTTATTATTAATAATTGTGGGTTTTTCATAATTACCCTAGATTACCCCTCTATGTAGGGCAGGGTCATCCTGGGGCTGCCATAATGATCTTATCACTCCTGTCGGCTACAAGTGATCTGATCATCATCAGCCCACTCTGACTGGTTCTGCAGCAGTTATTAAACTCACAGCATTTGACCCGGAAGCACCCTGGACTTTCAAGTAATTGCTATTTTTTTTTTTAGCTCTTTTAATGCTGATGCTCCATTGGAGCACAGCATTGACTGATATTTAGCCCTTGCAATGCTGCGATGGGGTCATACACATTGGAGCACAGCATTGACTGATATTTAGCCCCTGCAATGCTGCGATGGGGTCATACACAATCGCGGCATTGAAGAGGTTAACACTCCACTATCACTCTTAATTGAGCAATCGGGAAGCAAGGGAAGGTTGGGGCTGGTATCCACACTCATGTGGAGAACGAAGAATCCTTTCTCCAAGTCCCTGAAGCTGCTACTGGCAGCTGGGACACAATCCCTGGTAAATCGGCGATTGCAGGAAAGAGTCTCTTTGATCACTCCTGTTGTGTGTTTCAGGCAGACCACAGCAGCAGACCCTGTACAAAACAGGCAGCGGAGGAATGTGTCAGGTGGGGACCCAATCGACAAACAACCCCCTTCGCCAAAGCTGCTTGTGGCGATAGCATTTTGGTTAATAAAAGTATCTTTAACTTATGTGTTTGCCTCCTACTGCCCTTTATAAAAATGGCTCCCTAGGCACAAGCATCATGTGCCTTGGGGCGAATCCAAATTTGAATTCAGACCTAGAGCAAAGCACCATTGTATACCATGGAAGGTGGACTGGCAAAGGAAATCAAATATTGGGCGCTTACGGAAATCTGGAGTGTGAGAGCAGGTAAGGGGATCATTTGTACCATGAACGCCTTTTTTTATTATTTTTAACTACTGCCAAACCTCAAATCCTACACATGTATATTTCTTATTTTACTCAGTAAGCACAATAAGGTAGGTTTATTTTGTGTGTAGAACTAACTATTTCAGAAAAGTGACAGGCCTTCATAAAGACCATCTTTTTAGTCACCATAGGCACTACTGGTCACAAGAGAAGTAGTTCTTTCCATCACAGGGAAAGGAGGATCTAAACATATTAACACCGCTCCTGGAAATCAGTGTGTTTTTCTAACATAGCTGAGGTAGGAAAGCAGTACTCTGGCCCAGTTTGTTGTTATTGTCAAGGCCCCATCAGGAGCCTTGTTCGCGCCCACCAAGGAGGGACAGTGTGCTTGCGCATATACAACGGCTCTTGGATCTTGGCCCTCTATCCAAAAAGGTGAACCCCTGAATTCTTCAAGGAGTGGTCACAACCAAAATGTCAACCCACTATCACCACCAAAAGTAAAGTGTAATGTGTGGGGAGGAAAAAGGGAAGAGTACTGTATGCCCTGAGGCTGGGCTAGTGAAGAAAAAAATAATCTTGTGCTTTTGCTGCCCACCTCCATCAGTATGTGCTCAGATGTATAGCTAAAAAGAAAAGTACTAATGTCATGTATCCACATTGGTCTGTTGTGTGGGGCATCCAAAAGCAACTCTGGCTTTTTGCATCCTGAAACTTAAGGCTTGATTTTCCCTGTTTCACTTAGCCAGACATTTAAGTGGTAGTCCTCTTCCCCTGAAGGTGCCATCTCTGCACATAAAACAGCCTGCCTGTGCCACTTCTACCCGTGAAACAGTCTGCCTGTTCCATCTCTGCCCTTAAACACCTTTTTAATATTTACGTAATAATTAATTTACCCTTTCGCACCCCCTTATCTCACCTGCAGATTTTATTAGTCCCAGGGGTCTGGCCCCCCACTGGGAAATACCGGTTTCCCAGTAGTTCCACCCCCCTGATGAGTCGCCAACAATCATATTTAGAGGGGCAATTACAAACATACATACACACACACACACAAATATTTGCAAAACATTTATAAATTAACAACCTCTGAAATATGCCACATTTATCTTTGTAATTGAGGACTTTCCCTAGGGCCCAAATCGCACCCACAGAATTTGCTCCAGCACCCAGGTTACACGCAGACACAGGATTTTGCCCAGATCGTATCCACAGGACTTATCCAACATATAGATTGCATCCACAGTGGCATACTCTCAAACTGGCTCATGTAAGTACTGCATTCAACCATGCACATCAATGGTGCCCAGCTCACTAATCACAATGTGATTAATAAAAAAATGGTAAAATGTCAAAATAACCCAGCTCATCTCATACCGGTCACTGGAAGTTCAACATGGCACTTCATGGCAAAGAACTCTCTGAGGATCTGAAAAAGAAATGTTGCTCTACATAAAAATGACCTAGGCTATAAGAAAATTGCCAAGACTCTGAAACTGAGCTGCAGCACGGTGGGCAAGACCATACAGCGGTTTCACAGGACAGGTTCCACTCAGAACAGGCCTCGCAATGGTCTATCAAAGAAGTTGAGTGCACATGCTCAGCGTCATATTCAGAGGTTGTCTTTGGGAAATAGATGTATGAGTGCTCCCAGCATTGCTGTAGAGTAGATAGTGAGAATGAATGAATGTGTGGATGAATTGTCTGAATGAGGGAGATAATGCATTAATGAATGTGTAAATTTGTGTGAATGAGTGAGAGAATAAATGATTGTGTGAATTAGTGAGTGACTGTTAAAGTGTTTGTGTGTATGATAGATGTATAATTGATTTGTGGAAAGGCAAAGATGACACAAGCAGGATGTTTGAGCCTAGAGGACCAAGATGACACAGGGTGTTTATGGGACAAAGATGGCACAGGCCGGGCTGTTTGGGGACAAAGTTGACTCATGCTGGGCTGTTTGGGGACAAAGATGGTAAATCCTATGTTTGTAATCTGGGTGCTGGTCAGGTTCTATGTGGGCAGTGTGGACGCCAGGGCTGGCATTGGGTTGTGCAACCTATCATCTATGCCTGTAGTTTTATCCCTTGCTATATTTCCATACATTATTATTGTATATCTGCAAATACGGGATTTCTATGTCTGATTCTATGCCTCCAGTGCTGAGTTCACATGTGAACAATAATAATAACAATATTAATATCTATATATGATTGCCTGTTAACAATCATATATATATATATATATATATATATATATATATTGTTATTGAAATTTTTTGTCCTATTTTGCTGTGTTACTTACTTTAAATAAAAGTGTGAGATTTTTTTTATGGTGAGGGTCATATTCGGACAGGTAAATGCTGCATTTTCGGTTTCAGTCCAGAATTTTCGTTTTGGTGCATCCCTAAGCCAGACAATGAAGCGGTAGGCCTACACCACATCAATGTTTGGCTTAGCATATAGTGATAGGAGCTATGCTGCAGTATTATCAATGTCTGGCTCAATGTATAGTGATAGGGATTACGCTGCACCACCGTCAATGTCTGCCTTAGTATATAGTGGTAGGTGTTATGCTGTACCACCGTCAATGTTTGCCTCAGTATATAGTTATAGGTGTAATGCTGTACCACCGTCAATGTCTGCCTCAGTATATAGTATAGGTGTAATGCTGTACACCGTCAATGTCTGCCTCAGTATATAGTGATAGATGTAATGCCCACCGTCAATGTCTGCCTCAGTATATAGTGGTAGGTATTATGCTGTACTACCATCAATGTCTGCCTCAGTATATAATGATAACAGTAATGCTGTACCACCTTCAATGTCTATGCCAGTATATAACGATAGAAGCTATGCAGTTTTAAAGTGTTTGTGGGGGAGGGGTGCCACATACAGGATCCGCCCCAGGTGCCACATACTCTAGGTACGCCCCTGGTGTAGTATGCATGTGAGCGTGGGTGTCTATGTGTAAGTGTATATGAGCATGAATGTCTATGTATATGTAAATGCGAGCATGAATGTCTATGTATAAGTGTATGAAAGTATTAATTAATGTGTACAGTTGTGCTCAAAAGTTTGCATGCCCTTGGAAAATCTCTTATTTCTTATGAGATTTATATTCAATTGTAGGTTATAACAGAATGGCACAATCATAAAGCAAAACATGGAAACAGAGAAAAAATGAAATGGCCCCTTGTTCAAAAGTCTGCATACCCTTAGTTCTTAATACTGTGTATTGCCCCCTTTAGCATCAATGCCAGACACACACACAGACTCAGGCAGTCTCTCTCAC
>VKOC01000005.1:13966819-14014034 GCA_009364415.1 Spea multiplicata
GAGGTGGTAGGGAGGGAGGGCGAGGGGTTATATAGGGAGAAAGAAGGGTAGGATGAATATTGAAATAAAGAGTCAGAATGACAGAGAGAATGAATGGATTAATGTGTGGATGCATTAATGAATATGTGTAAATAATTAGTGTGAAATAATAAATGATTGTGTGAATTAGTGAGTGACTGTAAAAGTGTTTTATTGATTTGTCAAAAAAGCAGATGGTATAAGCAGGGTGTTTAGGCAATGGGGACAAAGATGGCACAGATAGTGTGTTTATGTGACAAACATGTACGTTCAGCTGTTTGGGGACAAAGTTGACACAATGTGTAATTTGGGTGCTGGTCTGGTTCTATGTGGGCAGTGTGGACACCAGGGCTGGCTTTGAGGTGTATGACCAGTGATCTATGCCTGTAATTTAGGGGGTTTTATCTATACCTTTAATGCAGAGTTTATATGTAATTTCCAATTGATTTATACCTGCAAAGCTGGGTTTTGGGTTATTCTGTTCATCTGTATTGGCTATATTTCCATACCTTATTTATGTTTACCTGCAAATATAGAATTTGTATGTCTTATTCAGTTGATCTATACCTGGAGTGCTGTTTCCATGTATTGTTTATTTGATCTATACCTTCAGTGCTGAGTGTACATGTGATTTCCAGTTGATATATACCTGCAATACTGGGTTTGTGTGTTCTGTTGGTTTATACCTGCAATGCTATGTTTCCATACATTATTTATGTATACCTGCAAATTCAAGTTTTTTTAATCTCATTCAGTTGCACGTGTTGTTTCCATCTGATCTATACTTGAACTACAGGGTGTAAGTAAGAGTGGTATGGTTTAGTGAATGAGGGGACAAAGGGACTCTGGGGATGATTACATGATTACAGAGAGAGGACCTCTCAATGTCACGGTGCAGGACTGATTCTCATGGTCTTCCCCTGATCTGCAGACAGTGTGGCAAATATTTTTTTTATTTGGTGTGGTAACGGAGGAAGTGATTGCATGCAAGGGAGCGTTGAGCGGGGCCCAAGGAAATGCTTGGGTAGGGTCCAATTTTTTCCACTATAAAATATATTGGCAGCAGGGTCTAATATTTATATATATATTGGCTGCAGGGGCAAATATTTATATATATATATTGGCATCAGGGACAAATACTATATATATATAGGCAAAGGGTCCTAATTAATATAATCGCAGCAGGGGCTAACTATTAATATATATCGGCAGCAGGGGCTAATATTAATATATATCGGCAGCAGGGTCTAGTATTTATATATATATCGGCAGTAGGGGCTAGTATTAATATATATTGGCTGCAGGGACTAATAATATATATTGGCAGTAGGGGCTAATATTCATAGATATATTGGCAGCGGGCTCAAATATCAATATATATCGGAAGCAGAGTATAATATTTCTATATATCGGCAGCAGGGTCTTATATTTATATATATTGTCAGCAGGGGCTAATATTAAAGAATGAAAAATAACTGCCTGTTTAGCTGTTATTTTGAAATCATATTTCAATCACGGTCTTTACTTCAAAGAGGTAAATACATATTATGTAGTTAAAAATGCACGTCTAACGTGTGTGTGTGTGTATATATAGTGTATATGTACCGTTTTATAATTGCCCCCCTACTTTGGTCCCTTGCCCCCCATGTGCCCCCCCTAAATATGAAAGCTGGAGACGCCACTGGATCAAATGCATAGGGGGACATTCATGTATCATATGCATTAAAGTGCACATAATGGCTGAAGTGTTCCTTTACATTCTGCATGGTAGCAGTGTTCCGAAATAGTCAAGGGATTTATAAAGGTCTCTTAAGAGTAACCTATTCTACCAAAGTTGGGAAACTAACAGGCAGTACATAATATAACAACAGAGATATTTAGTCAAAGACCTAGCTGTGCAATATGCAAGGCCAACTCACAGAAGAAACTTGTCAATATGTCCCCTTCAAACTGTATAACAAAGTTGATGACACAAAGTGACATTTTCACTAATAAACCTCAAAAGTATTTTTTTTTCCATTTCTTAAATTGTTTCATTTTATATATTTTTGGCATAGCTTCTGAGATTGCAATACTTTTTACTTGAGGCATGTCTTAAGGTATCCTGAAGAACAGGCTAGAGGGGACAAGAAAAATCTAAATACCAAATACCAGTACGTGGTCAACAAGAAACTTACTTTTAAATGTAAACCATTTTTAAATTTTGCGGAAAAAATAACGGGTTCAAAATGAACAAAAAAAAAGCAATAAAAAAAACAGAAGAACAGCTCAATCCATTCACCGTTGCTAATGCCAGAAATCAAGAACATATCCATCAAAATCCTTTAGAGTTTGAACAAACGATACGTACTTCAAACAAGAGGCAATTATAATATAGTCTCATAATTATTAACACAATACATAATAAGCTAAGCAAATCCTTCAGACTGGAGGAGGAAATAAAACATTAGAAATATTGGCTTAAACAAGAACCCTGTGTAGACCTCTTCATCTAGCTGACGCAAATAATATACCCAAGGTCAATATTATCAAGATAACTGCAATTGCAAATGGTGTGAAGACAGAGATACCCAGGGGAGTTGATTTACTAGTTGATGTAAGCCTTTGCCAATTTGGTTTTCATAAAGAAGCTTGTAGTGGCGTGGACATAGAATGGGAGGATTGGATTTAGGGAGACTCAAAGATGGAATGCTAAGGGTCATTGAACAGATGGGAAAGGGAGAGCAACAGGCAAAGCTCCACCACATAGGGGAAAAATACTGTCCCAAAGCCCAACTTATGTGGACCGCACCTGGCCACAAGTAATGGATTTATTAAAGCGCAACAACTTCCAGCTCATGCCTGGCTGAAGGTTTGCACAGACTTTCATGTTATGGATTCACCCAATAATTCCTAGTTACTATTCAGGATACAGGCTAAAGCATGCATGACACTGTTAAAGATATTTTAGGTATTAGAAGGATATCTAATATGTGGATTTCACACTGTTACTTACTACTAAATTGTTTATGTATTTGTTCTAAATTAAAGAAAAGCTGTCAAATCAAGGTTATTCAAATTAGGGGTCTAGACCAAATACTGGATATTGCAAGACACCTTAACTGGGTCTCATCTAGGCTCTCACCGCTCTGTACAATAGCATTTAAGTTGATTAATGTCTTCCAAATTTGTTTTAGATGCCAGGCACTGTAGTACTGGGCTACTTGGCTGGGCTTGACCCATACGCCAAAAGTTACCTCCCCATCCCTGCATGCACGACAGTGTATGTGATACTACTGCACTGGGTCACTGGAAAACGAGTTTGAAGAACACTACTTTAGAAAGTAGGGTGGGGATTTATTCTTGAGTGGTTACAAACAATTCTGTAAGTTTTTTTAACTTCAAAACCTGTTCCTTTTTATATAAGTGACCCTCCCATAGCCATATGAACAGAACTCATTCTTGTCTACCACCTCTAAAAAAAAGTACAAAACAAATTGTGTTTACAATGTTGTACAGATGGTTGGTGACGAAAAGTATTAAAATTGAACTCTATATTCTTTTTGCACAAGCACCGTGGCAGAAATTGAAACCAATCATAATTCAACAAATCACTCAAGGCGAAAATCTGCCACTTCTTATCCTTCTGCAACCTGGAAAACAGGTTTCATGAGGTGAGAGAGTGAGCTGTGTTCTACGATTTATCTAATGTAGGGCACACCTTGATTGTTTCAGAGTGAATGCTATTTTTGCTTAATGTAATATAATCTTGTAGACTGTAGACATCTGGGGTTCTGACAACATTGGGGTGGAAAGGATCCTTTTATTTTAATCTTCTCAGGAAGAACAATATACTCAGTTTGCTTGTTCATAATGTTTCAGCCACACTTGTGGACTCAACTAATGTGTGGACTCCACTACTCTATGCACACACAAAATAAAGCTTGTGATGATCCAAAAGAACCAATATTGCTCACCCATATCTTGTTGTTTTGTATTCCACTTTAAGGATAGGCTTGCATGGCTCTGGCTTTTTACCATCTTTTATCTGTTTACCTGGAAGATAAAAAATACAATCAGTAAACCATCCAAGGAGAGCATCAGAGGGAACACACATAGCACATTCGTGGGAAACATTACCAATTACTAAAAAGAAATCACAAGGTTTTCTGGATGACGATAATCCACTAATAATTCATTTTTTTAATGGGTACAGTATAATACACAGACTTTCCATTTGGTGGCAGCACAGTTTAGTGAGGCAACCACTGCTTGCTTTACTGGTGCCTAGACAAAAGGTGCATTATTGTCATGGCCAAAGATCATAAACATCAGCATTGTAGATAGAAAGAGATCTGTATTTTACCCAGGTTGAACAAGAACCACATATATCAAACACTACATCAGCCTAGTATATTGTACACCTCCGTGTTCTTTTGATGATTACAATGGGCATATCATAATCTGTAATTCATAAGAAACAGCAATTAAAATCTTCATGCTGTGGGTACTTGATAGGAGAAAAGTATTAAAGCTACTAAGGGATAAATTAAAAAGCTAAACTAAATTAATAGAAAGTGCATAAAAACCTTAATATAAACATGGTAATCTTTAGACAGCATTAAAACACTACAGCTAAAATCATTTTATCAAATAAAATTTGTAAACTCATTTTTTACATTTAGAACCTTGACTACTGTTCAAAAAGGCCATATCTCATTTTTTAAACCTAAAAGAAAATTGATATATAATTCAAGATCAATTTAAATAACGATTAGCAAACAAAACCAAATATTGTAAATTTCTTTCCCTTCCATGTTATATAACCATAATCCCTAGAAATCGATCCTGTTCTCTATAACTTCTGCTTTAAAGTGCCTATATAGGGAACAAATCATACAAATTTCACTCTAAAATTCTAATAAATGACAGTTTAAAAGTTTAGAAGAAAGAATGGCAATTCCATTTACCCCCAGGGGAAAAACAAGTAAAAAGTTTAACAACAAAAATGTAATGCATACTTATTAGCAGGTAAGGATTTCAAATGCTTTGAGAATGACAAGTTAATGTGTTTCAAAAGTTTTTCTCATCAATCAGCCAGGTGAATCTCTTTTAGAGAAGAGTTATCTTTAAAAATCTGATATGCAATTTTCCCTTCAAAAAGGTGACTAAAAAACTCAAAGGAGAGGGAATAACGTTTTCAGAGAAAAATAATGGTGAAAATTTTCTTCAAATTGGGTTATTTTATTCATTGTTTGGGGGGGAAATGTCTTCAATGTTCAGATGAAGTCTTTCAAGAGGTTTAAAGGTTCTTCTACAGCTTTTAAATTCAGAAATGTTATTCTGTGAGAAATGTGCAAATTTTCATATTGGCCACTCAAACTGTAATATATAGTAATATAGGAATCACATTTATCTTTGTAGTTTAGATTATTCTAGCAACCTCATACCTTTGTTAGCCCAATACTTTACCTCTTTCAAATACACAGCTGCATGTGCATAAAACTGTTAACTGAAATTGCCCCAGCATATGACTGTCCTCGATAAATTCAAAATTGTCAAAAACAGATGTCCATTTAATCCATATTCACAATACAAAGAGGCAGATTATCCATTACGTAGGTGCCTAGAGGACCTGAGCTCTAATGGATAATCTGTCAATAGACCACCACAGGTGATCGGTGCAACATTTCCTACCATGCTGGAACAGGAGAGGAGCCATGCCATGCACTTCAGAAGACGATTTACGTGTCTGTGTATGTACATGTGTGTAGTATGTAAATGTGTGTCCTCATAATACATAAACATTGGTTGACATCCTATTTAATGTAAATCAATCAAGCAGTTGGAAAAAAGTGGTTCATGGCGGTAGGTACGCAATGAAAACTCAATGAGCCATCATAATTCACACAGACGTACGGGCCACACGTAGGTCAGGGCAAGCGAGGCTTGCCCCGGGACTGGCATTTAGGAGGACATGCAGCGCTGCTACTTACCGCACCCCCCACTCACACATGTGGTCTCTGCATCAACTAGGGGAGCAGATGCCGAGACCACGACCCCTCATTGCCCCAGGTCCTGCAAACAATGAGGGTAGCCCTGCACAGAACTCATTAAAACTTTAAAGATATACTGTCACTGATACGGAGCAGATGCCCTCAGCTGAGTCACATTCTATATATCATTCTACCATTGGTCTCAAGATATGCCTTTGGAATTTCCCAGGTCATTCCTTATTAACAAACAGCCCAAGATACAAATTTCCAGAATCCCTTCTTTAGACAATGGCACCCTAATGAACATTACTGGTACATACAGTGATCTGGTAGCTCCCACTGTAGCTTTGTTTCCCTCAAATAATAAAACAATATGACAACTAAGCATGTGTGTTCTAATGCATTTGGATAAATCTGATTTAGAATTTACAAATACATTACAAGAAATTACACAGTTATTATGTTTCATCTCAGAGCGTACCTTGTCAAGGCTATGCAAAAATGACTTATTTATTACTGTGGATGATAAAATAATATGTCTATATTTCACTGTGTTTGGACAATAGGCAACGAGTTTTCAATTTACAATAAGCTACACGACATCTCTGCTGTTTCAAGTCAGGATGCGATAATGTTCAGTTTTCATGTCGTTTCCATGGGGATGATTATTTTCCACACTCTAATTAGAGCCATAAAGGAGTATTTAGTGCCTTCCATTAATGTTCGGAACTGAATTCCAATACAGACATTGACAAAATGATAATAACCCCCTTGTAAACATATACCTGCCTACACAAATTATTAAACTTGTTAAAGCATGTACAGTCTAGTGCATTATCCTTCAAAAACAAGGCACAAAGCAATCTGTCACAGCCCCAAAGGATCAATATTACAAAAATCAGCCTAGACATGAAGCTTTTGGTATTAAGATTCTGACAGTACAACTTGAAAATTAATGTAGGGAGAATGAGCAACAATCCCAATGTATGAAGGAACACAAATAAAGGATCGGGAAAACGTTAAAGCAGAACCCCTCAAATGCGCATATGGGTGGGAATTTTGTTAGCTGGTGCTACTATGTTACAACATATACTTTGTATACTATTCTCTGTCTCTGTATTATTTTCCATGTTCCCATCTCTGGGTGTATTTCTGGAGATCAACTGTAGCTTGGTCATTCCTAGAAGCTTTGACCACCCATGAAGTACCGTATTTGCTCGAAAAATACCCCTCATCTTATAATCGAGGTTGTCTTCTAATCAGACCTCAAATAGGGCCAGGCTGCTTACCGGTGCTTTGGTCGCACAGTGTGCAAGCAGCGTCTCTTGTACCGGCCTGGAGAACAGGACCCCAGCAGAGTCACGTGAATGCACGTCACATGCCTCTGCTTCCCTCCTTCTTCCTCTGGGGGCAGGACAAGATAAGTTGCAGAGGTAAGAAGCCGGTCCCCTGCAGAAGTCTGTGAGTGAGAGATCTGCAGTTCAGGTAAGGGGTGGGGGAGGGTTTTTGAGCAAGCATGCGTGATTAAGGGAATGAATGAGTATTTAAATGTTTGCGAATGAGTGTGTAGGATGGCATAGGGATGCTGTAATCACACTCCTATCATGCCCAGGTTCCCAGGTACTGGCTGCCTGGGCGTGATAGGAGTGTGATTGCTGTTAGCAATCATATATGTATATATGCCTTCAGAAATGTGTTTTAACCCCCTATATGCCACTCTGCCCATGATATGCCTTTTAATCCCCTATATGCCAGAGTGGCATATAGGGGGTTAAAATGCATATCATGGAGCACGGTCGCATATAGGAGGGTGTAAGGCATTTCTGGAGGGAGTGGCATATAAAGGGTTACAAAACATATCATGGGGCAGAGTGGCATATAGGCGGTATAAGGCATTTCTGCCGGCAGATTGGGGGGGCAGGTTGTCAAATAAAAGGAAATAAAAACAAAAAATATTTTTCTCAATCATAGCGTTTATTAAATATGAAAAAAATAGTTTGCATGAATTAATATTTACTAGGAAAACTTTTTTCCTATAGGATAGTCTTATATTCAGTTTTTTTTTCTTTTTTCCTAAATTAATACTCAGATTTTGGGGGGTCGTCTTATAATCAGGGTCGTCTGATGTAATACCGCAAATACGGCATTACATTTCTGTTGTGAATTGACTTTTGTTACTGACCCAAGTCATTCTAAGAGCGTTGGAAAGCTTCAGATCTTTAAATCTATGGCATTTGCTTTACAGTGGAGACTAACGCTGCTGATCAAATCAGACTTTTTTTTGTGCTGTTTATGGTATTTGGACCCCAATACTTTGTTCCAGCAAACTAATAATCTTCAAATTGTTGTTTTTTTTTTATGCTAAATAAAATTTATTTCAAACTCCTG
This sequence comes from Spea multiplicata, assembly GCA_009364415.1. Taxonomy (NCBI): domain Eukaryota; kingdom Metazoa; phylum Chordata; class Amphibia; order Anura; family Pelobatidae; genus Spea; species Spea multiplicata. Next base: position 13,975,201 of record VKOC01000005.1, read on the forward strand.
TCATCCTGTGGAATAACAACGGACACATGAACTACACTCATATATGCTAAGAATAAGAATGTAGTCTCAAACTTTAACAGTATAAGGTTAGATTGGGTTAGATGGATAGAAAGATAGAGTATCCTGGTCCCATGCTAGTACTGTTTTTATTTTTTTTATTTAAATGTTTCCTGTGTCGGGTGCTCTAGCCCTGTTTTTCAATCTGATTTATTTCGGTTTCTGTAATATGATGGTTACTCATAGCACCTTTGCTCAGCCAGGTTGATTGTACTTCTGGTAGTTAAGCATCCACTCTCCTACAGACTTTGGGGTGTAAAGTATGCGTTTGCAGGATAGTTGTGATTCCAATTCATTGAATCACTATACATTATGAAGGACCAACCTTGGCAAGTTTCCTTGTAGAACTAGACTTCCACTTCTGCCCACTCCCCCACCTGCTTAAGTTGTCTGGCTAGCCCTGCCTGCATCACTGTCCTACAAAAAGAGCTAGCGTGGCCCCTTAAGATATATTGTTATATAAGCCATCTCATTGATCTCACTGCATAATTTGTATAACCAAACACAGCTCCTCTTCTGGAAAAATAGAAAACTTACAGCGCTTTGCCCTGAGACTATGGGTTAAACCTGGAGAGTTCCCAAATATTGATATTAAAACACAGTAGAAGAGTTTTCAAATTAGCATGCGAGAAATCAGATTACTGAAGTATGCACCAAAAAGACTCCACTGCCAATTTATATTTTTCTTTTATCCTATAATTTTTTAACATTGACAAAGAAAAAATCCCCAAAAAATAACTATCAAACAAGCAGGGGGGGCAAAAAATGTATGTGTTTTTTTGCTGTTGTCTTTAACATCCATTTGGAACACATTAATCCTTCCTTAAAGAATGGGGGAGCTCTCTATTTATTTCCAAAGTGTTTTCAAGAGTATTAAATACACTGAGATTTCTTCTGTCACTCTGAATACAGAACAAAGCATGCTGCTTTTATGCAAGGCCGTTAATTAAACTTTAATATTCTGCAGCTCCTGTTGTTCACATGTAGAATTTCATTGTGGTTGTGATCACACAGTGTTCTCCTCTTCTCAAGTCCTAGATAAGGCGCTTCTCAGTAGTTGTTTCTTCTCAGAACTTCATTCAAAAGTAAAACTCTTCAATAAATGATAAACCTCCCATAAGAATGACGAATGCCAATGTTTGGCTCTAACATCATACACATTAGCTATATAAAATAAGGTGAAAAATTAACTCAGAAATAAAGACTTGGGGCCAGGGGTGTAACTAGAAATCATAGGGCCTCGGTGCAAAAATTGCCTCGGGGCCCACCAAGCAACATGTCACACATTTGTCCCCAAGCAGCATGTGAGTGCCACCTTTGCCCCAACCAGCTTAATCAGTGCAACCCTAACCCCCAAACAGCCTGCCATTGCCATCTTTGCCTCCCAAGCTTGTCAGTGCTTCCAAACAGCTTATAGGTATCATCTTTGCCCCCAAGTAGCTTGTCTGTGCCAACATTGCCCTTTGCCCCCCATCCAACAAATACCTTGGCACACATATGTAAACACACTTATACAAATTTACACATGCTAACACACACACACTAACACACATGTACTCAGTCATTCTAACACACACAATTACTCATACTCGCTAACATACAGGTACACACCCAATCTAATATCACTTACACATCGATGCTCAGACACAAACACTTGCACGTACACATACACATCCATGCTCATATACAGTTATACATAAGACATCCATACTCACACTTATATACACACATTCATGCTCACATAAACATACATGCCCCTTCTCTCTCCTGCCCACACCCCTTACCTCTCCTGCAGATTTTGATCTGTAATGTGGATTGTTTAGAAAGGGCCCTTCCTTTTCTGAATAATTTTGAAGCATCATGAGGAGACAGGGACAAGTGGTCACAGGGGTCACCCCAGGCCCCCTACAGAGATGTGTCTCGTCACCATTGCAACCCCTTTAGTTACGCCACTGCTTAGGGCTTAGAAATTGTCAGGTCACCTAGAAAAACTCCAAACTCAGGCTGCCTTTTGGTCTTACTATTTCTCTAGTACACATTTTTTAACTGAATTGACCATACTAAGAACCAGCATGACTATAATCCAAAGGGACACAGGAGCAAATAAGTTAGGCATTCTGACTAAAAGGCCTTTTCGGTTTGCCCAGGCTCTCTACAAATTGTCACAAATGTGAAGGATTTTTTTGTCTCTATTTATTTACCAAATAACGTCAAAAGAACCATCAGCTTGGACATGAGGTCAGATACCCTTACCCCAGCTAAGACAAACATGAGCGCTATGAAGTACCATACAATAAAATCATCCAAGGTCAAGTTGACCTTGATTGAACACTTAAGTTAACAGTAACACACATCTGAAGAGGACTCTTAGTATCAACATGCCAGAGTTAAGCCTAAACAAAAATACATCTCTATCCCATAATACCATGCAATATTCCACAAAAATCAAACCTTTCCTAATCTAAATCCTTATTTAAAAATTGCTCCATTTAGTTCCTCATGAACTGTTCTATGAAAACATTATTTATGAACATATGAGTCAAAAGACCAGTTGTTTTACTCAAGCATATGTTAATAATATAATGAATCACCAGTCATCACAACAGACTGTAATGTAATTGGTAATCTGTTTGAATATTTCTCATACAGTAAATGTATTCTTCAATAAAAAGAGACTGAATGTTGAGGTTTGTTCTTTTACCCAATCTGGTGAACTAGTGTGTCCAAAGTGTTGTATTTTACACAGTATATGCAGAGCTATCAAATATCTTAATGTGTGACATATTACACATTCTTCTTTGTTCACCATAAAGTGATTTTTAACTCTTTGTATTGTTACAATTCCAGAAACAATATAGCCATAGTACCATATCTTACCATGTGGTACGATTGTCTGTATGGGCCTGGCTGGAGATCGTACATTCCATATGGTCAAGGTACCATCTGAATGGCTACATATAAACTGTTTTCCTTCGTGATGCCAAGCAACGGAATGGATAGCCTGCACAAAAAAAGGATAAAAGTAATTACCACTAATAGGAGTCTCTTACAGGGAACCATATAAAAACCTATAGCTTGTCCTTTTTGCTTGGTAAGCAATTTAATCCCTTTGGAGACACAAGGTTGTTTGAAAAAGTAAGTACACCCTCTTTAAATTCTATGATTTTACATATCAGGCAATAATAACAATCATCTGTTCCTTAGCAGTATTGGTGACCTTAGTCTTTCACACGTGGCTTCTCCATTTTGGCTTTATTTTTGTTTAATAAATCATGACACAGTGTAATATGTCATGTGTTGCTATTCATCTGAGTTTGTATTTACTAATTTTTAGACCTGCTAAGGAACAGATGATTGTTATTATGACCTGAGATGTAAAACCACAGAATTCAAAGAAGATGTGGTTTCTTCTTCACGCAACTGTACTTTTTAAAAATCGTATCTCATGTTGAGATCAGCAGTGCCAGCATGATGTAAAGTTTCCTGTCCTGAAGTTTCCTCACATCCCCACAGCAAAAGCTGTTTGAAGAAATAATAATGCAGATCCCCAGAATAATTTGACTACTCCCATGGTATACAGTTCATGTGGGTGTCTAAAACATACATATTTCTTGCATATTTTATACCTACTACACTTTACTACTATCGTATACAACAGGAAAGTGGGACAGATATTGTTTAAGGAGATTGTAACCCTTAACGGGGCGCAAAGCCTTATCCCACTGCACGGGAGGCAACCTTTCATTCCTACAATTAGGGATTGGGTCTCCGAAGTGGGAGAAATCTGCCAACTGGAGGACTTACCTTCCTATTCTACAGAAAATAGAGAGATACACAGCCATCTGGTTCTGCTGGCTAGACTTCCCGCCCCAACACACTTCTATTACCCTACCATAAACCTTAGCTGGCCCAACATTTTGAAAAAAAGAGACTGTAATTCTAATATAAATGCATAAAATATGACACAGAGAGAAGCTTAACTGGGAAGGATATTTTCCGTCTATGTTTTCTATGCCAATCATCCAGTATTTTAGAGAAAGAATATAATAAGAATGGGAAAGTAATGGGCATTATAAGGCTCAAGTGCCTTAGATCTTGCTTACCTTTACATATAAAGGTATCACATTCTAAAACTGACACTTGAGAGGTATGTACACTGCATATACACTACGGTTCAAAAGTTTGGGGTCACTTAGCTGTTTTCATGGAAACAAGGACATTTCTCACTATATAACATAATTGTAAATTGGTTTTCTAATGATCAATTAGTCTTTTAAACTAAAACTTGGGTTATCCAGCACAACATGCCGTTGGAACACAGGAGTGATGATTACTGATAAAGGGCTCTGTAACCCTATGAAAATATTCCATTACAAATCAACCGTTTCCAACTACAATAGTCATTTACGACATTAACAACGTCTACACTGTATTTCTGATCCATTTTAAATTATTTTATTATTTTATGGGCAAAATTTAGCTTTTCTGTCAAAAACAAGGACATTCCTAATTGACTCCAAACTGTCCAAAATGTAGTGTACATCAGTAGACTCTTCTTCATCATTAGTGATGTTCAGCTTTCCAAGATGCATGGCACATAAATAACTGCTACCCTTCCGCATTCAGAACCGCCAGAAAAAAATAAGAGCACATAACATTCTTCGTATATCGAAGAAGAAAAGTCCACAATAGTATTTAAATGTAACAAGTCGTCCTGATCATATATATTGCTTGGTCATGCGGCAAGATCAGTTTTAAACAAACTGGCTAATTAACCCCTGATTCAGGGTATGGTTCTTAGGATCAGTGTTCAAACTATGACTTGAATAATGTTTTCACCAGATTATCTGCAGAAACAAAAGGAAAGGCTCATCTCTCTGTAATCTGAAGATCTATTCTAAATTATTAGTAGCAGCTAGAAAATCAAGTGGGATTAAACCATCTGCGGAAATCATAGTAATGGCTTCAGATGGAAGCTACAAAACATTAGGAAAAGTTAGTCAGTAGGGAGTGGGCTTATGACAGATGCACATGAAATCTCCTCACATGACCTTTCAGTGCTGTTACTTAACAGACGGAGTATTAGCTGCCAGATGTTAATCCCCCAATTGGCATTTTCTGCTTAAAGAGGTTATCTTCTAAGCAGTAACTATACTGTGTTAAGACTGGATACACGGATCATCAGGAATCTACAGGAACTATGCCCAGCAAAACTAGCGCAATTCACTAAGCTTCTCTTGTTTCTGGAGAAAAGCATCAGGGCACAGCAGATTCATTTCCGAGCACACGTTTAAAAACCTTTGTGAGCTCCATGTATTAACTATTCACCAGTCAGATCAGCACGACACATATCAGAAGTTGATATAAGGGTTGTCAGAATGGTGAGCATAACATCAGATGGCATGCTCAATAAAAACACTGTATATTCGAATATAGCTACATAGATTGATTTTGTTTCTTGAAACTGGAAATCTTACCAATCACCATTGGACCAACAAAAACAAGACAAAACAGAAAATACACTGTTGGCAAAATTTCTAAAAGAGCGCTGTTGACTAATAAGCAAATCATTCCGCCCTAAAACAATTAATTGGGGTCTGCAGTGATGTTAAAAAATAAACTCAACATTTAGGTCAGCATTTATGATCCATGTTTGAGAGAAAAAAAACACTATTTGAACCAATCAACATCAGGAAACAAGTAACATAACAGGGAAGAATACCTACCGATGAAAGGAGGTTAAAATATTATTGTCATACATTTTAGGAGGATTTTTTTTTAACCTACATATTCATTGTACATTATATAGTGTAAGGATGTACAAGAACGTAGGATTTGGGAAAAGGGGGTCAGTGCTAACCAAGATGTCTTCTTCTACAAACAAGTTTCTAACTTTTAATTTGTAAGCGCACTGTGCACCAACAACACTACAAACATTTAAACAGACAAACCTCCTCAGCATTTGGTTTACCTCATCATAGGTGTATCTGTAATCAGCCTTCTTTGATTTGAGATCCCACAATACGACTATTCCACTCTCGTAACCAATCAGGAGCTGGAAGACAGAAATTACTATTGTTACCTATTACCTGTAATAAATATGTCAAAGGAACACAACTCTCTAAGATAGAACTGTAGTAGATGCAACATACTGAGAAAGAGTTAGAAGTCTACCATTCTATAGTGAAGCTAGAAAACAATGCTCAGAAAGAATATTTACGGGATTTGGGAAAGAAACTGGTCCATAGAAATAATGGAGGTAGCTTCAAATATTGTAAGTGGGTAAATCTCAGATCAGCAAACTGAAATTAAAAACGTAGTAACACGAGACAAGCCCAACGTTAAATATGACACGTAATGAAGAATGCGCTTCAACAATGAAAAAATACATGTCTAAAATAGCTATAACTGGCTAAACGGCTAGAACTTGATGGACTTGTATCTTTTTTCCAACCAAAATTACCATGTGACTATGGACCCTGACACTCGACAGAAGGACGCCAGCCACAGAGGGGGTCGTGATGGGTTAAGGCATTGGGCACACTTAAAAGAAATACATCTCTGTGGACAGGGGCATTGCCACCAGACAGATCAAGAGTGGTCCACATCTTGCCACCCCAGGGGCACCCGCCCCCTCTTGACCCTTGAATTTCTCTGAGGGAATGTACTCCTCTTATAACCAGAGGTTTACACTCTTGTGGATGCTGCCAGGAAGAATGAGAAGTTGTAACTATGGCTTCACTGGCACCAGCAGCATGAATTTAAATATGGTATGTGTCAATCTGCTTTAAATTAGGGTTACCATATGAGGGACACATATACACCAATATTAATGTATAACACAGTCAATATTAATTCATCCTATTGTGACTATACATAAGACATACTGAAAGGGCTAGAAGTATACCAAATTCTCACATATACTCTCACCTTTCATATCTTTTAAGGAAGAGGGTAGGACCAGGTCATAAGAGAGAGAGAGACAGAGTGGAGGAAACATCTGGATCACAGCCAAGAATGGCAGGGTTTACTAGACTGGAGTGGGCTGGGGTATTATGTAGTCCTTGTCACCCAAAATCAACAATTTTTTTTGTTTGTTTGCACAAAATAAGGTATATTATATAGGTAGGTAAAGACATTATTATTGCTTGTCTAATGCCAGACTTTTGCTAAAGACGTTTGCTACATTGGGCATCCAACAGAAGATTATAGTCTATAAATGGACTGTAATGCCCATGACCCCTTAGATTATATTTTTGGGCCCTACAGACAGATTGCAGCTGTAGGTCGACAGGTTGCTTACCCCAGCAATGTGGCGGAAATGACTTACAGTTGAGACTGCTGCATGTTGAAATGAGGGTCAAAATCACGCTATGTGCACAGCAGATGTTCAAATTATACCGTGAAAGGCGCTAATTTTTATCTAGCGAGGAGAATTTAACACTTGTATTGTTATTTACAACAGACGTCAGCACTCAAGAGAATAGCTGATCTTGTTGCCTGTCTGACTAATGCATACTTTGCCACATATTGAGATGAGTGCAGAAATCATAGTATGACCACACGCACATCAACAGCAAAAATCTTCACCAAGGATGTGACATAAGATACAGAACTTAAGCCCATACTTGCTACCCTTTCCCATATTTAAAAACTAGGATATCACAATCTTCACTCATCTTCTCTCTACAAGTTCTTTTCTGACCCTTTCAATGAAGAAGCCATTATCACTTAAGTGTCTCTTCCAATCTCATTTCCTGTCTTTCAGAATGTACAGAACATGGTAACATATACTAACGTGAATGTGCTCCAGTCCCTTCTCTATATAGACACTCATCATTGTGAGTTTAGTATATAGAATCATTTATCTGGAGCCAATCAAAATAGCTTTTAAGATAGCATTACTCATATCTGGAATGTATGGATTTATGGAAAGGAACCAATTAGTCAGCTATACATCCCTCCCAAACTGCAGGGCAGCATTTTATCTGGGCTGGTCAGCAATATGTAAAAAATGTGTGTTCTAGAAAACATGGTTGATGTGGTCACCCTACTGGGAACTGGGAATAATACAGTGCAGGAATTTAAAGATGTATGGGATAGGTATATAGCTATTGTGTATCAGTGTTAGTCTTTACATCAGGAAAACTGGACTGAAAGGTATTCTTTACATAGAATTTGACAAAAGATAAGAACCAAACATACATTGCTACAGTATCATGCGTTGCATAAAAAACCACAAAAGGTAAATTCATAAATTCATTGGGTAGTTCTGACCGTACCTTTCCCTCGTCCATTGGATTATCGCTGATGTGCACAACAGGCCCTGGGTGTGATTTGGATGACCTGAAAAATAAGAAGAGTTAAATGACTTCATTTACATACTCAAAATTACGCACTCAATAGGAAGGGGGGAAATGGATGTGGAACCTACACCACTTCCCACAAATGAACGAAATGCACAAAACTCTTTATTTTGTTAACTTTTCTACCTGTTAAGCTGTCTGACATTTTAGGTTTCTGTTACTTGTTCTCTCCAGGGAGTAAACTACCATATTTGCTTGATTATAAGACAGGATTTTTTTTTCAGAAAAGAATCATCTGAAAAAATTACCTTGTCTTTTAATCAAAGTCTCCTTTTATTCAGGCCTGGGAACCGCGAACAGCTGACTAATTCTAGGGGCTTACCACTCGCCCTTACTTACACTCACTCTCTTTCTCAATCTCTCTCTACCTTCTCCGTCGACTGCTTCTGTGTCCCTGTCTCCTTTTCTACATCTCCGCTTCTTCTCTTGCCTTTTCTTGTTCTTCTGTCTTCTTTCTTTGCCCCCTTCTCCCTAGTATCAGCCCCGTTATACAGATACTTCCTCAAAAGGGTGGAGCCTCTGTGCGAACCCCCTCCCCTGATTGGAGGAATGGGAGAGGAGCCTGTCCAAGTTGTGCTCCTCCAATCAGGCAAGAAGTGATGCGGAAAAGGAGACAGGGACACGGAAGCAGTCTGTAGAGAAGGTACGGAGACGTTGAACAAGAGCTTGAGAGAGTGTGAGTGAGAGAGCAACTAAAGCAAAAACAGTGGTTTTGATTTTTCCCCCAATAGGGTCATCTTATATTCACGCCTTATTTTTTTTCTTTCATTAATGTAAAGTTTGGGTTGCTACAAATACAATATTAATTGTTTAATAATGCCAGAAGTATATTCAGTTCTTCTTAAGTTACAGTTTTATGGACAGTTTTATGCTCTGATGACAATGTAAAAAAATCCTCAGCAAAATAATACAGTTATTTAAGAGGGATTTGATTTTAAGTAAGTTATTCAAAGCAAACTATTGACATATTGTTTTTTTACATTTTAGTATTTTGTTCAACAAGGAATGCAATTATTACCGTAGTTTGCCCTTGATGGATTATTAGTTCTGTTTTACCTATGGACAGTTATAGGTTGTTTGGGCCCTTAAGCAAAATAAAAAGATTTAGAGCATTAGAATATAGAATAGACTATACTAACTGAGAAAAAGAATGTATTGATTTTTGCGGGAAAAAACATCTTAATTAATTTTTGCTTTATCCAGCATCAACTGTTGGGCCCCATAAATAACACTGACCCTAAGCTACTTATTGATATGCTTACATGGTAGTGCCAGTTCAAGTAAAACCTCTACCCTGATATTTTTGTGATTTAAGGGGAAGGCATTAGTAAAACCGTACTATTTTTAAACTCAGTAACCTTAGTTCACCAATATGCTGTAAAATGACAAAATAATGAGATCACAGGTCACCACTCAACACAGATGTTATTGATAAAGTTTTCAATGAGAAACACTGACTCTGTTTCAGTAAACAAGCTATATTTATAAAAGAGGGCTGCTAGGTCTAAGGTCAAAATCAGTAGCAATCACCATGGAGTGCCGTTTCTGCTAACTACTTCAAATTTACTTACATGCCCCAGAATTGCTTGTGTGCGCGGCAAGTTAAAAATACATGCATTCACATGTTTTAAACAGACGTGTGCAAACGGGCCAAAAATGATTTGGAGACATTTTTCGGTTTGTATCTGGCCTGTTCTTTTCAGATAACCTGTTTCCCGCCCACTCGTTTTGGACGAAAAACAAGGGGCTTTTTAATTTCAGAAACCAAATCCGTTGTCCGACGTCCCCATTTACTCTCACTCACACTCTGAATCGCTCTATCACGCTCTCGGAATTTCCCCCTACCTTCTCCGCTGTTTCCGCTTCTTCTCTAGCAGCCTCTTCATCTTCTTGTTCTTCTTTCTTTTGTCTTTCATCATCTTTTTTCTTCAGCATATCCGTGGACATGGCGTCTCCGTGGTGAACTTCCGCAAAATTGGGGAGAAGATGTCACCGGAAGCTTCGTCACTTTTGCGGAAATTCATTGGAGGATATCTTCTGGCTAAATGGCAGAGCTTCCGGGCACACGCTCTCCCCCAATCATCCATTGGGGAAAAAGGACGTCACTGGAAGCTGCGTCATTTTTGTGGAAGTTCACCAGGAAGTCATGTCCGTGGAGATAGGGACGAAGAAAGAAGATGGAAGACAGAAGTACAAGAAGGTGCTAAAGAAGCAGAGCTGCGAGACACGGACGTGGTCACAGGAGATGAAACATGAATAAGAGTGTGCGTGAGTGGGAGTAAATGAACTCACAAAATTAGAACAAAAATTCTGTGCTTTTTGCTTCATTTTCGTTTGTTTCGTGGGGGGGGTTTGCCTCATTTTCAGAGTATGCAGAGTATGCAAAGTATGCAGTTCATACGAATCCAAATGAACAAGTCCAGTTTTAAATTATAAGAATTTTCAATGCTTTTGTAAATGTGTTCCATGTAAACTATACATTTTCTTTAAGATCACTTCTAAATTTTCAGTTATGGTGAGTAGAAATCATCCTGATTCAAATTTTAACACAGTTTCCTCTTTTGGTCATTTAAAATGTTGAGAGTGATTTTTTTTTCTTCCAATCCATTATTTATGGCTCTACATATATCCCAATATATATTCACATATAAATATATATCTCAGACTTCCAAGTATTCCCAGTTCAATAAATGTAATTGGCTAACTGTCATAAGCTACAATACTGGATATATGACAACCTCTAGGAGATACCTGGGACATTTCCAGGGTAGGCTACCCAGAGCTTGCCCTCTTCCGGGGTGGCTTCCTGTAGGGGTGGGGGCTAGTCCAAAAGAGGCTTTAGTGAGAGGGGTCTGGGAGGGGAGAATGGGAAACATGGCAGAAGATAGGTGGAGAGTTGGCATGGCCACATGCCATTTCCCTGCCCAGAGTAAGAAGAAACTGACCTGGTAATCCCAGCTACGGTTAGAAAGCAAGAGTTTTTGAAAACTTTTGCCATCTCAAATTAATTGACCAGAGAGCTTCACATGTACCTCTTGATTTCTGAATACCATGATAAGAAGCAGCCTATTTAAATCTTGATGCATTTAAAAATAAAAATCTGACACCGTAAGTTTGCTGGAATTCTGATTATAATGAACATTATTTATTGTTGTATCTAGTGCCATCATATTCCATGCTGTACAATGGGTAAATAGGACATACCAAGTAGTCCATAACATTACAATTTGACTTACAGAAACAAGAGGTAAGAACGTCCTGCTCAAACAAGCTTACAACCCAAAAGCAGAACAATAATCAATACATTTTATATTCAATACATTTGGAAAATATGTGGAATAATATTGAGGCCAATACAGCATACATAATATAAAATGAACAAGGCGGTGCTTGCATTTATAATATGGATTAGCGGTTCTTGCTGCCGCATTCTGGCTCACATGAAGGTAACAGAATTTGCCTCTTCATTACCCAGCCTTTTGATTTTAACATGGTATATGCATGTCAGGTATCTATATTATAATATATACCAGCTCCCATTATTATCCTATGTATGTATGTCTGATATACTATCCAATGGAATGAGCTGCTCTGAGTCTTCTGAACAACTGTGCTGACCTATTTCAAGCACAGGCAGTCAGTATAATACTTTTCCTAATTCCAATGTTTTATCATGTTGCAAAGCACAAATGAATAATTTTTGCCCCGACTATTTGGCCTGCCATCTCCGGTTTGTCACTGTCATAACATATTTGAGTTTCTTGACAGGCCTTGCTGTATATATATCACTTGGTCATCTTTTTTTCTGTGTAAAAAAGCTTTGCCAAGCATTAAAAGCCGTTGTGGCATATCAGAAAGAATGGAAAGCAGTGCAGATCTTGCATTTTATTCTGTGCAGCAAAGAATAGAATAATAACTTTAAAAGATAATTATATGGGAACAATTGTTGAATAACGGGCATATCCATCTGCTACTTATAGCACCATTTACAGTTATGATGCATGTTGACACTTTTGGACGTGTGTCCGTTAAAGTTTCCCATGTTAAATCAAAATACGTACTGTGGGCTGCCCATGGCATATAATAATACAATTTCTCAATGAGTATTAACAGCCAATATTGCTTTTATTTTTCATTTTTTTTAGTAGTTTAAGTAATATTTATGTTTATGATTCCAAACAAAGGAGTATTATTGTCTGGAGTCCCGGGACACTTGTTGAATTCCCCAGGTATGATGTGTGCACACAACAGAGACGCTCATGCGGCTCACTCTTCCGCATTTACAGAGAAAAGGGAGACCTGTACAAAATGACTCAATGGGACCATGTGGTTCTCTAGTGCATTCGGCTTAAAGACTTGACATTTTTTCAGACTGGATCTCTACTGTTGCCTGGCCTTGGCTTGTTTTCCTTGACAGTGCTTGTGTTGCTTGTACGTCTGTACCTTGTTTCCTATGACATTTTGTATCTGACAGTATCCAGCATAGGGCAGCCAGATCTCTATAACAATTATCATACTGGGGTATATCACAGCTGATAATCCTGCTTCAATATTGATGGTAAAAATATATTAATTGGTCTATTAAATTAGGCCAATTTGGTTGCCACTGTCAACTAATCACAACAGTGGTCTCTATGTGATTGACTATTGAAGAGTTAATGCTTAGTGTATCATTTATAAAGATCCCAGGTGTATATACAGTATTATGTAAAAGTTTTAGGCAAGTTTCAAAAATGGTTTCAAAAATAGATACGCTAATAGTTTATTTTTATCATTTAAGAAAATGTATAGTGAGTGAACAGAAGAAAAAGCTAAATCAATTCAATATTTGGTGGGACCTCCCTTTGCCTTCAAAACAGCATCAATTCTTTTTAGGTACACTTCCACAAAGTCAGTGATTTTGTAGGCATATAGTTAGGAATATGATTTAACAATTATACCAAACAGGTGCTAATGATCATTTATTTAATATGTAGGGTAAAACACAAGAATTAACTGAAACAGAAACAGTGTAGGAGAGGAAAACTGGGTGAGGAACAGCCAAACACACTAACAAGGTGAGGTTACAGAAGACAGTCTAATGTCAAAAGTCATACGCCATGACAAAACTGCTATACTTAAGTGTTTTTCTTGCTGCTATCGCACAGCTGAAATTCCAGTTTAAAGACTAAGTTCAGAACATGTTTACCTTCAAAGCATGGTTTTCTTAAGGACTATAGTTAAAACTACCTTCGGCGAGTTAGCGTGGCGGAATTTTTGTGATGGGCTATTAAAGGGTTAATTATAATATGCTCTGGATCAGCTCATGTAAACTGTTCCTGGGTACGACCATTTGGTGTATTGACATCACACAAATACTAGCCTTCGTAGACTTCCAGTTGCTCAGTCCTAGCTTTGCATGCAACACTGATATTTATTCGCTAAACAGGGAGTTGTGAAACAATGTTTGGTGAATAACCCCCTACTATTGTCTTTCCCTGTCTCCTTATTTCTGAGGAAAAAGGAAACACATTAAATTCATAACAACAACATGTGATAAAACACATATGCCCCGGCGCCAAAATCCTAATTTAACACATTACCTTTCCGTACTTCAGATTATTCCAAGTAGCCTACCATAGCAACCCCTTACACCATAATCATATAGCAACATACATAGGCATACATCTACTGCTGGTTTACAATAAGGCTGCCAACCAATAACTTAATAACAGCTTTTTGGTGACTAGTTTCAGCAAAGTCCTGTACAAGCCCTGCTAGAGGCTAATATTTAGAGAACAGTAATTGGAAAGTTCAAACACAACTTGAAATCACCCAATGAATCATTTTAAAACCTACAGAAGCCAAATAGTGGTTGTGTGGGAAGATTCCGTAAAGTGGTCATTTTAGTAAATCATTTTATTTAAAAAAAAAAAAAGTATCTGAACTATTGCAATTACTACGCTATGTAGTGCTAACCTTGTGGTATAGCCCAATTTTAACTGTGACATGACTTATGTAGTAGACGGTTCATTTGGTAAATAAAATATTACGACTTATGAAAGAAATATGATTCATCCTATTTTTTTTAGAATTTGATTTGACCATTAACAGGCGGTGATTCATGCACAACGTAAAACAGATTTTTATTTTCTTTGATACATCAAAAGTTTTATTGCTTAATTCGCAAGCATAAAACCTGTAGAAGTATTAAAAAAAAGTGGATTCCAAGCAAATTTATCCATCTCAAATAACGTGTGTGGGATAGTACCACAAGAGTGCAAGAATAGTTTGTAATTCAAGCCTTTATTTAGAATGGTATGTATTTTCTTCACTATTCAGTTTACCCCATTGTAATAATGGCAAATATTGGTAATAGGTTAAGAATTTCTTTGTTTACCACACCATAGTAAGGCAGCAAAAATTTCTCTAAAATGACAAGAATAATAGCCTAAACTACACATTCAGTTTTCTTCAACAATCAGCGACAGCATGCAAGTTGGCAGAGTATGGAAGTTCTTACAAGTTGTATTAATATCCAATTCCCAGGTTCCCTTCTTCACATTTGCATTTGTAGAAATTAACATGATACACATAAACTTCATACGAGTTGAGTTGATGCAAATATGATAACAATAATGGCTACATAATCAGGCCTATTCAACGACCAGTGGCTGCATGTGAGTTGACAGAGAATAGAAATTTGCAGAGGGAAACTCTTACAAGATGTACAGTGCTGTGAAAAAGTATTTGCTACCCTCCTGATTAACTCTATTTTTGCATATTTGTCATATTTTGTCACATTTTTAGATCATCTAGCTAATTTTAGTATAAGACAAAGACTAAGCGAATAAACACAAAATGTATCTTTTAAATTATCATTTATTGAAGGTAAAGAGTTAATGAAAACTTATATCACCCATGTGAAAAAATAATTGCCCCATAAACCTAATAACTGCTTGTCCCACCCTTTGCGACAACTGAAATCAAACATTTGCAATAACTGCCCTAGACCATCACACTACCACCATTGGCTTTGACTGTTGGTATTGTGTTTTTATTGTAGAATGCTGTGTTAGCTTTTTTGCCAGACGTAAAGGGACATATATCTTCCAAAAAGTGTCACTTTTCACTCATCTGTCCACAGAATATTATCCCATTATTATTATGAGCTGAGCCTTAGTGTCTTTTTTTGGTCAGCGGTGGTTTTCACCTTGCAAATCTCCCATGGATGCCATTTTTGAACAGCCTTTTTCTTAACTTTTTCTGAACACTGACCATAACTGAGGCAAATGAGACCTGCAGGCCCTTACATGTTAGCCTGGGTTCTTTTATGACCTTTGGATGAGCTCTTGGAGCTTCAAGGTTTTTCTCCATTTGTAGACCTGTGGTTCGCAGGAGTCTCAGAGCCTTGGGAATGCCTTTGTAACCCTCCCTAGACTGATAGATGTCAATGACTTTGTACGTCTGTTATAGAATTTCTTTAGATCCCAACAGAATATGCTGCTTTTTGGGACCTCTTAATCTACTTTAAGACAGCTTCTATATAATTGAGGATAACTTAGGGAGCAAATACTTTTTTCACAGTGTCAGGTTGGGCTGGATAGCTTTTTTCCTTTTATACATGTTGTCATCATTTAAAAACGGCATTTTGCTTACTCAGTCTTCAAACATTTAAGTGTTTCAAATATGCAAAATAGGCACTGGGAAGGGCAAATAATTTTCACAGCAGTGTATTAAAGTCCAACTCACAAATTCACCATTTCCACCGACAGAAACGGCATGCACACTACCAATTGAAAAAGGATCAAAAAGCACAAGCAACTCTTCCTTAACGCACAAATTGCAATTGCAAGTTGCAAATACAAGTCTCATGGTCAATGAACGGGAGGTTAAGAGATAATAAACTATCTTACGGGAGGTACAGAGCTCATCTTCTTTCTCCCAGTATGACCTGCATCATATTTCTGGTGGGGTAGGGGATAGAATTAGTGTTAGATACATAAAACCCATCTAAGAAATGTCTCAATCCCATGGTTTATGAGATTATGAGGGGTTACACTTTAAAGTTTTAAAAAGTTTAAAAGAGTTTAAAAAGCTCCACCCAGATACATTCTAGGTGCCAGGAAGATAGACCAAAAAAATGACTCAAAGTAATTATACAGGTCATTTAGTTATCCACATCATTGACACTTAGGTCAATGAAGTTCCTTGGACTTTATCTTCGGTCCAAGGAAGGGGACTGGCCTTCAAAAAAAAAACAAAACAAAAAACAAGACCAAAAAAAATCATCCTCTCAGGGCTCAATGGCGTGAGATTCTAAAATGGCAACCATTGTGTATACTACAGCCCAGCAGTGGCCATAAATAGATGCAGGAGGCATTGCATCCTCCACAGACCTGAATGTAAGTAGCAGTCTGTTCTATATTTGGTGCAACTTCTCCTCTCACCTACCCCTAGTTACCCCTTTATGACGGGAAGAGGTCTATTAAAATATAACATGTCCAAAGTAAACAGAGAAGCCGGATACATGGTGTAGTCTGTAGCCATGAATCAATACGTGTAACAAGATAAAGTTAGGTCAGGTTATGCTCCAGAGAATCACAAGGCAAATCTAATTGCAACTCGTAAGGGATGAGGATGTATTTCAATAACACAGACAGTGGTGATTAATCATCTTTTGTTGTGGGTTTTTTTTTCTTTTCCTTTTCAAATGGTGATAGAAATACAAAAGGTTAATTCGTATTTATTTGTGTACCATTAATGTGAATCTGTCACTTATCCACTAAATAAATGCTGGGTTTACAGATTAAAATAAGCAAAATATGTGTGTTAAAACTAGAACCGAGTGAAATGTTTTGCGCATTTCTAAATACCGACAGAAAGTAGCCATTTTTGCCTCGTGGAAACTTTAATGAAACAGAGTCAAAAAAATACAGAGAAGAAAAATTAATCTGTCATTTTGCTTTTCTCTTAAAAGCCCCCTGTCACTTAAAAAAGGTGTTTAAAGGTTTATCAAAACACTAAAGTTGCCTAAAACAGAATTCTGTCATTCCCTACAAAGCCCTCTTCCCTACATCACTGGTGGGAGGGAGTGAAGTGTTGTGTTGGTAGGTGTGATGGGAGTCATGTGTGATAGGTGTGAGGTGTTTTGGGTGATAGGGGTAAGAAGGTCCCTTTAATCTAGACAATCTTAAATCTTAACGCCAATTTTGTGATCTCAGATATAAGCAGGCAGAGCAGTACTAACAGGTGCCCAGCTGAAACGTCTCCAAGAAGAAAATGCAGCAAAACCGTACATTAATAAAGAAATATGTTCAGTTAAGATGCATACCATAGTAGAACATAAAAACATAAGAATCTAGGAAAGGCGGGGGAAAACGCCTACGTGGAACAGTTAAATAGTGGAAGACTGAGGCGTAATGTGTGAAAACTCTGCCATAGAGGGTAGTTGACACCTGAGATACACTTCCAGTGGAAGTAGTACAGTCAAACAGAGTCAAGAATTTTAAGAAAGCTTGCTGTGTACATAAAGCTATTCTAAAAGCTTAGTAAGTAAAAAGTGAGTTAAATAGGGCAGACAAGATGGGTCAATTTACTCTTCAACAATATGTTTGAATTTTTCAAAATTAATAGAAACCCACCTGATGTGTACCCTATTGTGAACTTTTAAGTTCCTTTTCTCAGGATCTGGATGTGCAGTCACCCCATTGTGTCTTTTATTGTTAGCTAACTGTTGGTTCGGGTTCATCTAGCATTTAGTTTAAATTCAAAATCACAAAAAAAAAATTAACATCTTTATTACAATTATCACCAGGCTATATTGTATATTTAACTTGCCAAAATAGGGTTGGACATTAAGTATGGTACTTAAGTTATCACAGAAAATGTGATGATTTAATTATAATAATTTAAAACAAAAACTATTAGCAAAATGTTTTAATTTTAGTGTATGACAGGGAAACGAAGCGGCCCAGTCGTTAAAGGACATTTTGAGAATTAAAAACATTTTGTCTTTAAAGGGAATCTAATTAGGGTAGTTTTCAATGTCTATAAAACCCTTAATGTGGACCTGCTATCAATGAACTGCTCTTAATTATTAAAAATAAATAGACAAAAATGTTGTTCATTATAGCATGGTCATTAATAATATTACTACTAATGTTAAAATGACAGACTAAACAACTATTTAATAAAACAATATTTGACTTCATATGCATACTTCAAATCCAAATGACATATATGCTATGCTCTTACATAGAGCGTGTATCCAGTAGTCGGTAAAGGTATGTTATTTGTGGCACCACCGATCGCCAGGCCACCAGACATTTGCTCAGACCTACAAAATTCTGTCTAATTTCAAAACGTTCCATTCATAATAGTACTCAAGCTTCCATTTTATACACAAATGCAACAAGCTCATGCAATTATTGGGTGCATGGCATCATATAGAGAGCCTAGACCAAAAAAAAAAAAACACCTCATCTCTCATCTACTATTATTCCGTGGATAATGTTCCGAGTCGCCGACATAAATTCTCTTTTAGAGGAAATAAGCAGGACTGTTTTCTCCTTAAGTTATTTTTGTTAGAGATATCAATTCCTACATAGAAATTTTAATATACCTGTTGAGGCCATTTCCCAAAAGTCTGATATTCACCAAGTAAAAAGTAGCATGGGTAAGATGGCATATTATATCTGGAATTGTCTATGCATTTGTTTAGTAATAGCCGTTCATCATCAAAATACTAATTATAAAACAGTAACAGGATCTGCCCCAACCTACATCAGTCTGTGTTACCCTTCAGACTTGATAAGGGAGGCGCTGGAGCAATATAGTAAATCCACAAAATACCACTATTTCTTTTTTTCTGTGGCTGCTGTTACTGCTTGGATCTCCTGTCCACAGTTTTGGGGCTATAGTTGGAGGTGCAGTTCCCATTGCCTCACCTGGTGTCAATGTAAATCAGGGCAATTTTATAATCTAGCTACCCAGATGATATAGATTTTCTACAAAGATACAGTTTGCAGCCAATCGGAAATCCATGGGGGAAATGTTGGTTGAGCAACACTAAAGGTATCGTCTAATGTCCCCCTATTATAGAAGAATGCATAATAATGAGAATGAGTAATTTAATATGCATTCTTGCCTGATGCAAAATCATCCTTATTCCTATATGATCTTAAATTTCTTGCCACTGATTGTCTAAAGGGGCTCCAGCATGCAGCGTCCAGCAGAGGCAGCGCTGGAGCTAAATGAAGGTGGGTACATCATCAAGATGCAGAATGCCCCATGCATGGACCACAAAAAATGTAAAGGGACCACATACCTATCACATCCATTAAATTACATATAATGGCTGGAGATGAGAACTAGGCAGTGAAACATTTCACATGGAAGAGTCAGACAGCAATTATGGACTTCAGTGTAGACTTTGGACCAGACCTACAAGGTAAGCTTGTACTGGATTTAATAATAATAATATGGAAGAAATCCTGTATAATGAAAGTCACTAGTTTATAAGTGCAAGCTTAAATTACAATTATAAACCGTCCATTTTATTTTACATGTGTGCATAGGGACAGAATGGTGAAAAATAAAAAAAAGTGCCTAGACATTTATATCAGACCAGCTCATAGGTTAAGGGGAAAGTGGCTCACCGGACGCTAAATTCATATGCCCTATGATCCGTTCATGCCTGCTGGTATAGAATATATACCCAAGCTTTCTCTATGCACTAAAGGGAATAATGTACTATGCTGTAAACAAATCATCAATAGCTTTAAAATATATTGTTTTCCATACTAGAGTAATTGCATTGTGCCTCAAACCATATCTTCTCTGAGTTGTCAGGTAGCTCGTAAGCAGCGCAAGCAACTGCCACTCTAGAGTGATTTGTCTTACATTATGATGCAACATGTTTCTATAGATTCCTACAGATTTCCATGCTTTCGCTAACAGATTAACCAACTGTGGCTCAACCGATTTATTAGAACGCCACAAATTAATATGGTGGGAAAGCGTTGGACAATTAACTGGAGAGAGCCTTGGCAATTAATGAATTAGAGATATGGGTCTATCGGCACTCAAGGGGCCTAATTAAAGCTTGCAGACTCCATTGAGAACTGCTGATCATTCTTAAAGGCTCTAATCCATCAAAAAAAGTCTGTCCCTTTTCCAAACACTTCTATTATGGCTAACGTAAACACGATACATATGTTCTTTTTAAGAATAAGAAAAAAAATCTGTTCTCTAGATTGTAAGCGTGCAAGCAGTGTACTCATGTACTAATGTATCAGTTTGTCTTAGACTGTCTAGTTTTGTCATACCCTTTGAATGTTTGTACACTAAGTAGCGCTGGATAAATTGTTGGCAAGATATAAATGAAATATAATAATACTCACAATGCAGGAAAGATGTTACTTCCTAAGCTACTGTATACCCAGCCCATGACTTTAATTAACCTGTAAGCACGAGCGTGCTACAAGACCCACTGTCTGCATTTGTTTCTAAACCATCAAAGACACTCATGATATTTACCGAGTGCTGAATTTATCCAGCACTCTGCCAGTTGGACACGATTTCTCCCATAGAGCCAGCTGGACGCTGTTTACACAGCTGGTTTGAACAGTGATATAGTTTATACATGGCGCACATGATTGGTAACATTTACCAGGAGGAATAGTGCAACCGGCTCCTGTTTGCACATTCACCGATCCCAATTCCATACCGTAACCATAGCACGATTCATGTACAGTACGTCCCTGTGACACGGAGCCCTTAGCTATATTTAGCTTTCTAAAACAGGCTACCGCGTAAAGTCTGAGATTATGCCCAAGAGTAGTTAAAATCACGCAGCTGTCAGAAGACTTTAAAAAATAATGAAAGCAAAAGAAAATTTCATAGCGGATCTGCGTAACAGTGTTATGCCATATATATATATCTGCTGCAAGTGATTTTTATCTGCATGGATTTCTCGTCAGTCAGTAGTCAAGCCTCCAAAAAGTAATTAGCTCTCAGTGCAAGTACTGACGTTATATAAACTGATAATCTAGTGAGGCATCGGATTCTCTGCAACCAATTAGAGGGAATTTAAGCATCTTTTACATGGCTTCATGCCATTATTTCCAGAGGGCTGCTCAGAGCAACATCATGCAGCCCTGGCACAGACATCCTCATTAATGTCACTCGCTACGTAGAACTTACAGTTCAATGGCTTTATTCCACATGATGACGTAGCCTGAGAGAGTGAACGACTCCACGTTGACTATGTGAATATTTCCTTTTTCGGTGCCCACGTACAGCCATTTGCTCTGGAAAGGCAGGTGGCAAAATGTTATCCTGGATAAAGAAAAGAAAATCTTATGAAACAACAACTCAATCCAGAGAAGCTTCATCCATGATACATATTTATTCAACAATCAATTGCAAAAGAATAATAACGTGAAGCTTACTATTGTTATTTGGAATACTATCCACCGCTACCTTATGTTTGTTTTTTTTTTATTATGCATTTCTCTTTATTTCAGATACATTAAAAGTATTTTCAGTATATTTTTTTACATATACTTACCTATACACAAATTATAAACATAAACACACACACATAGTCTTACACTTCTATTATAGACAGGTGCTACTCCAACCAACATCACCAAAAGTATAAATATTAGGAAGCTGAAACACAAACTCATTGGCAAAGCCCTGTCCCAAACCCAAAGCTATATATACATACACACACACATACATAGAGTGGCAAGAAGAAAAAGCAAGTGAACCATTACCAGCATTTAGCATTTATGTATCAATTTGTCTTACAATATGATATGATCTTCATCTTAAGTTACAATAATGAACAAACACAATCTGTTTTAACCAATAGCATATAAATTATTGTATTGTTCTTGTCCATATTGAATACATCATTCAAACATTTACAGTGTTGGTTGGAAAAAGTATGTGAACCCCTAGGCTAATCACTTCAAAAGCTAATCGGAGTCGGCAAACTTTGAGTCTAATCAATGAAACAGTATTGGATGTGTTTTAGAGCTTTGAACTTTGACAGAAAAACACTCAAACATTTTGAGTTTGCTATTCATAGGAAGCATCTGCTGGTGTGAACCATGCTTCACAAAAAAGAAATCTCAGAAGACCTACAATCAAAAAATGTTGATTTGCATAAAGATGGAAAGGGTTCCAAAGTAGTCTCAAAGAGTTTACATATTCATCAGTCCACAGTTAGACAAATTGTTTGTAAATGGAGACAATTTAGTACTGTGGCTACTGTTCCTTAAAGTGGGCGCCTTAGCCAAGATGACTCCAAGGGCACATCACAGAATGCTCAATGAGATAAAAAAAGAACCCTAGATTAACAGCTAAAGGCTTAATGAGTCTATCATATGCAAGGACACCACAGAGGAAGCTGTTGCTCTCCAAAAAAACATTGTTGCGTGTCTGAAGTTTGTCTAAGGCTGAATTGTTTGCAAAGAACAGTGCCACGCATAACAACATGAGTTTATCAAAGTATCATACAGGATAACGTCAGGATGGCTGTCCGCCAGCTGAAGCTCAGTAGAAGTTGGATGATGCAGCAAGAGAATTACCCTAAACATCGAAGTAAATCTACTGCAGAATGGCTTAAAAAAGAAAATCTGCCCTTTTGGAGTGGCACAGTCAGATCCCAGACCTTAACTCATTACAGTTGCTATGGAAAGAACTCAAGAGAGCCATTTACATCCAAAATCCTAAGAAAATTACTGAGCTTAGGCAGTTCTGTAACATTTCTCTTGAACACTGTGCAGGTCTGATCTATGGAAGTCCTGTTTTGAGGTTATTGCTGCCAAAAGAGGTTCGACCAGTTACTAAATTCAAAGGTTCACTTACTTTTCCCACCAGCACAGTGAATGTTTAATCAGTGTGTTCAATAAAGACACAAAAAAGTATCATTGTTTGTGTGTTATTAACTTTTAGCAGATTGCATTTGTCTATACTTAATTAATGTAAAAAATCAGGTAATTACAAAGGGTTCATTTAATATTTCTTTACTTTTGAAATATTATTCAAAAGTAGAAAACATTCAAAAAGTCATCAATCTTCCCAGGAGGGGATGTTCCAGCAAATCCACTGCAAGGTCAGACCATGCAATGCTCAAAGAATTGCAAAAAACCCAAGAGTTACATTTCAGACTCTATAGGCCTCAGTTGGCATGTTAAATGTTAAAGTTCAGGACAGTACAATTAGAAAAAGTCTAAACAAGTATGGTTTGTTTGGAAGGGTTGCCAGGAGAATTCCTCCACAACGATGTGAGAGACTGATAAAGTCATAAAACTATTATTTCAAGTTATTGCTGCTAAAGGAGGTTTTACAAGAAATTGAATCATAAGGTGTACTTGGTTTTTCACACATGGCTTCTCCATTTTGGCTTTATTTTTTGCTGAATAAATCATGACATGCTGCAATATGTCATGTGGTGTTGTTCATCTGAAGTGTGTTTACCTAATGTTTTGACACATACACACATCATAATCTTCTCAATAGTGGAGAGTGATAAAATTCTGCAGTAGTTTCAAGGTCAAAGTGATCAGTGGTGACCTAAGCAAATACCTTTTTAGGGGCCAATCAGTTTCTCCTTTCCTGTAGAACAAAATTTATCAGACTTTTTAATTACCAAGAAAGACAAGGTCAGACATGAAACCAAGAATAGAACACTTTATTCTTTTATCATCTAAAAGAACTTCCTGAGCCTTTTTATGATACTGTATCTGGAATGCACATATTTAATGAATTTTAAATGCACAAAGCTATTCTGCAGTATTGTATAATGTGGAAAAACAGCACAGAAATTTCATACAGTCAGAAACACAAAGAAATAGGTGACGTTAGATTAAGATTCCATGTTAAACACTTTGTTCATAACACTGAGTGGATTAGATGTTAATCTGTTCAACAACCCTAACCCACTGTAGTCCTCATATGTCACTGATGGTCAATATAATTAAACAAAATATCTCTTTTCTGTAATTAATGCAAGGAAGAAGCAAGGTAGCTCGTTCAACCGTGTGTTATTAAAAAGGGCTAATAGAGATATTTGATGGCTTATAACTTAGAGATCAACTTTTACACCAGATCAAAGTATTTAAAATATATATCTATGGTAGATTGGTAGAATGTTGGTTCAAATAATATGACAGGCATGGAATGGTATGGTGCATTGGTATGCATTAATAAAATGCCACAGCCTTTTTCATGCATTAGATTTTGTGTTGCAATGTTTTCTTCTTCTTACTCTAACCGTTGTGATATATCATTATTTTGGAAACATTGCTATATCCTAGAACGGTATTTTTGTGAATTGCGATCTAGGATGTTAGGAGAGGGCCTAGGGTAGTCCATTGTTTCATTTAAAACAAGCACTAATCCTTTATTATATACTGAGAGGGTGGTAGATAAATGAAACACATCAGCCATCAGAAGAGGTTGATGCTGATGTGTGGGAATGTAAACATACATGGGATAGGCATACAGCTATCCTGAATCTATTACAAGATAAAAGACTTGAGTCTCACATCAGAAAAAATGGTCAGATAAGATGGGCAAAATGGTTCTCATCTGCCACCAAAGTCTTTGTTTCACTTCTGTCTGAACCCTTACCATGAAGTAATATGCCTTTATTTCAGGGGAACATAAAACTCCAACGGTGCTGACTTAATCATTTGTAGGCTCCTTGGGGAAAAGTGCACAACACCAGTGTAACAGAGCTGGCTAGTCCGACCGACTACCTCCGCTGTCTTGTGCTCCCTTAGCCTGGGACTCACACTTTCCCCGGTTCCCCAGTCACTCGCCGAGACTCAGTGTAGGGGAAAACCAAACGAAGACTGATTTATTTTAGACACACAGCGCTGGATATATCCAGCAAAACACACATTTACATAAAACAAGATATTGGGACACAAACAACCCCCTTAATCTGCCTCCCAGAGACAACAGGGGCAGTAACGGGATTAATAACACAATAGGTGGGGGAGACTGATTTATACATTAGACTAAAACAATGGAGGCCTCTCCCTGGTGGCAGATCCTGGCTGTCTGCTGGAGATAATCCCCTCAGCCAGTGATGAGAAGATACTGCTGGGGGTAGCCACAGAAGTCTCTACAAACCCAGGGCCCATAGTCAATAGGGAGGAGGCTGGCAGTCAGGCTTCTCCAGTGGCCCCAGTGATGGAGGCTTCCGTCACAACCAGGGTATGATGGTGGGTTTTTATTAGAATAAGGAGGGTGCTCTGTTCCTAGAGACAAAGATATGAAAATGAAGTTGGTGGGGACAAAGTGAATAAGGGTTTGGGAAGGGATGCCGAAGTAGATTTTGTTAAAAAGACTAGTTTAAATGTTTGGCTTGATTTTCAATTGGAGCATGCCAGTTTGATGATCAAATCCCATTGACAACCTGAAAAGAAATATAGTTCTAGGAAAGAGATTGATTTAAGGGGCCCCATCAGAGAATGCAGTACACAGATTCCAAAAGTTGCATTTATTTTAGCACTTGTGATCACAAGTATTAGGTTCCTATATCATTATAATATCTTCCCAGTGTGAGAGAAAGAAAAGGATTTGAAGAACAAAGACAGGTTAAAAAATGGCGTTGGCAGGTGTGTGCATTTGGTCAGGCTTTGGGTAGTACAAAAGCTAAATACATCCCTAATAATGCCTATTATGTCCCTGTGGAACAGGATTCCATTGTAGCTTTAGAGACATCCACTATGATTAGAAAGGATGGTGTGTAATTAGACAGAAAGGCTGCCAAAACAATGGAAATAACACCTAACTAGTTTTATGGCTGTTTTGCACGCTGTGAAAAAGATAATGCTAAGTAGCAGATGTACACTTTTATAGTGGATCTGTCACCTACACAGCCATACACATCATTAAATGCATTTATCTAAGCTATCTGTGGCATGAGATTTCTCACTTTCAATCAGTGTTACTGTTTTTACAAAGACTCCAAAAACATCACTAAGTGGAAGCGCTATATTGAGACGATACGGTTTTCAGGAAATAGCTATTGGAAGACTCATTTTCCTGTAATACAGCATCCACATTTGAGACCTAGGTGAGTACAGGGACGATTTCAAAGTGCACGGCAAGGAAAAGACAATCCGAGATAAGGTCAAAAGCACACCAGAGGCCAAGGAAGATAAATCAAGAAAAAAAGAAAGACAAAGATAAGTTACAGGCATTGAAACGCTAGAAAAAAAAGAAGCACAAGCTGAGAAATATGGGTTCCTATAAGGCAAGCATTACCAACCGTGGCCTGTGTGCAATGTAATAATGATTATTTTAAAATCAATTGGTCTTAAGAAAATAAAAAATATACTTATTGTGAACACCAATAATTTAAATAATATTTAAATTAATTTATATTAAATGGAATAAAAAAAATCTAAACATTTGGGTTTTTTCCCTTTCCTTTTTGTAGTCCACTGAACACAGGATATATTTAAATAACTAATAAAATAATGAATCTCCTTTCCTGGAAGAAGTTAGAAAAGCTTTGCAAAATAGTAGTTAAAGGCAAATGAGTATAGCGAATGACTCATGACATACATAGATAGATATTACTTCAAAAAAGACGACACAAAAAGCCTACTTAGGAGATTATAGAGGTGTCACAAGCGGAACCAAACATCTGAACTTCTGCTTTCATGCATGTCTGCACTTCAAGGACACAGAAGAGCTACCTTGAAATAATGATTCATGTTTCCAGATCAACTGTTTTTCCTCTCACAAAGGCGGATGTCAAGGTGAAAAAAAAATAGCTTTCACTAGAGAGAGATCTGCAAATAAAAGAGCTTTCAAGAATTTTTCACCAAGAAAAAAAAAAAACTTGCCAATGAACAGAAAGCAAAAAATGTTGTAGATTTTTTGGGGAAAAAGTGGAGTGGTGGATCGACCTTGCTTATTGACAATCATTTACTATTCATTATTGGTAATGTGGGTACATATAGGTATAATAAATATCATCCTTGGCTTTGTCAAGATTGCACTAAAAAGTGAAAGCAGTTGTCACTAGCAGCAAACTTTACAGGGAAGTTTATACTATTCAGGAACCGGCTCAATTTCATTTAATATACTATTAATCTGGCTCAGACGAGCTCTCTGGCCAGAAAATACAGACAGATGTAAAATCTATACAATATGAAATTATATTAAATCATCTATAATAAGGAAACTCAACGATTAAATCCAACTAACATTAAATCTTGACGTTAGTAAACAGTGCCCTTGTCACTTAAGACAGTTTGTGCATGTGATTGTCTTTAACAGAGTATACGTACAAGGATGAGCCTACGGTTAGTGACGCCTGGGTGCAGTATTTTTTTGGCACCCCTTGGTAAATAACACACATACAAACATACTAACATGCAAACTCACTCTAACACCATCCACTAACACACACTCACTCTAATACCATATACTTACGCGTATATATACATCCTCTCTCCCTCTTCCAGGGGCTACTAACCCTAGGTTTACCCCTGACACAAACACTATATACTCACACACAACCTAACACTTACAACAGTATACATCCACACAGTCACGTTCCCTCTCTTCTACTCTTTCTATCTCACCCTGTCCTCCTTTCCCTCTCTCACACATCTCGAGATCTACATTTCTCATCCTATCCTTTGTTACCTCTCTCATTTTCTACTTCTTTCCAACTCTCCCCTCCTTCCAACCTCAGATCCTTTAGTGCAGCTTGCGTTCTCTGTCCAAGCTGCCACCACCACCTCGAGCACTACCTCGGTTATAGGGGCACCTAAGTGCCATGAAAAAACCTCAGCTCGCCCTATGTTCGCACATATGGAAATGCTGGTGTCTGGTGATATACCAACAACTCCTACCTTGAAGCAATGAGCAACAACCCAACCCCAGTCACCCCATGCATGTTCAGTATTGCTTTGGGGTTTAAAACCATGACATAACAGGTATATTACCTGCCCTCAAGGACAAGTTTTCTGTTACGGTACATCATCTGTTGCAAAGTGAGTAATGTATCCAAAACTAATACTATAAAAAGTTTTCTATTCACAACTGAATGTGGGTATGAAAGCAGTGAAAGATTGCAGTTATGTATAACAAGTAATCCTGGTATATGTTTTAAAATAGGCTTTATCAACAGAACCTTGCTATGGTCCTCAGGCTACCAAAATTCACTTTTCATACTTACTTTTCATAGAAAACCCACACTTTCTAAGGGAAGATACCGGTATTATGTAATATTCAGGAATTAAATATCTAATGCAATGTGTAGTTTATTGACCTTTTTTTTACTGGGTCATTTCCCTTTTTTATATTAAAAAAAAATCTAAGCAATTAGACCACACAACTAAAGAAATACAACTAAAGAAATATGTACAATGTGGGGCCAGATTTAGCAGATCTTCTAAAATTAGCTTAAAAGGATGGAGATGTCTTTTCATTTCTTGTCTTTTTTTTTTTCAATAACTAAGTCTAAGGATAGTAAGCTCACATCTTCAACTGTACAAATGAATAATTCAAATTATGCTGCAAATAACTCAATAAAACCGAAAGCAATAAATAAAACTGGCGTAGACTTGAATGAGTGCACCTTACTGTCGAAGGGATTCTATATTTAGCATAATACAAATCACCTCTCTTGCTGTGAAAGCCCTTCCTTTTCTCAGTTTTTTCCATGCACTCTTTGCTTTGTTTCTACAATGCCTTTCAACAAAATTTTCACACAAAAAAGAGAGTGTTTTGGGTTTAAAGATCTGCCTCAGTAATTATAACAATGGCGCTCAAGCCACGAGTCCATCTTGCATACACGGATTTCATCTCAGCAGCAAGACACAGATAATGGTTATAGAAAATATACTTCTTTATGAGTTAATTAACATGGATCTAGACACACAAATCAATACAAATCAAACAAATCTGGAGCCGCTCTAAAGGAAATAGAAATTTTCAATGTGACACCATTTTTTCTAACTTAAATATGCGAGATATCTTATTCCCTTGTAGAGTGGTGGGCCAGTCTTTAATTCATGGGTCTCCAACAGATTGCTCACGCACTACTGGTAACTCTCTTGCTGTCACTAAGTTTTAGAGAAAGGCACATTCCATGTCTAAGAATGGGGGGTTATACATATTCAAGCACATTTAATAATATTACATTAACATAGTAGCTGTTAAAATGTACATTAATTAGGTGTAGCTCTTACTGAAGGTTGGAGACTGACCTGCTTTAAATGTCCAGCAATCTCTACACATATAAAAACGTTGTCACAGAGGAATTGTTGGTGATGCAGGACGGGGCTTAGAAACCGAAGTGCACTTTGCTGTATGCCCCAATGTGCATGCTGGGGTTACTGTTATTATTGTTCCTAGTTTTGTGTGCCAGAGGAGGGGGCTGCTGGAAAGTGTTGGGTGAAGGAGGTGGAGTTGAGAATCTACTGGATAGTGTTGTGTGCAGACAAGGCAGGGCCTTCAGAATAGTGTTGTATACCGGGAGGTACAAGCTGCCAGACTGTGCTCTGTGTGGGGTGAGAATCTACCCACAAGTGTTGTGTAAGGGGAGGGAGACTCAAAAAATGGACAGAGAGGGAAAAGAGAAAGGGCTGATACAACTAATCTATAAAATGGCTAATAATCAATAATGAAAATCGTTGCCAATGAATTTCATTATTGATTAGTTGTATTGATTTTATGGAATATAAGATAAGGGTCTTTTCAGAGCAAATGCAGCGCCGCAGGGCACCTTGATGCTCCTCTCTGACAGCCAGCAGGCGTCTGTGCGATGTGCGCAGACATCCTCCGCTACTGTCCTCCACTTCCGTCGGGGCTTCTATGATGGAGCATCAGCGTGACATGACCTTCTGGTTTCCATTATAGAAGCCCCGGTGGAAGTACCAGCCAGCAGCTGTGGGGGTTGACTGTGCGCATTGCGCAACGTTCGCCGGCTGTCAGAGAGGAGGGTCCCCCGCAGCGCTGCAGAAGACCTGGATCTTCCAGCGCAGATTTTCACCAGTTGCCCCTACTAGACACCAAGGGGTCTGGAGCACGGGGGTAAGTCTGGGGGGGGTGCAGAGTGCCATATCAGGGAGTATAAGGCATATCAGAGGGCAGAGTGGCATTTAGGGGGTTATAAGGCATTTCAGGGGGCACAGTAGCATATAGGGTGTATAAGGCATATCTGGAGGCAGAGGGGCATATCTGGGTGCAAAAGGGCATATCTGGGGATAGAAGGCATATCTGGGGGCAGAGTGGCATATCTGGGATATAAGGCATATCAGGGGGTATAAGGCATATCAGAGGGCAAAGTGGCATATCAGGGGGGTATAAGGCACATAGGCGGTATAAAGCATATCTGGGAGTGTGGCATCCAGTGTGGCATCCAGTTTGTTCATGAAATTATTTTAAATAAACAAAAATTGACATTTATTTTTTTTATCCGATTAATCAATAAATCAGCCAACTAATCGATTATGAAAATAATAGTTAGTTGCAGCCCTAAAAAAGAGAGGATAGTGTGAAAAATAGGCACACCATTTTAGCAATGTGCACATTGCGGGTCCAGATGCAGGACTAGTCCTTTTTTATTTTTAAAGAGTGCATATTAACATAGCCATAAAGTATTTTAATATGCATTCTTCTTTAGCTAGGGTGTCAGATATCCAAAATAAAGAAGCAGAGGCTCAGCACTCAAATGATAAGGTGAGTTTATTTCACACAGGCAACCTTTCGACGCACAGGTCTTTCTCAAGCCTCAAGGCTGAGCCTCTGCTTCTTTATTTTGGATTTATTGAGAGACTTGGTGGTACCCTGGCTCGTGCACCATTTCACTGCTGAGTGCTGTATTTCAACCTTTCTTTTTGTGTAGGGTGTCAGATATGGCAAACTGTCCTTTTAAGATGGATGTCCCTTTAAGCTGTGAATAAATCAGAAAATACACCGGGAAGCTAATAGTATGTTCTTTCATATAAAGCATACTTATCTTTTACTACTACCACACCTTTCAATTCCATGGTTGACAGCTCAGGGTGGAACCTGGACTAATTAAGTAGCAAATAATGAGAAAAGATAAACAGAATAGAACAGGAGTTTGTAGGATTAAGAAGACACACAAGTAACTGATTGAAATTCAATGCTTTCAGAGTACATGATCAGGTTAAGGATTGAGACACCTCCTACAAAACATACTGACAAGGATAAGGATAAAGTGGACTGTATTAGTATATTTAATCTTAAAGCCATTATTCAGGCAATATTACAAAACAGAAATGCAGACTTAACAGTTCAGCCTTTAATTTACAGTCTTCTGTCGCAGTTGACACCTTTTAGTGGGCTAAAATGGAAAAAGATATGTAGCTTCAGAGGTCTTTTAGATGGAAACAAAGAAGGAACCTCTGTGGTCACGAAACCTTATCGAATGCTAAATGGTTTTCTATTTTGGCCCAATAAAATATATCAACTTTGGCTAAAGACTCTATTTTCCTTTTGACCAATAAAGCTATATCCATAAGCAAGTCTACAGCAGACTGGGCAAGGAACAAGAAATTCAGTAAAAATCTGAGCCCTGCTGAGATGTGTCACACCTGAAACAAGCACTTCATGCTCAAAAACCCACACGCACTTCTGCATCAAGGAGTGGGCCAGAATTCCTCCACGTTGTTGTGAGAGACTGATCAATAACTATATGAGATGTCTGGTTGCAGTTAGTACTGTAAAAGGTGGCATTGCCAGAGTCGTTTTTGTTCTTTGAACAGTTATTTGGTGTTGCATTAAAATGTCTTTAATAAACAAATAAATTACTTAATATCAAAAAAGTCTTAATTCTTAACTCGGGCTCCATATTTTCAAGTAGGTTGAAGATCTAATAATCAAAGAATGATCTCAACATAGCACTTGTATTATAACAATTATAACACAATAACAGGAATAGTAATCTAGTAGAGGCTCAAACACCTCACTGCTGAGCAACAGCAAATAAGCAGGAAAATAACCATAGAATTCTGGTTAAGAATCTGTTACGATGAATTCTATCGTTCTTTTCTTAATTTCCTTTTTTACAAACCATCAGACACATGAGTATCATGTTGTAACACAGCAACTTAGTGGATTTTAAACTCTTAGTTGGGTAGCTTGCCTACAACTCATTGATCAGTGACTGAACCCCTAAGACAAGACCACTTAGATTCCTAGCTAAACCCCTGTATGTCTCTGTACGCAGCTCACCGTGTGGAACAGAAAAGAAGCTGAAAGCACCGCATTTACAAGTGGTCTTATTTCATGACACAGGGGAGTTTGGCTGGCGGTCCATGGTTCAGGGTCTGTCTTAGTCAGCTTCATACCATGTTACTGGCCAGCTCAGCCACCTATGAAGCTCTGCTTGATCATCTCTTAGATAATTCAACGATTCCCTTTGGAATATGTACACGTTTGAAAGAATATTCATGCCATTTTGTCTGCATTCATGTTTAGTATTTATTAAGACCACCCAGGTCTCCCTTGCTCTGAATAGTAGTTCTCATGAAGCATTGAGCAAAGCCATTTGGTTCCACTGCTTTAAAGCAATTCGAATTCCCAAGGGAAGACGTACACTGATGCTCTTCAGGCGAATACTGTTGTTTTTTGTAGATTAAAGATTGATTTAACTATTAATGGTGCCTCATTGGCTCCATTAATTGCTTATGAAAAGCTCTTGTAGAACATCATCTACCACATTGTCTTTATGCACCTACATCACTTTCAAAATAAGCCAGCTAATAAGGCCTTTGCAGCAATATAACATGCTGCTATATACTTCATGCATCATCTGATCCACCTTAAGGAGTGACCCGTGACTTTATTCTCTGCAATTCTGGGCTCTCTGCTGCAGTCATTAGGTAACAAAAATCGATCAAGCAGAATGGCTGATGTAAGAGAGAAACAAAACCATTGTTTCTCTATTTAATTGTCTTCTAGTGGTAAAACAAGAACAAGAAAAACAATAAACAGTGTCACAGATTAGATTTGGGAATATGCAAGTATTTGCAGTTTTCTTATATACTACATTGTGAGTGCTGAATTAACAACATGAGAGTTCCCCATGAACGGTATCTTTAACTGTCCTACAACCGAGTTTAGATGTATGGATGGATAGACAGACAACTATAACATATATGTGGAGACAGGGATTGTTATCTATCTCAATATATAGATATCTATCTCAATCATATACAGTCTTTGCGGTTTGCGGTTTTTGCATCACTGAGAAAAGCAAAGCATTAGATATGACATCACATCTTACACGTCATAAGCAATGACAAGGCGGTGCTCATGTAAGAGTAGAGCCCTGGCCAGAATCCCTGCTTGACCCTGCTGAAGGTGACCCTGCCCTTCATTTTGCAAATCTAGTATTTACTTTTAAAGCATAAGTTGCATGCCACTTTACAAAACACTGTATTACAAATACATTCTTGGACAGGAACAAAATCGTGTGGAAATCATGGGCAATTCAGTGGCATATTATCACTTCAAATACACATTTTATGTTTCTATGTATATCGTTCATTTAGGTACCATATTATATTTTTTTAATGAAAATGATCACAAGTCATCATTTGTTATGAAGTCCCTACTTTCAATGAACTGTATATTTTGTCTCAAACCACAGAATACATTTTGTGGTTTCTATTTGTCTGTAGTAACAAAATTGGTCATGTATAATGTTAACTATTATCTTAGAGACATTTATTGTGAATAAACGTGACTAAAGTCTACGAGAACGTGAAGGTTGAAAGGGAATTGTAAGTTAACATTATATGTAACACCCAGAGACTACTACACCCTACTCCTACACCCTACTCCGTTTCACCAAGCTGCATTCAGGGACAAAAGAAATGTTAACTGCTCCTGTTGCAAAACTTCTCTCTGCATAACCTGTGGCCCTCCAGCAGCTGCAGGACTACATCTCCCATACTCCTCTGCCAGGCCCTTAGCTGAAAGAGCATTATGGGAGATGTTACCCTGCAGCAACTGGAGGGCCGAAGGTTGGACACCTCTGCTGTATAGGATAATGCCTGGTTAGAACATCTGCTGCATGGCTTGGAAGTGGGAAGCATGGATTGCACTCTCTAGCCAGCTTTTCCCCATTGACTCACTCTGTTGCCCTGCCGTTGGCTAACCACCAAGCCTGCCCCTATGTATTGTGATTTGATTTCAACCTCTTCCGGGGGAATGTTTGCAAGTGGAGGAGGTGTGCTGAGAGTAGGAGGGGGAAGTGAGACTGGGTATGGCCAAACACTACTCCCCTGCCTGGAGAAAGAGGAAAGTGGCCAGGAGAACTGGGGAGGCAGTGTTTGGGGACTCTGGGTCAAACCCAGAGAGTTCCCAGGTATGCATTTATTGCTTTGATTGATTCCTTGCCTACAATAATAATTTGCCGTGTTATCTATGTTAATGTGATTGTATTGTTTTTCTGTGTGTATAAAGCCATCTGATTTTTGTCAGTAAGCCTATCCTGCTTTACCCTCCTTATCAAACTCTTGCCTGGTTATTAGAGGGGATTCACCAGAAAAAAAGCTATGTTTTACTGAGCGGTTTAGGAGCACCAAGAAGCAGAAATGCTTACGTAAGACTGGCACTGATGACCAGGTAACCAACCACCCCACAGGAGTCTGGTAATAGCCCCTCTGGTTACGCTCACTCTTAGTCTTAGCAGGACTTTCATGGTAAGACACAAACCTCACAAACCAAAAAAACAGTAACAACTGAGACGAAAGTCTTGCCGCATACAAGATGCGTGGACCATTTTCAGCGCTTTTCTCAGTCTACTGATACTTCAATTGTTTATTCTTTCATGTGCAAGGAAGTTCATCTCTGAACACATTTACCCAGAAGGCTCTAAATACCACATGTAATAGCAGAAATCCTGCCTGAATGGAGAGAGGGGTTAAATACACAAAAGGATTGGCGCATTTCCCTCATGCACAGAACCAACAAGAATTTGTCATCTGTGGGGAGTATTGTCCCCTCACCAACAAGGGATCGATTTTGTAATGTACAATTGTGCAGTATCGCGTAGGTTGATATTAGGAAAGATGCCACTTCAAGGTTTACTTATTTTGGCAACTGTGTCATAATGAATGCCACCCAGATGCGTCATACCTGTGCCATAACAGCAACTTCTGATGTCACGATATGCTTCAACCCCGTTCTATGTGGTGAAATGGTAGGTGAACCCAGAGAGAGAACCTGGATGGAAATGAGTGGAAAGACAATTGGGAGGCCACATTACGGATGTCAATTTGTGCCACCTACAAAGACCTGGCATAGGAAGGGGTGTAGGCATACAGGCATGTGTGTACATAAGTGGTAGACCTGCAATCACAACATCAATACTGGAAACTGAAATGTGGTTGCAAGCAAACCGGCCTAAGATCCATCGTCAAAAGGTTATGGACAATAAGTCAATAAATAAGTTAACCATTTTAGTTTGTAATACTCGGTTTCCCTTTTATTAGGTATAAACTCCATGAGTTAAAAGTCTTGCTTTTTAAAAGTTCAAATATTATATTCCTCAAAAGTTTGCTGCTCTGGGCCTAAGGTACCAGCTTACAAGCCTCTCTATGTTATACAATGCAGAGACGATTGTGAGGATGTGTATCCCACTGGATGGGTAAAGATCTGTAATCACCATTGCATCTATGCCAGTATACCAATATTGTATGGCATAGAGAACAACTCTTTCAACTAAAGCTAAATTTACTTTGACCTATATAATCGAATCTCTAGCAATATGGATTGCACATTGTATTACATTTTCACACCTAGAAATTAAAACGTTTCCTTTCGCATAATCACATTGACGATACAATCCATCATAAAAATCTAGTTCTTCCAGACTTCATTCCACCTTGATCTCTTACCAAAATACAAACCACCATCAATATTCAGGAAATATACTGCGAAACTATTTCACACCATGGAATGCTTTTGTACATAGATTGTGATCAATCTAGGTTGTTCGCTATTAAAACACAAACATCTATGCTTTGAAGCTGAGAATCTGGAATAACAGAATATGAGCGATAAAGTATGGGAGAGGTAAACCCTGAAACCTCATTGTTGATTACCACACACAATGCTAAGCAACAGTAAATGCAGAATACACAAAGAATATGAACTAATGAAACTATAATATTTAATTCACAGGAAGAAACTATTTTCAATTATGCATATCTCTATAGATGTATTGTCTAGCTATTCTCCAGAGAGCTTCTGCAGCTGGTCATGATCAAGACACAACACGTTGTTGTAATGCTTGTAATGTGGTGACGTCACACCGTGGGCATAGCTTATCCAGAAGTGAACACTAGTAACCTTTCTGAATCACGGTGTTTGAAAGTACAAAGACACATCTCTACTTACTTTTATGTAAGAGGAGATATTGTTCTTGCTTATTAAACTATTTTCTTCTGGTGTTTCTCCGTCTCTCATTGTGAGATGTCTGCGAGGCACTCTGATGCATGAAGATTTGCTATGACGTCTGAAGTTGCATTTCAGGGCATTCTGAGATGTGCGTCTTGAGCAGCATATATATTTATAGTTTTCTTGAAGGTTTTCGTGTGCAGGTATGATCTCCCTTTAAATGCCCATCTTTAAATCTGTGACACACATAATTTTTCTAAAAGGACTTTTCCATAAGTCAGCATAGCCTTTCAAGATAACAATTCTAGTAACACCTGTCATGCGAAAATCTAAGCTGCATTATTACTGCAAAAGGTGAAAATCTATTGCAAAGAAGCTCTTGTAATTTCCTCAGCCTAGGAGAGACTTACACTTAGCATCTGTCAGTTACTCAAATACCTACAAGGCTACTGCTATATTCCTGACATTGGATTTTTTTAACTAAAAATAAGGTGCAGAAGTGAAAAAACTGTCTTGTTTTCCTGTAAAGGAATCCATTAAAAACTGCAATAAGATAAAATTGAATCCATCACAACAAAAACAGATTGAGAACTATCGCAACATATCACCATTGTTGTTCTTTCAGACCCAAATTACGGTTGTAAACAAAGACTCAACTAGAATCCCCAAAGCGGTGACAGACATATCTTTCATGTGAAGGAATACTAGCAATAGTTTGAATCTATTCTTACCTACATGGCAGCAAAGTGTGAATTTAACATTAGCCTGCTAATGCAGCAAAAATCACACTTCCCAAACGTGCCGCAAAACATTAGGTCAGCCATACCTCCGAAGTCTCCCGTGTTAGAGGGTACAGTCTCTTTTCGGGATTCTCTGTCCCTTATTTCTAGAAGCTTGTAATGTTTGGCGGGTATGAGTGTATCACTGCGTTCTAGAGCTGCAAAATTCGCAACCACACAAAAAACGTTTCCATACATAAAATGCATTATTCTTCTTCTAAATTACTTACTTAATTATATAATTGAGCAAACGTTCAAAAAAAAAAGTCAAGGTAAAGCCCTCCCTCTAACCACACTCCCCAAAACAAAAGTGTTCCTCTTTTGGCTGTTTGAAATGTTGAGGCTTAGAATGTTGAGGCACGATTAGAACACAGATAATCCATGAAATATTGCCATACCTATAATTTAATGGGTTATTATATCATCACTTTACAATACGAGCACACATACTTAGGTATTTTTAGCCAGCTTTGCATGAAAATGCATTTATGAAATAAATAGCTTGTTTTATTGTGCAGTGAAGCATCAGTAAAGCAGAGCTGCATCCTCTACTGCCCACGCTACCTGCTCCTTTTCTGACTTGGAGACCACCCTGCTCTCAGAGAGAGAAGAACGGTATTTAGCTGCACAGTGGGGGAGCTATTTTTTTAAAAAAAAATATTGTGTGATTAAGACAAAGAAGTGTAAAAGCACCACCTGCAGTAATCCCCCAATGTACATGAATATAAGATTTTTCCATTCAGAAATACCTCTATTTACAGACATACACGCTTCTTCTCTGGAAAGAAACCAATTATCTGTGCATAAAATGTTAACATTTAAGACTAAGAGGTCTCTCCCCATTTCAACTAAAAGATTAAATCACTAAAAACTCACACATTTTGAACACCAACGTATAATGAACTAAAAAATATAGCCAACAGGGAAAATATATATTTAGAAATAATTTTGTAAATGGAAGTGTCACTAAAGTTACAACACAATTTAGTACATAAGTCATCAATGCTAAGCAATACGGTATATTGAATTATGTGCACAGTTTTATAGGGCTGCAACTAACGATTATTTTAATAATTGATTAGTCGGCCGATTATTTTTTCGATCGATTA
This sequence comes from Spea multiplicata, assembly GCA_009364415.1. Classification (NCBI taxonomy): domain Eukaryota; kingdom Metazoa; phylum Chordata; class Amphibia; order Anura; family Pelobatidae; genus Spea; species Spea multiplicata. The sequence continues at coordinate 14,013,922 of VKOC01000005.1, forward strand.
ATCGGATAAAAAAAATGCATTTTTTGTTAATTTAAAATAATGTAATAAAAAACGTACAATTTACACTTTCATCTCTTTATTGCAATGGCCTCTCTCTCTATTCACCTTTCTAT
>VKOC01000005.1:14014134-14067575 GCA_009364415.1 Spea multiplicata
AAGAATGCCCACGAATATTCGCCCGAAGAGAAGACAGGACCAGGCGAATATTCGCGGAATACAAAGTTTTTTTTTCCCGAAGAAGGGCACGAAGACGAACACGAAGGGCCCCCTGGTGCCCAAGTCTAGTTTTAGTGTAGCAGTACACAGAAAGAACCAAATGTAGATATTAAATACCGTCTTTGATTGACGCTTGGTTATGTTTGGACATTTAGTTAGCTCCTTTAAGGCATAAATCCCCACTATGCTTTGTCTGTGATACCCTTCCTATGCTTTTAAATAAGATCCCTGGGGAGCCAACTGACTATGAGTTTCCATTGCATCATATAATTATATATAATAATTTTGGGGAGGCTCCTTGTTGCCCCAAGGCCAACCTGATCTTGATCTGTCCCAACTGTCAACTACCCCATTGTGTCCCAGTAAGTAAGTATATTCATATGCGTTGGGCTATAGGTGTGCCTAAAATACTGGACTGGTGACCTTTTTAAGGGGTAAGTCAGCCTAGTTTCTATGAAATTCTAAACAAAAAAGTAGAACATGATCACTACAGGTGAGCTCAACACCAACTGTGCTAACTTGATTGAGACTTTCTAACAACTTAGGTTCTAAAGGTTTCTCCTGATTCCAGCACCTTTTAAGACTGTGAGATGCCCAGGAAGTAGTAAACACATTAACCCTTTTTATAACTGGGGCCTTACAATTTTCATTGCAATTTTACTTGGGATTTCTTTCCCAGGTTAGGTCCCACTGCTGGAAATGTACAGTTATAGCACATATTTTAGTTTTTTTCATGCTTTGGATGGCCAGAAAACTAAACTTTTATTTTTAAAATGAGTTTGGTAGGGGCTATTTAGGTAGATTTTTATTATAGATTTCTAACGAGAAGGGTATTAAATGTTTGAGCATATCTACATTTAATTTTTTCACCTTCTCCCACTTTTTTAATATTATTTTTTACTTTTTTTAACTTGAGATCCCTTTTGGGTCTTTATTAGACTGGTGCATTCATATTCATGCGAAATGCAAATTTGGAATCTTGGCAAATGCTGTGATTCATACAAGGCCCTGTAAATGGGTCCAGACCGCCCCCCTCCCGAATCAAATAAAAACAAAGCAAAAAAAGCTCAGAATTTTCCCAAATGTGTGGATTCACATTTACTCACACTCACATTCTGCTTAATTACCTTCTCCCTTAATCTTCTTTTTTTGTTCACATCTCCACAGACATAACCTGGCTGGAACTTCCTAAAAAATGCCTATTGAAGGATCGGCGCAAGCGCTGCCATATTCCCCTTAGTTGGCCTTGCTGGAGATGCGGACGCAGAAAGAAATTTAAGGGTTAAAAACTGAAGATAGAATGGAGAAAAGAAGATAGAAGGTGAACCAAAAATGCCCCCGAATTTTAGACCAAACCAAATGGCCAGGGAGTAAAATTTGTTGTCTCCCAAAAAATGGTTAGCCTATTTGCATCTAGTCTTTATAGACCTCAGGGATCACTCTCCTAACCAAACAGTACTTATTTTGGGTCTGTATATTTATTTATATTTTTAAAATGGTATTTTATGTTGTTTTTATTATTTATTTATCTTTATTTATTATTCTATTTTATCATGTTCTCTCTTTCTGACTTCCACTGCAACTGATCACAGTAATATCAGCAAGCAGGGCACTGATCAGCCAGCAAGGGTGTCATTGGAGATCCCACCTGGGTCTGCATAGACTGTCCAGGAACATTTAGATCTGTACAGTGTTGACACTACTGAAAGAAACTACCCAAAGGAGAGTTCAAAAATTCACCAGTATTGAAGTGTAACTGGCGCTTTCTGCTGGCCAAGGAGACTTGAGGCTGTTATAAATATTCCCACCAGCGTAAAAATCAAAAGACATACTATTACATTGCGTCACACCATCATGATGGGTGACACCCGAAGCTGCTGTATTCTGGTGACCTGTTTTTTTTTGCTTTTGAGCCTTACACACGCACAGAGCTTGCTTTCCTGCCGGAATCGGAGGTTTAAGTTCTCATGGGTGAGAGAGAGAGACAGCAGTGGGACCAATCAGACCAAACACAACTAAATTGTGTCTGTGTCCTGGGACACAATTTAGTCTTTAGTAACTGCGCAGTGACCTCTCCCATAGGTGTCATAAGAAAGTATGTGAAAGAGGCTGGGTAAGGTGCACGAGGAGCCTGTCTCTCTCAAGTACTGAATTCAGTCTGGTAACAGAGGAGGTCCATGAGGGTGACACCATGAGTTCCCACACTAGGTGACAACAATCCTAGTGACGCCACCGTAAGCACATGATGGGTTTTTGTTTGATCTTCTCAAGAGCTGTTCCAAAGAGAAGGATGACTTTTTTTAAAAAAAGGGTTTTTTTGTCAAAGATAGAATGTTGCTTGATGTTTAACTCAAAATCATTGGTTATATATTCACACAGTAACTTGCAATTATCATCAAAAACTGACAAAATTATTTCTGAAGAGAAGCAGTGTTGCAGTCTAATACAAGAATTTACTTACTGCTGTGCAGAACTCGTTGCCAAATATTTAAACAGAAGAGATTATTTCACTTTTCCCTAAGCTGCCAACCATCTCTTCAAAACAGTTCTTATGTTTAAGAGACCAAGCCACTGTTTTAATAAAGAAGTTAAAAACTTGAAGCATCCTCTCCTCAGAAGATCACCAGCCTCAGTAGTTCAGGTTAATAGCATAGCAGTTTATCATTAACAAATAAAAAAAATTAACTATTCCCTACCATTTCTATTCATGTTTAGATTCAGTCTAAGCTTAAATGAATAGATTATTTAATAACTGTGATATCAAGATCATAGTAACTATATATTTTCACGCTTTAAAGAGGATCAGTCCCTGGGAACTTGGTATATAGACCTTTCTTTCATAGCTACCAGATGAGCTGTCACCACATGTGCAAATGCCCCAAATCATAGGGAACTGGGGACTTACAAGAATTGGCTACCTGGAGGTCTACCTCTTCTGCAGGGTACAGCTATCACCAGGCAGCTTTTGGAGGGCTTGAAGCATGGAAACACAAGCATTCAGTAAACAATCTTCGTGGGGGTAAGCATGGCCAGACACTGGCCCCCCATATAGATAACCAATTAACATGGCCTGGGGAAGCAGGTCTTCACTTGAAGATTTGAAGAGAGCTCCCAGGCATGCGTTAGATGCTCTCTGTTCAGTACCAGGATGCACTACACTCAACCGCATGCTGTAACCACCTTACCTGTGGCTACGGCTGCAGCAACCTCCCGCAGATGCCGTCGGACCTGGCGCAGGCCACTCCAATGATAGCCGACCATTTACTCCTGTGGCAGTATACGCATGTGCAGACCATTTCTCCGTCTATTTGTGCACTTGGCTTGGGGCGGGGTTATCTGCCTGGGGCCTATTTTAGGGCTCCTAAGCTGTCCACTAGCCGCCTGTCAAAGAGATTCATTGCTTGTTCTGACCTCGGCTATTTCTCACAACTATCCTGACTTCTCCAATCCTCGACCTCGGCTTCCTTTGTGGACTGCTGTACCCGTATCCCCGACGCCTGTTCTGGTTCGTGTCTGGGTCCTGCACTGTGGATCCTCAGTTACTGATCCTGACCATTCCTGGCCGTTACACATGCATTTGTATTCTTCAGAGAGCACTGTGGAAATGTACATGTGCATTTAGGCAGCCATGCAATTATACTGTTTGTATGTATTCTATGCTATCAACAGTTGGGGGAATAGAATAGGCAGTAGAGTAACTGCTACCTTGCCATTATTTATTGACAGACACACTTAAAATAATGTGTATGTTATATGCAAGATTTCACAGTAATGTATGTCATACTTTAGCTACAAAGTCTGGTTAGTGTTTGAATTTGAGTCCAAATGCATGCTTTGTGGACCTGTTTCAAAAAGAATGAAATCTATTCCTTCTTTATAAAGATAATCTTATAGCGTAAACGGCACACTTTCTAGGAAGTTAATGTATGCAATTGGCAACATCTCTATGACAAGGTAAGAATAATCTGCTATGTTTTGCCAAGAGAGGCTTAAGAGCCATTCAGAGCTTTGGAATAATTTTCTAATCATACGCTGATGTGTGCACTTGAGCAAATTTCATACTTTCTCATATTAGATTACATACATTTCCTAGATACCAAACAAAACTCTTTAGAGATTCTGCTTCACTGCCTGAGCTGGTGAATGTCAGGTAAAAAGTAAAATAGCTGTCAGTTTCATAGGCTGAATTACCTTTGATGATGTGGGTAACACAGCACTGGAAACCCCATCTCCAGAAAGATAATAAATTATGAAGGGTTACTAAACTTGTGCGTGGTTTAGGTCACGGGTCTCCAAACTTTTCAGTACGAGACCCACATCCTATATTTTATACATTTTCCCAGGGCCAAAGAAAAAAAAAACATTTTTATAAATTAATTTTTTTTTTGGATCATTTGGGGTAATCAGCATGATATGATCAAGAACAAAAGAGGAATGTAACAATTACAAAGAAAGGATGCTGTGCTTACACCTGCATTGCAGGTATAGGTCAAACGAGAACCACATTGAAACAGAGATCAACTGAATATCACATGCAAACCCTGCATTGCAGGGTTAGATCAACCGAGAACCATTGATTGTCTATAACATTTCAATTTTTATTTTGAAAAAATGTATGTATATGTGAAGTTGCTGTGTGTGTGTATGATGTTAGAGTGGCTGTGTATGTATGCGTAAGATGTTAGATTATGTGTGTGTATATATATTTATGAGTTTGTGTGTATGTACAGTATATGTAGAGCTGCCCCTGACCATCATCACACCCACTAACCACCATAGTCATACCTCCCATCATCATCATCATATTTGTCTCCACCATCATTTCCATCCCCATCAGCACTCCATATTGCACCATCATCCCCTTCCATCTCTGCACCCAGTATCATTTTACCTTATTACCCTCCCCCAGCTTGCCCCAATTCATATTTAGGTGTTTCATCTTACCTCCCTGCCCCAGTCCAAGTCTGTCAGTTTGCGGTGTGTCTGACCATCAGCGTCACGGCGGATATGATGTCATATCTATTGCAACACTAACTGGCAAACACGCAGTGGATGGGAGATCTGTGCCTCAATATGTACAGATCTTTCTTACGAATGTGGCAGTGGCCACTCATATTCGGACAGATGCCTTCAAGACTGGTGCCAGGTGATGGAGCCTACCGGGAAATTTCCTGGTATCCTGGTAGGCTAGTCCGGCCCTACCACCTGAACAAGTTGCTTATCAATTTGCTGTGGGCTGGATAAATATTTGTGGTGGGCAAGATGTGGCTATGGAGTGCACTCTTCAAGTATAACAAAAACTATCTCTAAACCAATAGATTGGAGTAATTAATTGTCATTCATTCACATCATTAAAAGGTTTACTACTGAGTGGAGAAGGAGTAAGCAAAGGGATTAATCCTAGGTGTTGCTGGTGAAAGCAGTGAGGGCCCCTTCCCATTTATGTATCATGTTTTGGTCTAAATATAAGACTTGCACACATGACAAAACAAAAGTTTATGTTTCATTTTAGTCCCGTTTGTTTTCAGGCAACAAATTTCATTTTCTGACTATTAGGTTCGGAGCAAATTCAGATGCCTTTTTTGATTAAGACATTAAATTGGTGGGGCGCTTTCAAATGGGAGGGGGTCCCTGAAACATCAATATGCACATAAACGCCTTACTGTAATCCTCTGCTGCCTTTTGCAGAACAAATAATTCCATTTCGACTGGACTCCATCTAAAGATCTATATTTTTATTTTAGAAAAATAAACCTAGAGTGTATATTAAATCACACTCAATGTGGCATTGTTGCCGATTAAAAGTCAGGAGACAACCACCAAAAAATAAATGAAATACCCCTCATTTAGTTGAAACAAGGACATTGATGACACAAACACTTCACTTCCTTGTCTATGACCCCCGAGGGTGAAATGTTTTATTTTACATATAATTTGTAATAATTGCACAATACCTTCATCTTCAAAAACAGCCGTAGTAGTGGAAGTTTTCACACAACTTGATTTTATTTTCAAGCTTAATAGATGCAGTTCTCTTGCAACGATTTTTGTTCTAGTATTCCAAAACGTCTTTGTATATATCAAACTAACCTCTGTATTTTAGCAGAACACTCCAACTTCATCAGTTTTTCGTATGTGATAAAGTTATACCCAATAGCATACAAAACATGAATGAACAAGTTATTAACATTTCATTAAAAAGGCTGATTTACTTTGTCTATATACATTTCCTGGGAACAGAGTCCTTTTGGCTCTATAATAAAACATAATCCTTTTTTTTCAACTCAGTCATTGCCAGCATATTCTCATTCAGCTTGTATTGTATTAGGCACCAAATTAGTACTTTATAAAGTTCTTTTTTTCCCTTCAAAAATGCACTCATACATTTGTCGCAAATGTAGTACTGGAACAAAATAAGTATGAACTTCAAAGAAACTGATTATTATGAGAGCTCACTTTTTTCATTCTACACAGTGTTACTCCTACTAATCAGCAGGAATTAAATTTGAGCCCACATGGCAGTGAAAACAGTCAAGTTCTTTCTTCCAGCCACATAGCAAGAAATGCAAAATGTAGGGTTGGCTTTGAATGCACACCTTGCCTATTTTCTTATTTTTTAAAAAATTTTTCTAGGTGTGTGTTTCTATTTTAATTAGGACATTTTCCATTTTGCGTAATCAAATCAGCTGCATATTCTGGTCTAGCTATGAGCTGGATTTCTGAGACAAGCAGCAAGTCACCTGCAGGTGCTTCCAACAACGCAGCAGGGAGACAAAAATTCATAAGGTGTATAGTAAGTCACAGTATATGATGGGGCACTGCAGTGTAGTAGCCATCAATAACATAAATCGAATAGGAATAATAAGAATAATCTCAATCTTTCTCCCTATAAGAGTCTGGATAAGACAGAGCTGTTCAAGGGACATAGCTACGCATTAAAGGGTATGATAAGGATGGGAAATACCCCAGACTATTAAAAGTAGGTACCGCTCTTTTCACCCAGAGATAAAAGGCTGTTACAGAAATCTGGTAATGATCTTGCAAAATCCCAACTTCTCAGACAGAGCCAAGGACTGGCCTTTGTATAAACATATGTCACATTGATTTGGTATATTTAGAAGCCAATCCTGTTATGCAGGAAATAGTACAAAATGTGTGGAACCGTGTTTTACCTACAGTGACTACGCATGTCATTGAAGACTTCCTCTTTGATTTAAGTAAAAAAATCTTGTGTGAGGTTATTCTTTGGAAGTACTGTTTGGCATAAATACAATATTGCACAAGGTGCCCTGTCAGCTCATGACTATTTTTTTTTTTTTTTTACTGATACTGTGTCTAGGTTGTGTCAGCTAATTTGTTCCAGAGGCAGCTGATCTGCACCTCCCTTGATCTCTTAAAGTCTGCAATATTACTGACTGAGGTACTGGTGTATAATGTCATATCTCAAAGATACGCTTTCAGTCTCTGAAACTGAAGAGCCCTACAATGGTGGCGGAAGGAATCTGCTCACTCCTGCTAGACTACGACAAATTGCCATGGATAGTCTTGCCATATAGGAGACCTAGTGCTTAAGGCACTGAGCTGATGGGGGATGTCACCAATGTTTTTTTTACCTATGTTAGAAGATTTAAGCACATTAAACCAATTGTAGAACATTATCCTTTTGATTTGTAATCCTTCAAAGTGTTTTCAACACAAGTAATATCATCATAGCAACATGACAGCCATTATCAAGTACACCAAAAACCAAATCTGTATACAATACAATATACAAACTGAAAAGAAAAATATTTTGTTGTTGTGAGACTTCCCTTCTAAGGAAGTGGTTTGGAACTGGTTTGTGTCATCATGTATTACTGGGTCCCAACCTTGTTGTGCATTGCACCAATTTAAATTGCTAGAATATGATAAATGTGTTACAAAAGATCCCTGGGCTCTGCAGCCCCTACTATGTTAACTGAATATTACCGTATATGTACACAGAATAAGCCTGGAATATCTGGTTCACAGGTAAATTTGGTATGATGAGAACCAGGACCTTCAGATTTTTTTTATAAATCAACAGTAATAATAAAAGTCATCAGAGAATGTGATGGTTATATATATAAAAGTGATTCTAATTCCAAGTTTGAAATGTGGTCTCACCTTTGCAGGAAATGGTATGTTCCAGTATTAGGGCCATATGACTGCTTGCAACGATGGTAAAAACATAAAAAGGATGCGAGAAAGGCATAAGGTCCCATGGTATACCATCCACATAGTTACATTATTCACACACTGCCACTCTACCTCTGGTTGATCTCCAGTTGCACAATCATTATAATGGAAACAAGGCTGCCATCAGAAATATTGGGTCCTAGAACCTGCTTAATGCCTGGGCCCCATGCCGGTCTCATCAGCACAGCCCATGTCCATCCCATTGCCCCATCCATTGCTCCACCCAGGCTCTTTCTTTCACTCTGCCTTAAGGTTCTCAGATAAGGAGGGAAAGAAAAGGAGGAAACCTAGAGTTAGTGGCTACTGGGTGATACATTTCTCCAATGCCACCTTCTAACACACATACTAACATCCACTCACTCTTACACTGTACATTTTCATACACACACATTCTTTCTCCTGCTCCTCTTCTGCTCTTCTCCCATGGACCACTAATCCTAGACTTGTTCCTGACTCTCCAACACAATACACTGACACACAAACTCATGATAACATAATCTGCTAACACCCAACCACACCCACACAAATGGTAAAATACATACACTCATCCTAACACTATACACTAACATATACTTACACACCCTAACGCCATACAGTAACAGACACACACATGCTAACATCATATGCTCACAAACACTAACACCTTACAGTTACACACACACTCTAACACCATACACTCCTAGCAGTAAGGTGAAGTTCATGCATAGATGATCAAAATACAGCCTCCAACTGAACAATTTGAACCTTATACAACTGATTTGCTTCCTGAACATCAAGCATGAGATTATTTCAAGACTGGTCATTCATGTCATATGCAAGAAACACATTTAACAAAAACATCAACAGCATAACCAAGTACATAGAGGCAATAATAAATCAGTACGACTAACACATACATACTGTACCATGTGGAAGCATATGAACAACAATCAAGCATACACTGGTAAGGTAAAAACACTTCGCAAAAGCATTATACATAAAAGTAGTTGAAGCACTAAACAATTCCAAGGGTACAAACAAAATGTAAGATTGCAATAGCAATGGAGCCTGGGTATAGGTGAAAAAGGGTGGGTAAGGGGAATGGGTCTTGAGAAAGTCCAAGCACTGATCAGGGGATTGTCTTCCTTAAGACTGACAAAAATGGAACTAATGATCAATCTGCAATAATCTTGGACAGTGACCTGTTCCCTACAGTGACCTGTTCCCTCCTTATAAACCAAGAAGCATCCTCAATACAAGAAATTAGGCACCGGGATTCTTCGATGAGTTTGTTTTTTCGGTGTTCCAAAGGTCATGCAAAAGGATCAAAGCTGGCCCTCAAACCTCATTAACAAATAGAGATGGAAGGTTTAAAATCAAAGATATTCCTGGACAAACAAATATGATTTTGGGGGAAACAGTGTACATAACTATGCATCAAACAAAAGCAGATTGAGATGAAACATCAAATAAATAAGTGAACATAAAATATCTCAAATCAGAGCATCTCATAGCATTATGAGTTAACATAATTAGAACCTCTAGTACTCTGAATGCTATGTGCTACGGACATCAACTGAAAATGATTTCTCTAAAATTATACTATTTAAATGTGTCTCTCATCAATGTCTGTTGTTCGAAATGACAACCTAGTCACAGTACCAAAGAAAAATGACCTGGTCTATTATTATGGTGATTGTGATGCCAAGACATCTGGCAGACGTATTTTAAAGTTCAGACATTTTGGGTTAATTACTTAGTAGTGAAGGCTATAAAATATGTATTTTTCATCTAAAATTACTAATTGTGGTTTTTAGCAAGCTTTATGTATAGTATTGTCAAATTACCCCAGATACTGATACAGATACTATAGGTGTTAGTAATAACTTTCAGTGACCAACATATTCTTGGAGTAATATGTAGAATCACTTACAGACCACTAGTCACCCCAGTCTGCGCCCTAGTTTTTTAATGTTTTAGCAAGGTTCATCCACCATTAGCTATACTAAACTAACTGTTCATGCTATAGACTTTTGGTACCCAGATGAGATTCTTGAACAACTACAACAGAGACTTTACAGGGAGTGTACCATAAGATAGGCATTCAATAGTTCACCTATACTGGATAAGTAGCAATTGTGTTGATGCTATGAGGCAAGAGACATTGTTGATGCTATATAAATAAAATATAATAATAATAATAATAATAATAGCCAAGGTCCGCATAGGTTGAACATGATGGACTGTAAGATGACAAGCCGTAATCAACTCACAGATGCATACTTAAATAAACCTTCATTGTGCTATTTGCATGTGCTAATAAAGATGGTAGCTGTGTGATAAATAGGTAGTATGTCTCTCAGAAGAAGGTTTATTATTTTTTTATTAATATCCTTTTTAGAATGTTTTATGTTTTTTTAACAATTATTGTGAGCTTACACAAAACATTGAAATCTCTTTGTGAGGTTGGACATCAGGGAAGGAAAGGGCACATGGATTTTAGTCCCATTAGGGGAATCTGCTCCTAGTAAAGCAGCTCAGAGGTGGCTTCAGGCATGTCGCCCTAGGAAGAATATTCTGCTGCCTGGTGCCCTTATGATTCAGACACCCCAGGCTGAAGCTTTGGATGCTGGCTGCTAAAACTGCCCCAGAACCTTTTTCATGTGTGGGATTATGTCTATTTTACATTACTTTATTGCCCTATATTGCTGTTTTCTTTTCTATTTTGAAAATATAAAGATATTTTTAAAACAAATGCATTTTGAAAGTTTGTTGACACAATTACTAGTAATGGTGTAAATTAAACCAACCAGATATGGATTAAAAATAATTCACACTTAATTCATAACCTGCACCAGTATCACTATTTTAATTTTACTGTGGATAGGAGTCCTGCAAAAAAAAACAGTTTTGTATGTAGAGAGATTAACAACGGCCTTAAAAGTGTCATGTCATGTTGTATTATGTAATAAATTTAAGTAGCATGTTTTAAAGTATTTTCAGTGACCTAGAAAACCAATGATGCTGGAATGTCTGTTATCCCTACAAGAGACTTTTGTATTCCACCTCATGACAGCTGCCCTTGCTGCTTCACTGTGGTTGTGAATGAGCATTCTACTCAGCATTTTATTGATTGATTTAATCCTCAGGACTATCCACATTTCTGGAAACTTCTGGAAGTAAAGAAAGAAAAAGAGTAAGAGAGGAAATATAGACACAGAGCAGCTGTAACATCACAACAAAAATAGTTGTTTTCTGGTCAGAGAAAACGAAATTTAAAAGAAACATGTAAATGTGAAAATCTTTGAAACCAGCCTAACCAGACAACAGCGACCTCTGTGACCACTGTTAAGAAAGGGTCGTGAAAAGGACTGGTGCAAGTTGGAAGGGCCATTGGTAAACAATTTATTGAACTGGCACAGGGACAGGAGCACAGCGGGGGTTACGTTAGGTCATGCGACCCCATGGTGAAACCGAGGCTGCTCGCACAGCGTGCATCAGAATAAACCTCCAGCAGTGTATCAGACTAATCACCAAAGCAAAATCTGCAGGAGAAGCAAGAGGTGTTGGCGGGAGGGAGTGTGTATGTTTGTGTGTGTGTGAGCATGAATGTGTATGTATAAGTGTATGTACGTGTGTATGTGTGTGAGAGCATGTATATGTACGTGTATGTATGTGTAAGTGATGTTAGATGGAGTGTCTGTTATTTGAAGTGTGTGTTAGTGAGTATGAGTGTGTTTGAATGGGTGTATATGTGTGTTTTAGTGAGTATAAGTGTGTGTGTTAGCATGTGTAAATTTTTGAGGGTGTGAGTGTGTTTACATATGTGGGCCAGGGTGGACAAAAGGCAATGATGGCACAGACAAGCTGTTTATGGGCAAAGATAACACAGAAAGTTGTTTGGGGGCTCTGACAAGCTTGGGAGCAAAGATGACACAGGCAGGCTGTTTATGGGTAAGGATGGCACTGACAAGCTTGGACAGCAGACGTGTCACTCACAAGCTTTTTTGGGGGCAAAGGATGGGACATGTTTCTTGTTGAAGTTGGGGGCCCCAGGGCCCTGTGGCTTCTTGTTGCTGTTGCTTAAGAGAACAAGACATTTATATATGGGCTACCCTACTAATCCTAGGGAGAGCCCCTGAAATATATCCAAGATATGGCTGAGACTATATGAGCTTGCCCACCAGCAAGTATTTTGGATTTTGTTCACTCATTTGAACCATTAGAAAAACCTCCAGCAGTGTATCAGACTAATTCTGTCCATGGGAGCAATTTCAAAATGCAAAGCATATTTCATCTGAACAATAGCAACAACAATAAATTCAGATTTTAATCATGTGTTGTTTGCCACATGACTTGGCTTGGGTGATGACTGAGGCATACAAGCTGAAGCCAAGTGGGTTGACACTAGGGATTTACCCTCCTTAATTATGTACGACGTATATAAGATTATATGTTTTTAATTCAAACGTTCAGCTGCCTTTTCTTCTGAAGCTATAAGGGGACGAGTTACAGAAACAGAAGGAAACTGTAGCAGTCTCTGCACAGACTGATAAGAGATGTACTGCATCATATGATACATCATATGATTTTGTGTACATTCACTACAACTCACTCTTTAAATCACGTAAAGGGAAAGCAGGATCAATTTCTTAGAAAACCCACTAAAACGGGTAGTTTGGCAGTTTTCATTAACTATGAAGAAAATTTTGCAGATGGAGTTTTCCAAGGATATCAAGGGGAAGACGCTCTACTGAATATACAAATATTAAGTTGTCAAAATTGAAAATCGTGTACATTATCCAGTTCTGTACAACACACAATCACCACAGCAGTTTCATATAAAGCCTACCAAAGGAGCAAAGAAAGGATCTAGTCGTGGTGTTAGTGTTGTATTATTTGAATATTACTGCAGATAGCTTACTAGGTTAGGGTGGACAGGAATGGGACTGTGTGTGATATGATATTTATATTTCCCTTTTTAAAACTTAGTGATGGCAATACCATATAGGGGACTAAATACATTTCATATCTACTCAGCATGTCCCTACTAGGCTGTCCCTGTTTAGTGTCTGTTAAGATTTTTTTTCACTTTTAGGGTTGTAACCATGTCTACCAATGCAACTGGAAGTGTAGGTTGGAGTTGGGTACCCAAGAAGGTGTTGATGACTTGAGAGACAGAACTCCATAATGGGAGAATGGCATAGCAGTGCCACCAGATATGACTCACCGTTCCTGTATCATTCCTACATCTCCAGTAGGTGTTAGAGCAAAAATAATACATTGTTGCTAACTTAACTGGGACCAACTATCCAAGAGGTTGCTGCACCAGGACACTCCTACATAATTGGCACATGCTCTGCTCCTCTCTTTTCTCTACATTATCTTATTTTTCCCATTGGATCATGTGCAAGAGTTTGTTGGGTAAATCTTTTGTGCAAGATGTGCATTTAAAATATAGTTCAATCAGAACAGTCCAGTCCAGTGGAGGCATATTATCAGAAATATTTTTCTGGGTATTTTCTCTTGCCAGGTAAGAGAATTGAAGATGGACTGATATTGCTTAAGAGTTCCTAAAGAATATGAATAGGCAAACTTCGAAAGAGCCACTTCAGTCATGGCTGAAGTCCCATCTTAGTCGCTGCAATGTGACCCACCCACGGGATTTAAATTTTTTCCATGTCTGTATGGCTTGCCATACTTTGCCTGAAACCAGATGGAATAAGATTTAGTCAGTTGTATCCCAGTGTATGTTAGGTAGTCTTTACTCCAGAGGACAAACATTGATCCTTAAGTGCATCAATTGTAGCTTGTGGGATGTTGATTGGCAGTGCTTGAGCTTTAGAGAGATTGTTTTCATAGTGGGAGATTGATCCATACATTTCTAGCAGTTGAAGGAGAGACAGTGATTTCGCTGGGTCAGCCAAGGTGAGGAGAATGTTGTCTGCAAAGAGGTTTAGAGTATATGTATAATCATGGACAGTTAGGCCTAAGATGATTGGAGTGGTTTACATTTTTAGTGCTAGGGGTTCCAAGGCTAAAACAAAAATGAGAGGCGGCAATCCATTACACTCAAACCTCAAACAATGCAATTTATTTAAGTCGCTTCTAAAGGGACAGTGTTGAATGCCTCCAGAATCTAGATAGGCTATATCTACTGCTTCTCTCTGGTCTAATATTTTAATTACCCAGTCAAAAGAGTTAATTGGATTATTTTGACATGATCTCCTTGTGTTAAACCCATGATGTTTCTGATCTTACAAGCTATTTATATTGGGATATTGAACATTTCTTTCCTTTAACATAGTTTTCATTAGTTTAACAACACACCAGAGTTCTTTCATTAATATTAGAATAGGTTCCCAAAATTGCACAGCATATTCAAGGTGCGGCCTTACCATTGATTTATACAGAGGAAAAATTATATTTTTATCCCGCAAATTGATGCTCCTTTTAATACACGACAATACCTTACTGGCCTTAGCAACTGCTGACTGACATTGCACATTGCTGCCTAGTTTGTTGTCTATAACAATTCCCAAATCCTTCTCATTTGTCGTTACCCCTAATTCACTTCTGTTTAGGGTGTAGGTTGCTTGTGCGTACCCCGAAGTGCATAACTTTACATTGATCTACATTGAATTTCATCTGCCATTTGTGTGCCCATTTCCCCAGTCTATCTAGATCCCTCTGCAGCACTGTAGTATCCCGTGATTATCTGTAATTTTCTTTTTTCTCATTAACTGTACCCACACAAGCTATATATTGGTTTTCGGGACAAAAAGGGCTTTCTTTAGATATTATTATTTTCAATATATTGTCTAATCAACTAAAAAATCATATAGAAATACCCAATGTTTTTATGTTTTTTTGCTAGTTATAGGGCAATGAGTAGAAGTAGCATTTTGCTATTTCAAAACCATTTTTTCCAAATTTTGTCATCCTGTAGCCTTGTCGTATTTGTAACATCTTCGAAGCCGACCAATTGAATTTACCACCATCAAACTATATACGTCTGAAGGGTACTTCAAATGCTGGTATTTTAACATTTTACATGAGCTAGTTCTACCACCAGCCTTTGTCAAAGGTTTTTGTGCTTTTTACATGAATTTCAGGTATAAATTTATAGCTATTGGTTTATTTCACTGACAAACAACACCCTAATATGTGTTCAGGAACATCTCCTTAGTACAGTGGTATCACCCACAGGTTTGTTGGGTGGCTAAAAGACCTCTTTTGGGATATGCCCAATTGTTTGTCAACTTGAAATTTTGACATCTGGTCATCCTATGCCCCATGTCCTAGTTTGGGTATCTTTAAGGCCAGCCATATCAGTTTACCCAATCAAACCATATATTTTTTCAATACTTTCCATTTGCTAATTCTACCACCAGCCTTTGTCAAAGTGCTTGTCATTGGTGGTTGACTTTTTTCCCCGTGATGTACATGACACGTCATTGGTCGTTATGGGGTTGAAAATACTCATTTTGTTTTGCACAAGTACAAGTAGCATATTGGTATTTTATAAGGGTGTAAAATGTCTACATTCTACATTATTTTCTTAAATTTTTGTTCTTTGGGGGCAATAAAGGGTTTTTTAAATTATATTTCTAGCATGAGGGGCATGAGGTGTTTGGGCACCTATTATTAAAATTTTTTAATGTGGAGGTGCGCTACAAGGAAGGGGAAACTTCAGAAATATCCGCCATTGAAGTGCCAATTTTGTCTGGCTGAAAGGTGCGTATCAGTTTGTTTGTGTGTACATCACTGTGGCTGGGTGCGTTCAGAGTGTTAAACAAGTCAGTATCTATGTGTCAATGTTGCTTAAGTGTGCATTTGAGTGTGTTTGAGATGGTCTGGGTGACTGAAGGTTTACGTGCCCCTCACAGTGTTGGCTGAGCCCCAACCACCCCACTGGGCAGCTGAGCTCCACGATCTCCAACAGCGGTTCTCTATCTGCACTAGTTAGCCCTAAGAGGCCTGATCTGCACTCTACACTGCCAATCATAACTAGCAGCAAGGTAGCACAGTCTCAACTAACTTAGAGGCCCTTATAAAGGGCCTCAAGGGTTCTTTCAGTTGGGCTACATGGACCCTGTATCCCACAAAAAAGAAGGAGATATATAAGAAGAGAAAAAAGACAGACAATGACAGAGAAAAGGAGAAGGAGCCTGCTGCCTCATGCCTGCATGGAAACACTCCTCTGTGCTCATGGTTATATATTGGCAACGGCAGGGCAAGAACAAATGATAGATGGTGTTTTCAGCCAATGAGGAGCCCTTGAAAGAGCAGAGTTACAAGGCCTAAAGGTGGACATTTGCTCTAAGTCAGTTCTTGAAGTTTATGCCATCCTAGATCTGCCCAAATCCATGGTAAGTGCTATTATTGTGAAGTGGAAGCATCTAGAAATAACAACAGCTCAGCCACAAAGCAGTAGTCGAAACTGCTGAGCAGGGACGCTAAGTGCCGAAGCACATAGCATGAAAGAATTGCCTGTCCTCTGTAGCACCACTACAGAGTTTTAAACTGTATCTGGAAGTAACATCAGCACAAGCTCTGTGGGTCTGGAGCTTCATGAAATGGGTTTCCATGGCCGAGCAGCTGCACACAAGCCGAAGATCACTATGCACAAGGTCAGCTGGACTGGTGTAAAACACTGGACTCTAGAGCAATGGAAATAGAGTGATGAATCATACTTCACTATTTGGAAGTCGGATGGACGAATCTGGGTTTGGCAGATGACAGGAGAACGCTACCTACTGGAATGCATAGTGCCTACTATAATGTTTGATGTTGGACGGTTAATGGTTTGAGCCTGTTTTTCATGGTTTGGGCTAGGCCCCTTTGTTCTGGTAAGGGTAATGTCACAGCATACAAAGACATTTTAGACAAGTGAATGGTTTTAGGGGAAGACTCTTTCCTGATCCAGTATGACTGTGCCACTGTTCACAAAAGTTTATAAAGACATAGGTTGATGAGCTTTGTGTGGAGGAACTAGAGTGGCCTACAAAAAGGCCTGACCTTAATCCCATTAAACACCTTTGGAACACAGATTGCGAGCCTAGCCTTCTCATCTAACATCAGTGCTTGCCCTCACAATTGCCCTTTTGGTGGAATGGGTACTATTTTCCACAGACACACTCAAATTTTGTGGAAAGCCTACCCAGAAGAGTGGAGGCTGTTATAGCTGCAAAATGGAGACCATGGAGGCCATGTGCCCTGCCAGAGGGCCTAAGTCGCGTTCCTGTCTAGTAACCTGCCAGAGGGATTCCAGCCATGTTTCTTGCCTAGCAAAGATCTATGTAGAGACACCCTTAGGACAAAAGTGTTTTTTCACTCTCCAACCATTTTTCCTTCAGGTTCAGCCCTTGGGTTTGGACGGGAGTGGGACTTACTGATGATCCACCTAGAACCTCGAGTGCCTTCCTCAATCTGGTAGTTGGTGGAATAGTCAGTCTAGCCAAAAGGTCAGGTTAGGAGAAATTGCATAAATGAATGCCAAAGCCGAGGTCAGGATGTCAGAAGTCAGTAGCTATAGGAAAGAAGCAGGGTCACAAGGGGAATTAGAAAACCAATAGGTGCTGTGTTTGCTGGTTATCTAAAGGCCTCAAATTATTATCTGATCCTCCACAGGTGTAGAATCCTTAGCTTTCAGCAATAAGTTCAGCCTCTTGATCAGAGCACTGCAGAATGAAAGTATCTTGTGGTGAGTCAGAAGTGTGCAGGCCTTACAACTGGAGGGTCTGGAGTACCGTTGTGACCAGGAACTGTGACAGTAGGTCGTGGAGGGGTTCAGCAATTCATAGATACCTAGTGTAGGACAAACTGTGAATCACATAACATGAAATAGTACTAAAACCAAAATGTATTTTTTCCTCCGTTATGTCACCATAAAGGCCAAAGAGTAAAAGTAATGGAAATTAAATATTTTTTCAAATTGTTACTACTACCATTGTAGGTATTTTAATGTATAAGAGAGCAGAGTGTTCATCTCCTGACATGTGATATACTTACTACCAGTCAGCCCCAGCACTGGCTCAGCAAGACCCTTCATGTGCATGCGCAAAAAATTCTCCCATTGATATCTTGCAACTGGAAATTGTTGGACCATGGAAGTTAGAAGCTTCAGCTTTGCTCCAAGGTAGATATCCAATGACACTCCCTGTGCACATGCATGGCAATTGATCCCATTGATTTCAATCGGAACTCTTTTGTGTCAATGATTGGCTGTTTCAGTTAAATAAGCTCTGAACTAAATATTCTGTATAATTTTCACTTCTTCATTGTCTAATTTAACATTAAAACATATGCATTTCCAATATGAAATCTTGACGACTGACCAATTTAAGTTTAATTTGGCAAAGAGGGAAAATGGAGTCTTTGAGGAAGCCATAGGTGCCTGCTGACATGTTGTCTAGGAATATTCCTCACTAGCGTAACCCTTAAATATTTTCTGGTGTATGTACTTGGTGAATGCGGGGAATTATACTGTAGTGGTGAGACAAGATGTATCTTTAAATCGGGTGCCAGTGATTATTAGGTATTCCGTTGCAGGATATTGGCTCACTATAGGCTCCATTCATAATTTTAACTTGTATTTTTCTAGTCCCAGGTTTTTCACTATTAGTTTGGCTTTTGTTACTATTTTTGAGACTTATATTATGAAAAACATTAATTTTAAGTATACAAACAAAGCAAAATATGCCAAAGGGGGAAATTAAAAAAAAAAAAAGAGGAACATATTAGTTTTGGAGGCGGACCCTGAAAAAAGGAAGGAGGGTCGGTCAGCACGTTTACACACTGACAGGAGGGGGTAGGGGAGGGACTGTACGCTGACAGCCCGAATACACAGGTGTAGTGAGGACTGAGTCTGCATATACGCTTCAGTGGCCCTCGCTTCCACTGGAGGAGGACACAGAACAACCGGAAATAACAATAATTATAATAATAAAAAGAGTGATATGACAGCAGTGCCCCAGCTAACATGGAGTCCGCAGGAGTGAGCAGAACCAGGAAAATGTGACAGTGAGGGAAGGGGAGGGGTGTACGGCAGACAGAGACAGGAAGGAAGGGGAGGGCAGAGGAGCCAGTGGCAGAAGCTGCTGTCACTTCCAGTGCAGCACAGGCAGAGGCACAGAGATCCAGTGAGCCGGGCTGGCACATCAGTACGCCAACCTGGGCAGGGGGCACTTGTGTGACACTCCCTCCCGCTGAGCAGAGAAGCGCTGCCCAGGGCTGCCGAGCAATCGCAGTAGAGGATTTATCCATTAAAGCCACCAATCGGATCTATTTCTTGGCTCTATTTTCTTTAAAAGCCACCCATTGTGCAATAGCCTTTTTTCTTCTAGTTTTGCTGGTTGGATGAGCTTTTTTTCCTCTCCTGGACAACGCCATAAGACATCAAGTATCCCCCCTCCCCTCTCCTCCCTTACCCCTTTTCCTCCTCCTCCCCTGCCACCCTCCTTTCTCAAGCTGTCCCCTCCTCTCAGCACACAGATCACCTGCAGCCCCCCCACCGCTACATTAGCGTCCTCCTCCCCCAGCCCCAGGGGCCAGGACCATCCTGTGTGGGGTGCCAGTCAGCCCGAGGGGGGTAACAGATAATAGACAGAGAGGAAAAAGGAGGAGGAGAAGGAAAGGTGGGGGGTGAGAGGAAAGCGAGGGATCGGGAGGAGGAGAAGGTGGTGGCGGTGGTACATGAAGAGGCAGAGAAGGGAAGCGGTGACCATGAAGACCATCAGGAAAGTGCTGGATAACTTGGCAGCAGCTTCCTCCTCTTCTTCATCGTCTTCAACATCCCAGCCTGGCAATAGGGAGTTGGACATCCCGGAAACCCTCCAGTCCGAGCACTTCCAGCTCTGCAAGGTGAATTGGGATGAGTACTATTTATTATCAGCCTTGTCATCATCTCCTGCAATAATCCCTCCCCCATGTATACTTGTATTTACTTGTATCCCTGCATGCAAGGCAAGGAGTGCTCCCTTGGTGTACATCTATCTATCTGTCTGTCTGTCTGTCTGTCTATCTATATATCTATCCTGTCTGTCTGTCTGTCTGTCTGTCTGTCATGTCTTTCTAGAACCAGATGTACTAGAGGGATTCTAAAACTGAATGCTTGCTTGCACACAATACTCCTCCACCTATCTCCATTACTCTGTATCACTACAGTGTAGCACAGGCCATTAAAAAAAAATACATGTTTGGAAACAATGCATGTATACTTTCACCAATCAGGATGTGATGGCCATTTATTTACAAAATATAAGCAAAAAAAAAAAGATGTAAGAGCGTATAACCGCCTAGTGATTCATTGACTGTAAAAGTCCATTGTGGTGTATAATGTAAAGCCACACTCGGTATACATGTGATACTCCTGCACGGGAGCTATAAGTTTAAATGTATTTAAATAATGGTTTTCCCCCATGTTGACAGTGAGAGTGGCTTTTTTTTTTTTTTTAAAAATTGCTCTTTTGGATCATCTTGTCCTCGTGTACCTTGAAGGGCATCTGAGAAAGCTCTGCACCATTTATAATTTTTTTGGGTTGTGTTTGCCGAGAACAGCCCCCTCTCAAGCTTGTCAATTCCTCCCCCATTCACTCCTCCTCTTGTCAATTTCCCAATTCTGATTGCAATATCGTCGGCTTTCATCATCCTCCTTTCTTGTGAAAATATATACATACAATATATATATATATATAATGTATATAGTGCCTCTGAATCTTTTTGCATCCATGCATGCTCTACATAATGTTTTTCAATGTACATAATGTATGGTTGGACACATATTATATTCAAGATAGTCAATGATGCATTGAGTCTTCTCTTATGTGCTGTGTTCTGCTGGTGGACACAAGCATTTGTGGCCTACCTGTGGCCTTCCTATGTTTGGAACCATGTAGACTTGTTGGCTTGGTAAATGGAGATTGCTTTATACCAGCGCAAAGCGATGCTGTAGGAAGGCTCATATGTCCACGTTTAGCCTTTGGGTTCTTGGCAGACCTTTTGAGATTATTCCATGAGTATAAGAGTAGATTGCAAGCTCTTTAGAGCAAACTGTAGGATCTGCCCCAAGCGTAGTTTCTCCGGCGTGCATTAGAGAGCCTGAATATCTTAATGTCAATAAACACAGTTCACGGATGTTTTTCTTACATTTCCATTTATCTGTGACAGTCAAAAAAGAAGGCAGCTGTGGACCCCAGGGTGGATTGGCCATGTAATTCCCCAATGGAGAAAACCATTGTGGTTATCTATTTAGTCCAGGACTAGAAAACCAGAACCATTGCTGTAGACGTACCTCTTCCCTTATTTTTAAATATGACTTGCAAATATGTGTCGAACAGTGACACAGTCATGTTCTAATTGTGTGCCCTCCCAAATAGGTTAATGTAACTATTTAACAATGTAGAATGCATTTAAAACTGTGGAAAGCGTTGGATAGCTTGTAACTATAATTCTCTGTCGGGAATTGGTTCATGGTGACCATTAAAAACCTGACTGTGTAATAAAAATAATAACAATAACAACAATAATAAAAATAATAATTTGTATTATTACCTTTGAGCAACAGTTCTGTTTCTGAAGTCCAATGGAGTCAAGGATAAAGCCTAGTGCTTAATGGAGTGTGTTTATATATATATATATATATATATATATATATATGTATATATATATACCGGTATATATAATCTTTTTAAGAATAAAGTAGACAAAAGTAACTTTTGATTTCAAAACCAGTGTGTGACCTGGGGATGCAATTAATATTATTTATATTATTTCCCTATATATAGTCCCTAGTATAATTAAGCTGTATCTACACGTTCTAGAAAAAGTCAACATATATTTTACTTAATTTAGAAGACAGATAGATTGATGTTTATTTTTAACCATTTTTAGAATACCAAGCTATTAAAGCTAAGAAGTGCTGCTCTTTTTTTTATATTATTTGTTTTTAATATATATACGGTTTTCAAATAAATAAGAAAATGTCAAAAACTAGTGAATAAGACCATAATAGCTTTAGTGGATGTCGAACAACTCCAACCACAAACATAAAGGTACTAAACACAATATACCCCATACACTCTAACCCTTGAAACAGGGCTTGACATATTCATTCCATGAGAGAGACACTAAATCCGTGTGCCAGAAGCTGCCCCACCACTGCTGTGGACCCTGCTGAACTGCCACGTCCAAGGCTGATGACCCACTATCTCATCTGTGGGCAGTTGTGCACCTTTGAACTTCTTCCCCCTGTTTTGGTGAACTTCTGGAACGTTTTCCCCTTTTCCTTGTAGGTACCTATAATAGGTTCAGAAATAATTTTTGGGGTATATAGGCGTTTATGTGTTTGGCATTGTCGCTAGAAAATCATGTTCCGTGCTTAGAAAAACTATAATTATCGTGGAAAGTTGCCATTTGTTGTTACCACGGCAACTAATGTTTTGCAAGCTCTTACTGTAAATCTATGGCTACCATTTGCCATTCTGTTGGAGTGGGTCATTAAAAAATTAGTTCTAATTACCATGGTACTCCTTTTTGTTTGTATAAATGTTTTCAATTGTATAATGTTTGTACACACACAGATCTCAAAATGCCTGAATGTTGATGTATCGGGTGCATGGGGATTTTTTGAAGAAAAAAAAACAAAAAACCCAACATATTTTCAAATGAAACCAACTCGTGGCCAACAAATTAGCTTTACTATTGCGTTAGATATTTTTTTTCTTGTTTAACGTAGTCATTTGGTTTCTTGTAGTGAACCCATTGTTAGCAAGGTTCATGCAAAGGTCATATGTTTACTCATATTCCCTGTCGGTTTGATAAACTCTTATCTTTTGTTTTTATTATTATTTATCGTTTTATATAGCACCATCATATTCCTTAGCGCTGTACAACTGGTAGGCATAATATAGTAATTATAACACAACAAAATTGACTACAGAAACAACCATTGTGTGATGAATATGCCCCTTTTAAGTATTAATGATTGGAAACAAAAATTAGTTTGTGTGGTAAATTTGGTGAATAGGGTGATTTTAAGTGCCTGTATTTGATCGTGATTTTAAGTCGATTATCTTCTAAAAACACAAAGAAGCTTTCCTCATCGTTCTTACATTTGCTTTTAGAAATAATCTACAGAACTGTTCAGAAAAATACACACTTATTTCAACTTCTTCAATGTTCTATTCAAAACACTTTTTTTGTGATTCTGAATTACAAATGTTATCAAAACAGCAAAAATAAATGCACATGTATTTATTGCGTGGGAAGGGAAAGCAGCTTGTGCTCTGAGTTGCGCTTGGTGGTGGTAGTAGGAGTGGTAGCCAGTAGTTAGCCTTTCAGCTGTTATGGAATTATACCTCCCATGATGTTCAGATAGCCAAAAGCACACTGCCTTTCTTTTATGGACCCCTTTTTAGCATCATCGGGTTTGTACTTCCAAAACGACCACAGTTGGGCCAACAGTATGTGTGTTTCGCTCAGCAGCACTTGGATAGGTTCCAGTCACCAGCATTTGCCCTTGATATAATAAGGAGCATGATAATAAACCATCAATAGTCATAAATGCCCTGATTCATCAGGACAGAGTGTAGCTGTGTTGCTGAGGATGGGAATACATAGTTGATGGTATGGTGTGAATGGCCATCATGACAGAAGTTCTGCTGAGTAGACCACAAGGGCCCTTTCGGCAAATGCAACAACTGTGTTGAATGACTCTGCTGTAACGTTTATGGTTAGACGAAGCCAGTCTTCTCACGCTAATTTTGGAATTGAAGGTCCAGTAACTGCAAAAGGTGAAGGCTGGACCCTTTAATTATTTGATTGAAACTATTGTAGTGACTTTTGTCACTTGATATAACATACAACATATAGAGGCCGCTGATAAAACGTAGACTTTTTCCCAAATCTCTTTTGGTTTTTTTAAATGCTTTTTGTTTTAAGCATCAGTGAAGGCTATTGTTTGATTTATAGTCCCTATCTCACTGCAAGCTGAGCAGTGTTTCATTGAGGAACACTGCTTTGTTGCCTACGCCAAGGCTGCCTCCAGATGATACCAGCTGTCTGTGCATGTGCACAAGCCCCCAGCATTCATACAGCAGCTTCTTGTTCGTGACCGGCACACCAACCTGTTAGATAGGCCGTGAAGCTGGTGTATAGAAAGGTGAGGATCTTGTGTATAAAAGATGTCTCTTATAGGAACACCGTGCTTTAGTATAAGGTTGGCGATCAGTGTTATGCTAACTGAAATATAAATTAAAATTGTAATATAGCTCTTTGTTTAAAGTATCCATTTTAGTAGGCCAGGGTTAGACAAATTCCAGGCACCCAGGGTTTACATACTTGGCACACTAAACTGTCCTATATGTGTGGCCATCGAACGTCTTTGTGTTTTGGTGGGCTCCCTGGAGGAAGCCACTCTGCAGGTTCAGATGACATCATCTTGTTGTACTAGTGCAGTAGCTCATGCATATTGTCGCTGGCTAGTACATAGACTGTTGTTTAGGACCTGGGGTGTTCAATTAAAGCAATATGAAGGGACGTAGCCTAGAACTTCTCCTGCCTGAAGTAATACATAGTGAAATCAGTGAGATTTCTTAAACAATGCATTATGCACGGTCAATTCAGCCCTTCTCGCAGGACATGTACATAACATATAACACAGCTCTATTGCAAACTCATTTGTAAACACAATACAATGCACATGTATGTGTAATAACTGTATATAATATATGGTGCACTGAACCATTATTTGTTGTTATTGCATTTGCTAGTAATGGACACTGGCTTCTGTTTCAAATAATGTGTCAATGACTGCAGGTTTGAATTCAGTGCACCAAATATTTATGAGCAGAAGGCAGAGGAGCAGTTTGAAACTGCAGCCAAGGGAAAAAGTGATACTTCCCATATAGATTTTAACCATAATCTCGGCTTTTTGGGGAATTGTGTCATTTGCTGTTGGAACGGATTGGGTTTAGATAAGGAATCAGATCCAGTTTCCAAATTGCAGCTTGTTAGCTTTGTAGGTTAAATAAATTGGATAGAAGTCATTGCAGAGAGGCCAAGGGAACATTGATGTGGAAGAGATGTTGCATTAGATCCCAGATTACTTGAATGGGCTTAAATCGGTCAATCTGTTTGGATGTTAGATTGGATTATTTTAAATTCTGGACAGGCTTTAGAAGTTATATAGGCATTTTGCACAATAACTAATATTGTAGTACTAGTTAACTATCCCTCACTGTTCTAGATTATTTGGCTGTATTATGTTGTTACTATTGTTATTAGACAAATAGGTAAATATATTGGGCCTATATGAAGAAGGAAATGCAGAAGTTGGGATCATATAACTAGGATCATATATTAAGGATCTTATGAAAAATGAAGAGAGCATTGAAGTGTATTTGATAACATGCAAAAGAAAGCCTTTGTGTACCTGGTGTTGGTATGGAACGGGTTAACAATTTCTGAGAGTGTGCCACAGCTGTCAAAAAGATCATCCATACAAACCCCATGCAACAGCCTCATCATGCACATTGTATGTCTAGGTGTGTGCATGATCCCTGATATTTAACTGTCATTATATGTTCTGATTTTAGTGATAAACCATGTCACTAATACGTTGTTTTTCTTGTCCTTGACCTCTGCTGTCTGGCTAGACTGTCCGTCATGGATTCCCCTTCGAACCTTCAGCCTTGGCATTTGACCCAGTGCAGAAGATCCTTGCAATTGGAACTCAGAGCGGGGCTCTACGGCTGTATCCTTTTGTTTTATTATTCTAAACCCACAGAATCCTTCGTATTCAAGTTCATCACTCAGGAGGCTTCGTAGAGTCAACCAATACAGGTATTTGTATTTGTAGTTGGGCAAGGGGAAAAAGAAAACAACTATGATTTTACTATTTTGTTCTCTTATGAAAGTTTTTTTTTTTGTTATTGTTATGTATATCTTTGGGTTTTCTGTACGTGTTGATGTAGTGCTGCAGACTTTTCACCACCTTCAGCTGGTAATGGATATGCATGGATATCCACAATAACTATGTTTCCCTTAAATCGGGGCTCAACATATTTTCTGTAGAAGTTAGGAGCCAGTCAAATATGGAAGCCAACTCAATATGAGAAGCTAGGAGGTACAGCCATAGGGATCAATATAAAATAGCTCAAACATTGGATCTAAAAATCTAGGAGCCATGGCTACCTGGCTCCTTGGATTTGTTGAGCCATGCCTGAAATGACCAAATGGTCGAAGCCAGGTAAAGTCTGAAATCATGTTGATTTTGTGTTAGCCTCTGGGCAGTGAGATGCACTACATAGGGAGAGTTTGCAAGATAGTTGTGACCACAACTCATTGGGTTGGGCTCTACTTTTTGAAGGCCCAACCCCAATGTGTTTCTGCTTGGCTGGCGCTGTATAAGTTATAGTTAAATCAGTAATATTTCTGCAGTCGCCTCACCCATTTAATTATTGCATTATGCAGGGCCAACTAAGCCCTTCTTAATGGAGAAACTTCTTTGTATGGAAGTGAGGGGGTGGAAACAACAACTCTCCTGCACACTATCCAACTATGCGAACTTCCCTTTGGTGAACAGATCCCATAGTGTATATGTGCCTGAGAATGTGTTGGTGTAAAGTAGCAAATTAACCATAGGATTTGTCCATATTACCAGATGGCTTAAAGGAGAGAAGAAACAACAAACACAAAATATACAGCTCTACAAGTAAGTTAAGCTTTACCTGGTAATACTTCATTGTGTCAGACATCACAAAGGAACATGAGTTTTATTGAGGATATCACTTCTACATTTCTATGAAAGCCTGTTGTAGATTAACCAAAGGTTGTTGTGAAGTGATAAATTCATCTTTGAGAAACAATGGCAGCATCAAAGAAGTAATATCTCTGCAGACAGGAGTTTAATTGACCATTGTTTACTTGTCCATGTCCAAAGTCATTATAATTTCTAACTTTGGGCACTGCCATAATGCGGAGGACAATGCTAAGACTACTAATAATATTATTTTGAAGACTGCTGAAGTCCCAAATAAATGGGCCATATGTAATATAATTCACAGCATGTTAGGAACAAAGAGACTATAATATATATATATAATGTCCTTCGCCAAATTGATCAGGTCACTTTAACATAATCCAGACCTCCGAAAATCCAACCATGATGGAGGGTTGTTAAGAAAACATAGAATAGGGCAAGAAATAAAATACTTTGTAATTTGTAGTTGCTTACTAAGTCCTGTTATATTATCCACCAAATACCCTTTAGTACTCATTAGTCAATCACATTTGTGTCTAAATTAATACTTACATATGTTTGTTAGTGCAAATAACCGACCTTTAGGGGAGGAGTGTACTGACTGGTTAACTCGCAGTTATGGTTTACAAAAAAATAGATATACCGGTATGTGTTTAGATATCTGTCTTCATGGCAATACTTTTGTCCATAAAGGGAAACACATGGATTTTGGTCTTTTTTCCCTTACAATTGAGGGGTCTGCCTGTTTGGAATCACAGAGGGACGTGCACCCCCTAATAAACTGATTCAAATGATGTTATCTGTTGCCTGGAAGACAATATTGCATGGGTGGTGAGCCCAATCTCCTTGTACCATTGTGTTATTTCATCTTATCTCAGTACACGTCGTGGTTCAGGTTCAAAGTACTCTGTGAAAATCCTATTATAATGCCCTCTTAAATAGTTACATGAATTTGACTGACAGAGGGAGTGATCTGATAGATATGGTGGGATTTGGGGGTCGGGGTGCTATGCACTGATGTGAATGATGTCAGAAGATGTTGAAATGTGCATATTTTATAGTAAACGCTAGAATGGGCACGTGAAATGTGTCTGTACTATCGTTGCCAAAGAGTTTAAATTAATTAATTTTAGTTTGTTCCCCTGTATGGAGTGATTTCAATTCCAGAATCACCTATATACCCTTATGTTATGGGCTTTTCAAGAATGTTACTAAGCTTAAATGTGTGTTGTATATTCCCTTGGAACCTTAAAATAGTCTGTAATATTGTGACTTCTGGAACTGCAGGAAAATAAATGTTTAAACCTAAGAGATCCATAGACCAACCACCCCTACAGCCCCCAAATTCCTGATTTATTGTAGATCTGCTGAAAACGTTTGCGCTTGTATTCATTTTACCTGGAACTGAGATTCACAAACATTTGGAATGCAAAACTACAGTTATATAAATCAAATGTGAGGATAAGGTACATGAAACGGACTGAAACAATTTATAGGTTTTCCTTAGGTTGAATCTGGTCTTTTTGCATAAATATTCAAGGCTTTTTCTGGACTTTCAATGGTCTATATCTAAATGTGTAGAGCAGTAGAAACGTTAGCTGTATAATCCTAAAACAAAGATCTGTGCATATGAAACATGATCCCAAGAAACCAAGACATTCCCTTTTTAAAGATCAGTTTATAGACAAGCCATTTCTTCCTCATAGATAAGTACTCTAGTTGTACATAACGGGCCAGCACCCAGATTTACAACTGAAGGCAAATATAGAACGTGTAGAACGTCATCAGGTTTACGATCGGACTCGACGTGAGAAACTGTCAACTGAGCAACACATAAAGGAAATATTTTTGGAAAGTGGCCAAGAAATGCATGACAATGCAAATTATGTATTATGTACTTTACTCCTTCACATGTGAAAGTGTACTTGATTAGTTTTAGTGTTAAAATGTTTCCTTTTAGCCTTATTTTTGTTTTAGAACAGGTGGTCTTGCTGGAGGACCACATTTAAAACATGTTTGACCCCCAATGTCCACCTGGTTTTACTCCATTTTGTTTTAAAGCTGTTCCATTTACATTTTTGTAACTGAAGGCAGCATTAGACACTTCCTTCATGGTACTGCTGAATCCAAACCCTTCTCAGAAAAGAAAATATATTTTCTCACGGAATTCTTGTCACATGATGCAAATTAAAGCAGTCGTATGTTGTTGTCAAAGAAAATGAAAACACAAACGTGTCAAAAATGTTTTTATGTGATTAAACCTTCAGAAGAAAAAATAAAATGGCAGGTTTATTAAAGTATATTTGCTTTTTCTTATGATATAGCCTGTGCTCTTTTCAATGATCTCAAGCGTTAGCCTGACAGTTTACTAAAACAGTACATGTAGACGCTACGGTAAAACGGCCTACTTCATTAGGTTTCATACATCCTTTTCTGAGAGACAATTTGAAAATATATATGAAAGGCTTGTGCTTTGGCGGAACTTAAAAATTAGATAAAAGCAAAATAAAAATAACAGAAATTAACACATTGCTTCTCCTCATTTTTAAAAGAGAAAATATTATGCAAAACATGTTCTTTTAGAGATACCATCACAAAAAAATAAAATATACTAAATGTAATCCCAAGGTTATGTTTTATTGCAATTTATTGCCACATGCAGCTTTGTTGCATCTGAAACAGGGCTTTGGGGATTGCCGTCTCTTAAGTGATCCCTGTTTACTAATAAAGTAGTAGTTCAGGCCTCTATGATTGCATATTATTGGAAACATGAGGTAATTTGTGTTGCTTTTGTGCAGCATCACATTCAAAAGACAGGTGATTTCAAATCACTGTATCAGTTGATGGCCTCCTTCTTATACTGCTTGCTTACTCTGTAATGGTGGTTGCCTTTTTTTCCTTCATCGTCTTTATGCCCCAGAGCAAATTAGCAACTTTTAATATTTCATGAACATTTTCCTTTAATGGCAGTCTCTGAGGCCCTGGTATTTCCTTATATAGAGAGAAATCAGAACTAATTTTAAGGTGAACAGCCACACATTAGTTGGAAAAAAATTGCTTTTTGAATGCATTGAAGGTGCAGCATTTTTTTAAACTTAATTTAGTAAACATAAATAATATATATATAATGTCAACCTTGTTTTTGTAAAAAAAAAAATGTGTACTGTGCAGATAACGTCGTTATTCATTTGGTCTATCAGTGCTGTTTCTGAAGCCATTTTAATCTAGAAATGTAATAATAGTGAGCTGCCAGATTCACGTGTATTAGTTGTCTCTTCCAATTTGGATCGAAGTCTGCAAATAAAATATGCAAACACAACTATTGTACATGTAAAGTTACCAGAAACAGGGATTTTTAAAGTATTTGTGTGAAATTGAGATTCAGATACATGTAGCCTTTATAATTCAGCTTGTGAATAAAAGAAGCATCAGCATGTATACTGTATAATATATATAATATATAAATTTGCACCAGTTCTCTAATCAACAGATTCATTTGAGACGAATACATCTTAGGAGACAGTGGTGCATCAGGATCAGGTGGTAATGAAAATTGTAGATTTTAGAGGTCTGGTGTGCTGCTGTTCTGTATTCCCTAAAATATTTACCAGACTTTTTTGGTCCTTAGCTTAAATACCGGCATTTACCAGCAGATATGTTGAGTTGAAATGCATATTCTGCTATCGTGGCTGGTGTATGCTAGCAGATTACACACTGTTTCTGATAATTCAATACATTGATCACAAGGAGCGTCCTGGAAAGCTGAAGGAGATTCTGAAGATCAAGCTTTAGTCACGAGGCTTTCTCTTATTAGCACAAGATGAATGTTGGTTCTCTTTCCTTTTTAATTAGAAGTACAAAATTTGATGCATGACAAAAAATACGGCTTATGTAGCTCATCCCTTATCTACCTAAAGAGTTCAGTCTTAATGTCTTTGCTTTGTTTTTTACTTGGGAGCTTTAGAACTGATTTTGCTTTCTTCCATTATATTAGGGCTGCCTCCTCTATGCGTTCAACCATTTATCTGTAAGATATTAGTTGCTATAGTCACCTCCTATGCGCTAACGTGTCTAATCTGCAACAAAGCATTCTACGTTGTGTAATGGACAAGAACGTATAGTTGGTGCCATCACCAAAAAAAAGAGGCCGGCTAGACAGCAATTTTTACAAATGAAAGGAATTCTATTGGAAAAGGGAAGCCGGAGGAACAAATTTGGTCTTAATATGTAACGGCTGTTTAAATAGTACAATGTATACAGTATTTTGAGATTACATACATGTAAATGTACACAACACTGTTGCTTTCATATTGTATTGACCTAGGAGATAACAATACAGTGATCAGATGGACTACTTCTTCTGGGCACATCACATTGCCACCTTGTATAAAAATTGAATGCTCCTATGATGGTCATAGTTACTCTATTAATGCCCCCAAAAAACATGCTTATTACTCAACTATAGGGAACATGTTAGGCTTTAACACTGAGTGAGCACAGGTGACATAATACGATTGCCTTAATCGGTAATTATCCCTTTTGTGTTGATGCCTTTAAATCTGTGGGCTATAAAGTGTATCTGAGGACAGTAACCTCTGCAGTGGTATTCAGTAGAAGGTAGTCTAATATTTCTGAAGGTCTAGCTAGGAAATAAGAATAGATACATGCTTAAGATGGATTGGCAGAAGTGATGTCTGCATCAGTGTGCTTCTTGAGGTTTTGCATAAAGGCCTTTGCCTTTTAGTATATCTGTGTGATTTTTTTTTTCTTACTGTTTGCTTCTTCGCAAATGTAAAAGGAGTGACGTAGAGGAAATCTGAATATCAAAAATGTTTCGCCCATTACAAAATGCCTTAAAATTTCAAATTGGATACAACATAATTGTTGTGCGTGAGTTTACGATATGTTTCATTTTTTATTTTTTTTTTTCCCTAAACGTCTAAAATTGGTCTGTCCTTAGTCCTTCAAATAACTGTTAACCCAATTAAGCAGAAATGTCCCTGTAGCCCACTAAAGTTTGTCCAGGCAATCCAGAATGTTGACAAGTATGCATTCCGTAGAGTTGATTTGAGTGGAGTCACGCAGAAATTTAGAATTTAAATGCAATACAGATTTTTTTGGGGGGGGTAGAAGAAATGGATCCACTACCTGTGAAATTTTTGGAGCTTAACTTAACTATTAAGCCCTTATAAGGTAAAGTCCTGACTCAGAATCTTATTGTTGTCTTTTAAGATACATTGTGATAATCTTGTGGTATCCTCTGTCCAAGGTCATTGTATAAACCAATTAGCCAAGTTTTGCCTGTTCCTTCTATCTACAGTATTGCTTACACTATTGCTTAAATGATGTACTGGCATCAACTTTTTGACTCTGCATCGTCACTGCTCATTTTTCTATGTCTCATTTCCATTTGCTAACTGAGCTGTCCACACATAATTATATAATAATAACAAATATTTTGCATATTTTTAACATTTGCAAAAAACAAAAATTCTAGATGTGATTGTATTTCTTCCTTTCAATGATGCTATAACTTTGATAAAGGATGTACATTCTTCCTCTTTCATAATGAGTACTTAAATAATTCATTAATGTCTTACATTCTTGCGGAACTGTATGTAAACATGTAAACTGTATATAAATAGCAATAT
Organism: Spea multiplicata; assembly: GCA_009364415.1. NCBI lineage: Eukaryota > Metazoa > Chordata > Amphibia > Anura > Pelobatidae > Spea > Spea multiplicata. Next base: position 14,046,805 of record VKOC01000005.1, read on the forward strand.
ATAGTGTTTTGCAAACATTTTAATGCTAATGGTTTATTTTTATCATTTAACAAAATACAAAGTGAGTGAGCAGAAGAAAAATCTAAATCAAATCTGTATTTTTTTTATGAACTTGGCAGGTAGGCTGTTCTAAACATCTTGGAAAACTAACCACAGTTCTTCTGTGGATTTAGGCAGCCTTAGTTGCTTTTTTCTCTTCATGTAATACCAAACAGAATTGATGTTTAGATCAGGGCCCTGTAGGGGCCACATCATCACTTCCAGGACTCTTTGTTTTTTTGCATGATGTATAAATATCTGCCTGTACTTCTTAGCATTGAGGAGACCATTCATTCTGACCAAATCCCCATTTTCAGAAATGCAACCCCAAACTTGCAAGGAAACTCCACATGCTTCACTGTTGCCTGCAAACACTCATAATTGTACCGCTCTCCAGCCCTTCGTCGAACAAACGACTTCTGCTTCACATTTCACTCATCTTTTCAGAGCCCCTGCTGCATTTTTTCTGCACCCCAATTTCTTTGTTTTTTGAAAAATCAAGTCACTTGGCCTTGCTTCCATGTTGGTGATGATGGTGGTGTTGATGGCTTTATGTCTTAAAGTGTTCCATGAAGACAACGTCTGACCAGATTTCTCCAGATGTCTCCAGATCTTTAACCTTTTTCTTCCAATCTGAGGTGATGGCACTGCTGGACGTCTTCTGATTGTGTCTGATGTGTCTTTCATCTCCTGCAAGTTTCCTTAGCTGACTACTGCATCTAAGGTCCCCAACATTGCCCATTTCTTTGTGCTTCTTCAAAGGAGCTTGGACAGAACATCTGGAAATCTGCCTTTAAATTTTGGCCTGGGAGAGACCTTGCTCTCAACTGAGCATGTGCAAGAAGCATACTATGGTATGCTCACTTTCTTTTTTTAATTTGAGTACAACCCCCACACACACTTTTTCTAGTGTTGACTCAAAGTTCTTTTATTTACTTATATCAGAGGTTTGTGGCTAATTTATCTACAGCATTCTAACAATTATTTGCGTGTTTTGAAGGTGACATTGTCAAATGAATCTGAAAGGGAATTGTGGAATCCTTAAGTAAATAATTCATATTTGCAGTGGAAACTGAATTCTTAGTAAAGGAAAAGATTAATTAGCACCTAAGTATCGGTGAGCTTGCCTTATTGATAAGGTGTTAATAAGAAAATGACTTCTAGCTATCAACTGCAGTATATTATAGAATAATCTTTCATGTGCATTTGTCATATTCAATATAACAAGTACAGGGGGTTCAGAATGAAGAAGTAGAGGCAAGACATGGAACATGAGAAGATAGGAAGTAGGAGGTATAAACAGTTATGTACATAGCATCCCATGCCTTACTCTCATATTTTGAGCACCTGTTTTTAATGTTTCCGTTTTGATTTTCGTGTTTTGTAAAACTCTTAATTGCCTAAATCCATTGAAAAGATAAATTGCGGTTACTGCAAACATATACTACTACAGGGATGTATTTATAGGAGCTGATGTTGCTAAACATGCTTTATTTGAATTCCATGGTAATGTTGTTCCTTCTGAGATGGTGCCTTGTAGGTGTATAAAACAAACAAAAATGCTTAACAATCAGGCAGGTTTACTTAATTACTTAATGATCAGTTTATCCTGTGACATGTATTATTTACAGACTCCTTGTTTATTTTGCAGATTGCATATTTTCTGCCAGTAGTCTTAAAATGACACAGTCCTATTCAGTTTGGCAATTAAACGGGTCTGTTTAAGCGAGGGGCAATTTGGCCCGAGCATAGACCCAGGAGGATGCTTTTCAACTTGGGCAATCGACTGAGTTTATTGAGGAAACTCTACTGGGTCCCTCCGGGAGTTAGAAGTTAGACGCAAAAGGGTTTACTCACTAAAATGGAGATTTTATGGGAAAGTTGCTTTGGTCACCTATCTCATGCCTGTCATGCCTGTCCTACATTGCCACAAAACATGCTCACATTGGGGTTTATTCACTCACTTTACTATTCACTTTGAAGACCAACACTGGCAATTTCTCCAGCAACAAGGGCTGAGCTGGCCTTGTATAATGCATAATTAAATGAGTGAGGAGACTAAAGCAATCTTGCTGACAAAACAATACATCATACAGGGCCAGCCAAGCGCTTTCTACCACAGAAGCTCACTGATGTTAGACCTTCATATTAAAGGAACAGCTCTCCTGTAACCTCTCTTAATATATCTACCTTAGTAAATATACCCTACTTCTCTATCTCTCTGTATATGTTTCGAGGTTTAAATCTGATTCATGCAAACAAGGTATATAAAACATACCACAGTGCCTTTAGCCATAGTACTTTTTGGTGAAGGTTGTCAGTTAACTGGTAACCCTTCCACGATGAATATCTCATAATGTGGTGAATCAAGCACAAACTTGGCAGTTTTGGTGGGCAAGCTGATACCGGCTGCCCAGAGACCCTGACTGACCAGCAGTATGCAATCTACAAACTGTACAAAGACCCTTCTTTGCTGCTTACCAGCTCAAAATTATTAAAAAAAAAAGATAAAGTGTAGCACTTCAATGTGGGTATTGGCATTTTAATCTCCTCCAAACATGAGAACCCTACACAGATGGTGGTGATATGTACCCATGTATATGGGTATTCCTATATGTCGCCGAACATATTTTTTTCCAGCAGAAAGAAATCCTAAGTAAAACTGCAAAATATGCCACATGCTTTATAAGAGGTTGGTGGGGGAAATAGCTGCATGAGAAATGACCCTTATCATATAGCCTAGGTTCACTTTTATGGGGTGATTTTTGATCTGTAAGCACTATTTTAGCTACAGTTCCAAAGATTTTTTTTAAATCACATCTTACAAATAATATTTAAATATTTGTCTGAAAAATACCAATGATAGATGAGAAAACCCTTGGAACATGAGGCGTTTCCTAATATATGAATATATTTAGCTCATAATGCGTAAACCTGTGTGTTTTTTCCCCTATTTCCAGATTTCATCCATACTGAATATACATTGTTTGTGTATGTATATACTGTATGTGTGTGTGTGTATATATATATATATATATATATATATATATATATATATATATATCTTTTAAAGGGTTGAAAGAGACGCTATGATTTTTAATTATTAAAAATAAATGATACATTTAGAGTTGAATTCCGTAACACCCAGGATGTGTTGATTTTAAACAGTCTGAAGGCCAACATTATCTGGATTTTGGAGGCATATTATTTACTCTTTAAAATTGACATATTTTGGCTCATAATGGGAGTATTATACATAAGTGTAAGAAGCAGAGAGACTTGTATGGGGAGATGTTTAGAGCTCGTGCTTCTTACATGATCATTGTTAACATCTAGTCTCAATAGATTGTGTATGCTACGGCCGTTGGTCAGGTAGAATTGTGCTTTCTGAACGCATATTCATTCGGAATAGAAAAGGGGGGAGGACAAGAATCCCTAAATGATTTTGTCTTTCATTTAACCTTGTTCATCCGGTGGACTATTGTTCCGTGCTCAAAGCCGCACGCATTCAGAAATGTAGGCAGTCTAGCTTTGGCATGAGAACCCTTTTTTTTAATATACATTTATTGAAAAGGTTTGCTTAATCCGGGAATCTGTACATTTCTGTAAGCGGTCTTTTCATACGAACAAATATATCCAGTGTTTTATTTCGCTGTGAAAGACATAGAACGTTTAACCCCATGAGTGCTGGAGGGTGGCAAAAAACACTTAAGCAATTACAGTTTTATGATAACTGGATGGAACTTCACATTTTGGCTATTAACCTGCAGTGATTTACATACCGTGCTAATTATAACTTGCATGTTTTTAGCTTCCTGTATAAATCGCTCCTTTGGGAACGCGAAGGCAGATGGTTGACAAGCAAAATCTGTATTGGAAGAAATGTTCATTTTTTACTTCGGCTGAACAGCACCTCTTCTATAGAAGACCCGTGACCCGAGTATACTTTAGGTGTTTGTTCTTGCTTCTAAAAGAGATGGATATGGGTGTTTTTGGATATAACTTCATATTTTTATGACCTGTATTTAGAAATATATTTTTTGTACAAAATTAGGAAATGTTTGGTTATGAGAGCAGATATACAAATGTACAAAACACATTGCAAGAAAATTTACCCCTACATTTAACATATAAAATGGGGGTATTTATAGAAAAGGCATCTCATACACACAATTTGGCGAGTGTTGTCTTTTGAAGGTCCGATATGACCTCTTCAATTGTAGCAGTCTATTTTTTTGCTGCATTTTATGCCATAATTGTGTGCCTTTTCATCCACAGATCCTTTTTAACACGAGTGTTATATTCCAGAAAATGTTGCTGCAAAATTTAGGCACTTTCACAGGTGCTTTTTACATTTTATATCTGTGCCCACGAAAACCTTTATAAATCACTGACATTGAAAGGTTATTTTTTCATAAGTTTAAAGCGGTGCTCGCTGTTACTGGGCAAGAAATCTCGACACAAGATGCTTAAGAATTATGGAAGTTATTTTCTGCCATCATCTGGAAACATTACATCGAACGTTTCTAGTATGACATATGAATATGGAGATATTTACCGTAAGCCTATAAAAAGGGGTTACATATCAAAGAAGGTTCCCTTTGTTGCTATGGTGATTGCACCACTTTTAGCAGTTTGCTCCATCGTTGCTGTTTATACATATCGCTCAAATTATCAATGTCAGTATGTTTTCCTGTAATTGCTTTTTGTTTTATCCTAGTTGACAACCACTGACTTTGCACTTTTAAATTTGTATCAAAAGGTGCTTTAGTAAGCTGGCTGCTGCCAATCCGACGGTACACAAAGCCGCGCCTGGGGTGATATGCTTAGTCTTCATTAAGCACAGCCAGGACCTCCTGCGTGGTAGCACATTGTATTGAATCACATCACCAGGACGTACGCAGAGAAACGTCTGAAATGTAATGGTTTCTGAAAACTTGCATTTACGTGCTTGCAATTCCATATCAAAGCTCAATCGTATGTGTGGTTTTATTCCGGCAGTGCCTAGGGTTTAATTTTCAGGTCAGTCAGTGATGTGTAAGATGACCTTTTTTTTATCTGCTCTATGCTGTTTGATTCATTCTTGACATTTTACGTGGCTTTAGTTTTCAGTCGGGATTTAGTGCACCTAAGCTTTAAATACCAGAAACGTATAAGGATATGATACAAAAGCAGACATAATTAAATTATAATATAAATATATATATAATATGTTACATTGAAATATTATTCCTATTTTCAATAGAAAGCAAATCTTCCATTAATGTGTTTCATTAAAAATATCATTGGAGTATATGTGAATATTTTAAAGAGTATAATTTATTTTGTGATTTACTAAAATCAATTTAACAAGAGATGCTTTGACCTTTTCAGTGGGACTGGTTGCACATCTCTGTAGTTCTGGAAGGGCAAGTGAATGGTAGACCCTTGTATTTTCTATTTCTTTTAGTGTTAAGTTAATACTATGCTTCCCAAACCTTCTTGTGCTCTGCTGGGTAAACAGATTTCCTTTAATGAGTTTATTTTCCACGTGAATAATGAAGGTAGGCTCCAAACATTTTCTTAACCCCATTGAGTACATCTGATGGGATTCAATAAAATACGTCATTAATGCCTGGGAAAAAAGTGGGGCACTGCTGTTGAATCATTGTAGCATGAAAAAAATATTTGTAGAAGGGTCCTTGGGTTAACAGGGCAATCTGATCTTATGTTATTGCAAAAATGGTCTGCGTCGCAAGCTTAAGTCCAATAACAAATTGGCTTGCTTTAATTGGCTTTTTATGACGTTGGCCAATTATATTTTGTGAAATGAACGCAACGTCCTTAAACCAATTACCAACGTTGGACTGTATTCCTCATGTCAAAGCGTGACTGTGTTAGCAGCACAAGTATGGATTCTAAGCCTGCTTGCTCATCTATACTATCAGCTGTGAATGGAAATCCATCAGCTGATACTAAAGCAGATCAGTTACCTACACTGTGTTTAGGGTAGAGTGGAAGAGCATTATAAGATGGTTTATACATTGTGCTGGCAGAATTTCATCAAAGAAACAGTTTTCTGACCTGGCATGCAAATTTGGAAGAAATATCCATAGCCTACTTATAAAAGATACAGATTTGTATTTTTAAGCATATGACTTTGAAGATTCTTTTGGAGTTTGAATGAATGCCTTGTCACCTGCTTGGCACATTTATCAGCCAAAACAGGACAGGGTTGGAGCATCAAAGGTTTACATAGGAATGTAATTCTTGATGAGATATTGTATCCAAGAACTCCAGGCAAAGTTGGAGCAAAAAATGTTATCAAGAAGGTATAAATCAAAAAGAGCAACATAAATATTATGAACATTTTTGGAGTAAAACATATTTTTAACTCAAGAAAGTGAATTTCACCAAACTTTTGCATAGGATAGTAAATGGGACAAGTTTGGGTTGCGTTACTTACATGAAAGCATCATAAATGCTTAGTTAATTAGCTTGTGGTTATTTTCTGACTTTGTAATATTTGCTAAAAAGGCTGGTTGAGGAAACCATGGGTATGCCACCTTTAGGCAAAAAAAGGTCTGGTGCATTTGCTCCTTTGCGCTTTAGTAGTTAATATAATAGTGCTAATTCCTTAGACGTCAGGTTGCAGATGAACTTGAGTACCATCTAGATCCCCTTGAAGCTTAGCCCATTTTAAAGGTGTTGTGATCTGGTTAAGGGAAAATCCCCAACGCAAACATCCAAGGGTTTTGCTTTCAGGACTAAGACAATTAGATTGACATTGCCAAGGTCACAGCCTGCTACCATAGACTCTTTAATTCTCACGCACCTATGTTGCGTAATGAACCCTAAAACATGCAGTTCATGGTGTAGACGGAAACCATTACTCTATCTTCTGAAACAGGGCTTGCCTTTATGGAGAACACCGGATGTGGCACGCTGCACTTGATGGATATTATACGTTTTTATACTATCGTGATTTATGGAGCATATAATACTAAATAAATCTTATTTTAAATTTGACCAGTCTGTCATGTTTATTTTCCGGGGAACTGTAGCTTTTAAACCCTTGACCTAAACACTGTTTTGTGTTTCTTAGTCTGTCTTTTCCTACATAATCTACTGCATGTATGCTGCCAAATTCTATAGAAATGTGGTTGTATAGTTTTACACATTTGTATGCAAATACTATAGTTAAAGAATACCCACTCTGACATGAATATTGCTCGGATTGGATATTTGATGATTCTATATGAATTAGTGATAATATATTTATAAATTGGTAGTTGGAACACAATGTCAAGAAAACCTAACTTTTTAATATTTGGTTAATAATATTATGTATATATATATGTATGATTATATTAATCAGATCCCTCATTATTACCAGCGTATAGTGACCAAATATCTGATGTTCCCCGCTTTTTATTAACTTTCCTAATTTCTTGTTATTGCCGGGAGCTCACTGTGAGTCCATAGAACATATGTTATATGTCTTGTATATGTCTTGTGCTTTGTATCTTGTGTGACCCTGGTGCATGGGGGTCTCAAGAGTTTTAGGCATCCCAGGATATTACTTTAGAAGTTTTTCTATATGGATGCTTTTCTTGGGCTATTGTTTTTTTTTTTTAACGATAGCATCTGGTCAGTTTTCCAGAGAACTTCCGGTCTGTATTTTTCATTTGTATAATGTATAATCGTCTGCATGGACAGGTGGATGCATTGTTTATCCATCTTGCACCATATAACATGGTGAGACATCTGCATGACAGTGCCTTCATGGCATTTAACCTTCAAAATATACAAAAATGCATTGCATAGGATCGTCATCTAGCAGAAATGGTAGAGTTATTACAGAGAAGGAATTCAAGGATGCATGGGATGAGTACAAGGCCGTCCTGAACATAAGTGCAAGCCCAAGGTCCAGGTAAGGTCTGAGATTATAGGACATAAAGAGACAAACTTTGGACAAATTACTCTATTGGAAAGTAACAGTAGAATCCTGGTTCTTTGACTCTTGGGCTTAACTGAGTGGATATAGAATAAGTAAACCTTGTTTTAGATTCTTTGAGAGAGTATATATATATATAATGCAGTAAAAGACCGCAGTAGCCTTGAAGCTTGGAAATATAAAATAATTATTTTTCAATATTAATAATTTTATTACGGTAATAACTACATAAAAGGTACTGATACATTTGTATCAAGCTAATGATAGAAGCTTGCCCTCTACCTAAGCATTTGCTTTTTTTTGTGTGTGTGGGGGGGGCAGTTTTTCCTTACTTGGCGTATTGTTCCAGTTTAAATTCTAAGGGACATATTCCTTTGCCGAGTAAACCCAATACACAGAATGCTTTTGCACGTTTTGTATTGAAGGATTCCACCTGAATAGTAAAATTGTTCTAAATTGGAGCTGAAGTAACCTCAGGCATACATGGATAGTTTGCACTGTTTTTTCAGCTAATACTGCGTTTTGTCTCTTTAGACAACTGTTCTGACCACGCATTGTTTTTTAATCCTGAGGCCACCTGACCTGTCATCTCATTTGCTGACTGAACGTTGCTGTTGGGTCTTGCAAAAATGCCCTTGTGTCTCGAGAGCTTGAACCCATCACCTCTGTCATGGGCTAATTTTGCTTTGGCTCAGGGCGTGAAAATCCCTAAGCCGTTTCTATATGCATTTCCATTGTTCATGTATTCTGACACAGGCTAGATTCTGCTAGCTGTAATTTTTTTTTATGCCTCTTTCCATTATTGATGCAAATTGGCAGTGCTTTCTGCACCAAGAAATATTTAATTTGTTGTCCTCAAAGACCCAGAGGTTAAGCTGGCAGTGGTTTAAAAATAGCAAGTTTAGGAATGGGATAAATTTAAAGATACATAGAGCAACAAAATATGTAAACGTAGTTTAGAGAGGATGATGAGAACTCTGAAAATACCGTATTTGCTCGATTATAAGACGACCCTGATTATAAGACGACCCCCCAAAATCAAAATATTAGTTTATGAAAAAAAGAAAAAGCCTGAATATAAGACGACCTTATAGGAAAAAGTTTTACCAGTAAATGTTAATTCATGTAAACTATGTGAAAAATTTTGTTTAAATAAAAGCTATGATTGAGAAAAATATTTGGTTTTATTTCCTTTTTATGCACATCTGCCCCCTGGCTTGCCACTCTGCCCCAGAAATGCCTTATACCCCCTATATGCCACTGTGCCCATGATATGCCTTTTAACCTTCTAAATGCCACTGTGCCCCATGATATGCCTTTTGACCCCCTATGTGCCACTCTGCCTCCAGAATTGCCTTATACCCCTATATGCCACTCTGGCATTTAGGGGTTAAAAGGCATATTATGGGGCAGAGTGGCAAATAGGGAGGTATAAGGCATTTCTGGAGGCAGAGTGGCATTAAGGGGGTTAAAAGGCATTTAAGAGCACTCTGCCTCCAGAAATGCCTTATGCCCCCCATTTAACACTCCCTCCTCACTCCTCCAAACTTACCGGTGCTTCTGAGTCCCCGGTGCTTAGTCCGGGCAGCGTGTAGAGCTCTACACAAGAGTTTTTTATTTAAAAAAAGGGGCATAATTAAAAGAATTCTGCTGACAAGAAAACCAGAAAAACGTTTATAACAATTCTATCCATGTAGGGTTTTTTTTTACCAATGAAGGCTAACATAATTCTTCTGGCATGAATCACAGAAAACAATTAAGGGAAGACCTACCTAACACAGAAAAAAGGTTTTCAAAAATAAACCCTGCAATGCCGGAGTGTAAAAAAATAAGATTGATGAATATCCCAGGGTTTATGAATAACCCTTACATTGCTGGCACAGTAAAATCAATTATTTTTATAAGAATAGCATTTGCTATACTGAAACCTTTTTTACTTTGTAAACAATTTGTATTAATAATACATCATTTTTCTTTTATTAATTGCATTATTATTTGTATTAATATGACCTCTCTTTAATTAATGTCCACATATAAATTCTAGCTGCAAGAACAGCTGGCCAAACTCCAGCATAGTGTTCATGCTGCCAGATTGGCCGGAGCATGCCCCAGCATAGTATCCTAGCAGATGAAATGTTCGAGCACATGCCAAAATAGTGTTCTAGCTGCAGGATCCTCCAGCTTAGTGCTTACAACATTATTCTCCTGGTCTCGGAATGGCTGCAGTGCTCTATAGAAAAGTGTTGTTCGTGTCATGATTGAGAATGCCCCTGCACGGGGTTCCAACATTTGTATGGTCTATTTCAATGTTCCAGCCAAAGTGGCTCCAATATGCCCCAGTGTAGTGTTGCGGTTGCCAGAAAAGGTGGCCTGTGCCCTAGTATATTATTCGAGCTGCCCATTACAGTTTCTGCTGTTGAAGTGGCGTAAGCCCACTCCAGCTCAGTGTTCTGCTGCTGAAACAATTTCAATTTAGTTTAGTGATTATTCCAATTTAGTGTTCCCGCTGCCAGAATGGCCAGGAAAAAGTTACCAGAACAGCAGGAGCACTACCCAGCATAGTGTTCTGGCCACCAAAAATGCAGAAGCAAGCTCTAGCATCTCGATGCTGCAAGAGCAAGACATCCCAGCATAGCTTTCTGGATCTTGGAACGGCTGGAGCTACCCAAATGGCTCAAACGGCTAAAGTATGCCCCAGCTGGGAACAGCTGGAAAACAAAGACTGTGACTTAAATTGGCTTTAGGTATAGGCGGAACAGCTGCCAGGTCATACTCACTTTAGATAAGTGTGTTATGTATTATGATTCATGTATAAACATAGAATGTGACGGCAGATAAGAACCATTTGGCCCTTCAAGATGTAAGGACTCAAACTCCAATCGGTTCTTGGTCCGGTCAGATTCACGTCTATCCCAAATTTCCCCCCACCAATTCTGCTGGAATACTGTTCCATTTATGTACGAAACTATTTCTAAAGTAGAATTTCCTTACATTACCTCTAAGCCTCTAGTTTTAGACTATGACTTCTTGTTCTTACTATACCAGGAGCTGTAAATTCATACCTAAAGTAGGTGTGTGGAGAAAAATACACACAAAAAATACTACTGCAAACTGAAAAAAATGCTGGTGGTAAAATGTGTGCATGCAAAGAATTAATTACCAGCATTTGAAATACCATGGGGTGTCTAGTTTTCAGAAATAGATGGTTCTATAGGGCACACTGAAATGGAAAGACTGAAAGATTTATTAAATAGGGCAATGGCAGTGGATCGCCAAGTGTCAAAGTTCAACATTGAAACATGTGTATGCCCCAAATGTGGCCCTTTTGCCCCCAAAGGGCCAGGGAAACACATGCATGGTATCACTGTACTGGGGAGATGTTGATGAACCCATATTGGGGTGTTGTGCGACAGTGACATATACCAGGAGCTGTTAATTCATACCTGAATAAAACGTATGTGCGGAAAAAACGCAAAAAAAAATGACTACCGCAGTTTGACAAAGACTGGTGGTAGAATTAGTGCATGGAAAGAGTTAAAATAGTAGCATTTGAAATACCCTGGGGTGTCTAGGCTTCAAAAATATATGATTTGATGAGGTAAATTGCATTGGTCGTCTTCAAAGATACTCGGAATAGCACATGGAATTACCAGATTTAGAAAAAATCGTTTTGAAATAGCAAAGCGCTACCTGTAGTTATTGCCCCATAACGTGCAAGAGAACATAAAAACATTGGGTATTTCTAAAATCAGGACAAATAGTAGAATCTATTTAGCAGTTTTTTTCATTAGCTTTTATAGATGAGTAAAAGATTTTTCCCCAGCACCTTGCTTGCTTTCTTCAAGGCTTTATTGCATTTTCTGCTTTCCTTTAAGTCATCAGAAATAACTTCTCCTAAGTCCCTCTTTTTTCATTGTCACTGATAGAACAGCCCCCAATGCAATAATTCTGCCATGGGGATTTTTATGTCTTAAGTGCATTTTTTTCGATTTATCAGCATTAAACTGCAGCTGCCACACTCCCAACCAGTCTTCAAATTTACTTAAATCAAGCAATAGCATAACTTTGATCAAAAGCAAGAAGGATAGATAGAAGGGTTGAACTTGATGGACGTAGGTCTTTTTTCCAACCTTGATTACTACCGTATTTGCTCGATTATAAGACGAGGTTTTTTTCAGAGCAAATGCTCTGAAAAAGACCCCTCGTCTTCTAATCGGGGTCGTCTTCTAATCAGACCTCAAATAGAGGTCTGATTAGGAGACTAAGATCCAGATCCCCCGCACCGCTGCAGGGGACCTGGATCCTCCTGTCCCCCCCCCACACACACTTACCGGTACCGGTGCTTCCTGCCGGGGCAGCGGGTTGACGTCTACGCGATCCGCGTAGACAACGTCCGCTGCAGCCGGAAGGAGGTGTGGCTAGCAGCGGGGGTTGTCTGCGTCCGTCGCGTAGACATTCCCCGACTGTCAGAGATCAGAGTTCCCCGCACCGATGCGGGGAACTCTGATCTCTGACAGCCGGGGTATGTGTGCGCGACAGACGCATACAAACCCCCGCTGCCAACTCCACCTCGTCCGGAGCTACCCCACTAATAGCAAGTCCTAGGAATATACACCACAACCTTCTGCCTCCTGTCACCTAAACGCTGAATTACCCATTCAACTACTTTGGAATCCAAACCCACAGACTGCAATTTAGTTATACATTTGCTATGGGAATAATGTCAAAAACATAACTGAAACCTAGATAGGCTAGATCAGCTGCTCCCCCATCGTATACTATTTTAGTTATTTAGGCAAATAAACTAATTAATTTGAAAAGATCTCCCTGTAGTAAACCTGTGTTTTTTCTGATCATGGACCAGATCTTCCAAAGATCACCAAAGAATCCAAGCCAGATTCCTGGTCCCTTCCCCGCTATTATAGGCTAAAGCTGGAAGTGGTTAACCCTTGTGGTTCCGGGAGGAAGCAACAAAGAATCGACGGGTGTACCCAGCTGGGATACCCGAGGCCTGTCACATAGTAAATTTAACTTTTAAGCACAGACCCTAAACCATTTGCCAAAATACTGGTCTTACGGATACAACATCTCCTCCCACAGCTGGTCCATGCGAACCTTGTGACATTTGTTCCACATACAGAAGCTCAAGACAATGTTGTCAAAAAAGCCTTATACACCACACCTAGCAAACAAAATATTGTCTTAATATGCACTGAAGACTAAAAAACATTTGTGTCTACTGGGCTTTACTGAAAGCCACTCTCGCATATTGGCCTTGGCCCCCAAATGAAACAATAGATAATGGCTTTATATTCCTGCCTGCCCGCCAAAGTCAGGGTAAGTGGTTCTTTCAAAATGACTAATCGAATGAGGCAGGGTAGCCCTATCTCTTTATAATTCATACTTTTCAAACTCTAGAGCCCATTCTTTCCACGGCCAGGCAGCCTGGATGTTGCAGCACTCCCCCTTTTAGTTATGCAGATGACCCTCTGTTTATCATCTCACAACCACACAATACCCCAGCCAACATAATGTCCTATATCTCTCATTCTTCAAACAACTCTGATTTGCCTTTTTAATATATATATATATATATATATCCGGATCGGGGGATCTGCCAGATTATGCTATGAGATTCTTATCAGATCTAAGCATAGTGTTAGCTTTGTTCTCATATGAAGGGATACTATGAAGCAATTCATCTTCAATGAGTGGCTGAATTGATTTCTAACCAATCACAAAAACACTGTATAAAACTGGAAGAAGCTGATCTCATATCTCACCATCACTTCAATTTGAATTTGGCCACATCTGAACAAGCACCACCAATTTGCCCCTACCCTTCGCCTTGTAGTCCTTGTATTCATCTTCTCATTTGCGAGACATGATTTGACTCCATAACCTACAGGATATCATAAACCCATATTACATGTCCGACAAGGCGGTTGTTGTCTCTTAACTCTTTCTAAGCCACTCAAACCCCATTATATCTCGATCAGTGTCAATACCACCAACTGAAACATAATATATCTTATCTTGCTTCGGAAAGGGACCCCTTTAGACAATTTACTGACAGAATAGCTTTTAAGTCCCTCTCCATCCAACAAATCTAGGTGTCCGTCTATCGCTTAAAGACCATCCACTCCCCAGCTTCACCAAATACTGGGAAATGGTCTGCAGAATACATATAATGGAAACCCAGTGGCAAAACATATTTCAGCTCACCATAAAGGCTCTGTGGCTTCCAAGGCCAAGGAAATGAATTAAAAATTGTTAAACTCACACATCTCTCCGTCGTCTTCATCTTATGAATCGGTCTCCACACCTGAATATTGTTGGAGGTGCCAGGCACCAGAAGTAGGCATCCTACACATTTGGTGGTCCTGTCCAAATACCCAACCATACTGGATCAAAATCCTGGTTATTATTCGGCTGATAACTGGGGATTACCTATTTCTAACCATGCCACTGTTCTACTTTATTGCATCACTCTCTTTCCTGGAACTTCCCCTCCAAACTTAAGAAGGTTACTAATTAGGCCCAAGTATAGTGTTTTCTACTCATACCTACCATACCCTGGTTATGTTCAGGCTGTCTCTTTTCCATCTCCCCTTCCCAGGTTCCATAGTTTGAAATGGCTTGTTTTTTCCTTTCTTTAAGAATAACTAGACTAGGAATGACAGGTGTGTGTGTATTATATGTCACTATATGTCTAGAGCATGAAGAAAAATGCCTTTTAAACTAAAGTACACTCAATTGTGCTGTAAAATGCATTCAATTGTGTACCGGCTATGCTCTCAATGTGACATTGTGATTTGCTTTACATGTACAGTGGTATACAATAAAAAACATTGTTTCCATAAAAAAAGATATTAATGAAAAAATAATTTAGGATGTCTCTACTACTGGCTGACCCAGCTGTTTGGTTTATCCAGTCTACATCAGGAAGATTAAATTCCTCCATAATGAGGGTATAATAGTCTTCCTCCTTTCTGTGGATGCCCTTGAAAATGAAGAAGATACAAGAACAAAGAAGTGAAACAAAATGCTGTGTCTGACATATCAAAAGAGGATGCATATTAGAGATATATATACCAAATAAATTCACGGTTTTAATTATGGACAACGTAATACACTATGTAAATTGTCCAGTCATTTGCTGTTGAATTATTTTAATAATTTATTAGAGTTTTAACTGGGAGCCTAATGCACACTGAATGCCGTTTTATTTATAGCTTGCTTCTTCTTATTGGTTGATGGTTTTAATTAGCTTTCACAGGCTAATTATCCAATCAAATTAAACACAGCACCTGTTCGGATTCCTGATTACAGATCTAAATAGACAGGTCCCTAGATCTCCCAAAATGCAAGAAAATCAGTAATCAGAACTGCAGATCACAGAATACAATACAATACTGAGAACAAAATGATTGGACTGTCTGAAAAGCATTATTCCTAATGTTTCTCCCAGTCACTCTCAAACAAAGAAAAAGCAGACCAGTGGGCAGAGGGCAGAGGGCTTAAAAATGTTAACGCATATATTGAATGGGCATAACAAGTGAGAAGGTTAAGTTAGGAGGGGGATTTTAGAGACGAGGTTAGGAAAATGGGAATAAGATGAGTATGGAGGATATTAAGAAGAGACAGTGGGAAATAACTAAAGACAAGAGAGATAAAAAAAATGTTAAGGGAAAGGGGTTAATAGAAGTAGAGGCAGTAAATAAGTTACGTGAACAGGATGTAGGGTTTTGAAGGGGAGAGTTGTTTGAAACTTTTCTCCCATAGGTATAAGACACACTAGATATTATTTTTGATCAGCCCCAGAGAAGTATGTCCTTGGCCATCATTATTGTATTTAATAAACACCCTTGTTTTATGTAAAATCACCAATAACCCATGGGTCTACAGCAGAGTAGATGTCCTTGCTTATGTAAACCCAAATAGCCAAACCCAATTTTAAGTAAATTAAAAGTGTAACAACATTCATAATATTAGGAGCACTCCACATGAATTGTATCAATAATTACCATCAGTAAAGAAGGGGCCTGATAAGTAGTGAAAGAGTATATCTCTAATCAGTGTAAAAATTGACTCAATATTTTTTTATGTATGATTTTTGATAAATGCAAACAAATTTGCATGAAATGTACAGCAAAATACTTTGTTGACTGTGACAACAGGGAAGAGTAACTTAAAAGCGAGCAGGACACAAAGTAGCAAAAAATGCAAGCAGAGAGCAAAATTGTAGCTAACATTATTTGTTGCAGAAAGATAGAGGTGATTATGCCACTTTACAGATCTCCGGTCAGATCATACTAGAGGATTGTGAATAGTTCTGGAGACCTCACCTCTCAAAGAACACAGATATTCTGTGGGAATTTCAGACAAACAATACTAAAATACATATTTTGTATATGCCTTGCATATCTTGTAGATCTGCATATGTAGAAGCTAGTCACAAAGAGCCAAGTGAGCTGCATGGTCCCTTGAACACTGTGTGCATCTACCTCCAATGGCTACTGTACGCAGAGACCGTCTGCCTGACACAAAAACTGCCAGAAAGCAAATTCTACAATTTGACCCCTGAGGTTTGTCAAGCTCCTGTCGAAGAGCCTAGGTGTAACAGCTAAGCCACAGAGTAGTAGATCACAGTTAGAGAGCAGGAACAAGCTCTACTGGATAGTAGGTCTACAGAACAGTTATTTATTTAGCTCCCATGCAATCAAGAAAAACTGAACAACTGAGACCAAACTTAAAATGGCCACTGAGCATAGAGTTCCCCCACCAACAGTTCCAAATAACGCTATACCACATCTTCCCAGCTATTTCCACTCCCCCCCTTAAACACATGTTGCCTAACAATGCACAAAAAATGTGTTAAAATGGCTAAATATATGTTATCTTAAGACAACCATTCAGTCTCTCAAGATGTTCCAGTTCTTGATGTTTTGTGCCCAGCTTTTGCAGACTTATTATCGGTCAGGTTTCCTTGCCTTCTCTGTGGCTCTGAGTGGTCTTGCTCATATGTGTTATCCATCATGAGATTATCTTCGCTCAAGACCAACAGATGATATCTTTGCAGGCTGCCAAACTACTGATGTCTCCATACACACTGCATCTTATCAGAAGCATGTAGTGATCATAATACACTCCAGCGTGCATTATTTGGAGTCTGTGGCTTTAATACAGCAGCCACAACAGGTAACTTGGTTCTTTTTGTATGAGAGTAACAGTTCCTCCCCGGTCTCTACCATCTTTTGTATATCCTTGGACATGCTCGGCCAAAACAGGATCACACAAGCCTGCATTTTGGTTCTCTGTATGCCAGGGGCATACCTAGAGTATTTGGTGGATCCTGTATATGACACCCCCCACAAAAAATGAATGTTGTCAACTGGGAACAACTAGGAATCTGAAAAAAAATGCTCTGAAAAATACCCCGAGGGGTATATTCGAGACCATCTTGTAATTAGATTTCAAATAGAGGTCTGACTACAAGACTAAGATCCAGTTCCCCCGCAGCAATGCAGGGAACCTGGCTCCTCCTCCCTGGCAGCCGGGGGACGTCTGCCCGATGTGCACAGACAACCTCCGCTGCTGCCAGCACTTCAGGGGGGATTCTATGACGGAGCGCCGGCGTGGCATGACCTTCCGGTGCTCCACCATAGAAGTCCCAGCAGAAGGCCCGGCCAGCAGCAGTGGAGGTTGTCTGCATGCATCACGCAGAATTTCACCGGCTGCCAGATAGGCGGATCCCGCAAAGACAATCTCCCCTGCTTCCTGACACTTCCTCCAGGGATTCTATGAAGGAGCATCGGCATGCCGTGCCTTCCGGTGTACTGCTTTAGCATGTCCTGGGTCTGCACAGTAGCTTCCTCAATTGTACAATAATCTCTGCCTCCCCTGGTATATATTGTGCAAGATACTGGACGATAACCAAAAATCTTTGCTAAATGCTTGGGCTTTCTCAACATAAGGTTAAACTCATGTAGGGGTTAGGACATGTTGTATATACTGGACTTCTGATACTTTTTGTCTCTTAACATGTCATCAAATACAGCACCTAATTCACAAGCTCTGCCTTTCAGTCTAAGTTCCGCCAATACGCTTCCCCGTCAGATGTGGATGAGTCCAACACTGATGTCTCTCAAACACAACATTTCTTTTTGGACGGAAAAGGTCCCAGAACAATTTCAGCATTAAATCGAATGTTCTTTCACCAGGCAGGGCAGATTCCAGTGTGATGTAAACTTATTGGCCTTCCCCACCCAAAACATGCAGGGGCTATGGGTATTGGAGAGGTTCAGGTGGTGTGAAAGTCTCTATACGGGATAAACTTCATATAAAGCCACTGAGACAATCTATTTGCTCAGGCAAGTTACCCTTTCACCACTTCCGAAGCCATGTAGTATTTTCTGTGTACAGGTTAAAGGTGTAGAGCAGTAACAAACACTACTGGACAGCAGGTATACATAGCAGCTCTTTAAGCTCCCATACAATCAAGAAAAACTAAACATCTGAGACCAAAGTTAAAATGCACACTGACCATAGAGTACCCCCACCAACAGTTTGTGAGTGCCCTTTAACGTAACAGTATACCACACTGGCTTTTACAGATGACAGGAAAGCACTTCCTACCGAAATGCATAGTGCCTAATGTAATGTTTGGCGAGCATAAGTATATATATATATATATTTTTTTTTATTTATTTTATTTTTAACATTTAATGGCTATGTAGACTAAAAACATTATTTTGACACTTCTATGGGTGACAGTGTTTTACTGAAATCTAAATTGGCTATATCTAATGTGCCTCCTGGTTTTTTATTTTAGCTACTTAGTCAATACAAAATAATTTAGGTTAGTTTGACAAGATCTCCCCGGAGTAAACCCACTCTGTTTCTGATTTTACAAGTTGTTTACATTGACATATTTAACAATTATCTCTGAAAAAAAAATATACTGGTATGGATTTGGCAAAGTCTTCCCTGCAACCTTTTTTGTAAAGTGGTACTACACTTGCCAAATGTTAATCTTCTAGAATGATTCCTGAATGATTATCAAAACCCATTTATTAACTTGTTGCATTCAATTGGATGCCTTCATTTTATCTTTGGAGAGTTGTCATATTTCCACCCTGCGTCACCAAATGTGATTTTAGGGTACTGGAAAAATCGATAAAGAGAATGCATACTGTTAAATAAATAAGACATCATAAGCTGTTATATATAGGGAAATTATCAAAATTAAAAAAATAAATACATCATTTTAGAAGAATAACTTCTGCTTAGATAACTGGAGACATTTGAGGGTCAAATAACAAGACGAGTGTTTACAGCATATCATGGCAGCCAGCTCCTTAAAGCTGTCAAAGAATGCAGCTGCTCCCTATTCTTTTTGCTGCCAGCTAACAATAGTGGTGGAAAACAGCCATAATGCGTTCAAGAATGTGTATTTCACAACTTGTGCTTTGTTTTACTTGACATTTTTAGGACTGCCCAGTCAATAACATGTTAATGGAAACTGTGCATGACTTTCCCTGTCTTATGATTACGTTATCACATACACAGAGGTGACAAGGGTAGGGGTGCATAAGTCTAAAGGACCATAAACAAACCATAACAGTTTGATAACACAGTTTGTGTGCAGGCCTCTCAATTGAAAATTAATTAAGCTACTTGATTTCAGGAATCACATAATGCCCAGTTGATTTGTGGCTCTCTATTCTGCATCTCTGAAGTGAAGAATGCTGTTTGAAAGTTATGGTGGATTGGGTTGGCTTCTTCTCACAACTCATGATAGTTATTAGGAGGTAAAGCGCTCCTCCAATGTGTTAGGGTTTATTATTATGAGTTAATTAACCCACAATCCTGCCAGCTAATTAGTTTTGTTATTAAGTCATGCTATCACATATAACAAAACAGCGAAGGGTGTCCAAGTAGGCATTGAATTGGACAGGATCTCTGCAATACATGTGCATGTGCTGACTTCCTTGTCAAAGCAGAAAACACACTGGGGAAGTCATTTTAACTCATGTGGAGCTACTGTATATTCCGGCGTATAAGACGACTTTTTAACCCGAGAAAATCTTCTCAAAAGTCGGGGGTCGTCTTATACGCCAAGTATACTTACTTACCGAGCCGGAGATTCCCCACGAAGCCACAAATCTCTAGGGGAGGGGCGAGTGGAGAAGCCGCCTCCCCTGGGCTGGTCTTCAGGGCCGCCCCGAGGTAGGTGCAAGAAGATCGTGATCTCCCCAACTAGCCCTGATCAGCAGGGCTGGTTGGGGAGATCACAACCTCCCTCTAACTAGCCCAACATTAGGGAGCTTGAGGTCTGGCACTTCAGACCTCGGCTTCTGTGCTCCCGAATCACTATGCGCCGGCTATTAATGCCGAGCGCGGGGATGACGTCATATCCCGGCGCTCGGCATCAATTTCCGGTGCGTAGTGATGAGGGAGCAGTAAAGCAGAGGTCTGAAATGACAGACCTCACGCTCCCACAACTGGATGGAAGATAGAAGATGAGAAAGGTAAGAGATGGGGAGAAAGGGGTGTAAGTGCAGTGCATGTGTATATATGTTGGTGTGAGATGGTCAGTGTATGTGTATGGTCAGGTGTGTGTAAGAGCAGTGTAGGTATTTGTGTGTTTGTAAGCTGGTGTGTGTATATATATATATGTGTGTGTGTGTGGAAAGGCAGGGGTGTGTGGTGAGGGCAGTGTATAAATGTTTATGTATGGACAGGTGTATGTTAGTATGTGCATATATATATATATATATATATATATATATAT
>VKOC01000005.1:14080399-14092939 GCA_009364415.1 Spea multiplicata
CAGAGTGGTGTATGGTTGAGTTATAGTGGTGTATGGGGGGTATTATGAATTACAGGGCATATAGGGGGTATAAGGCATATCGATATTAGGCATATCAGGGGGCATAAGACATATCTGGGGGTAAAAGGTATATCAGGGGGCTCAGTTGCATATCACTGGCATATAAGGAGTATAAGGCATATCGGGGGCACAGTGGAATCACTGGCATATCGGAGGTATAAGGCATATCTGGGGCAGAGTGGCAAGCTGGGGATCAGATGTGCTTAACTGGGGGCAGTCTTTTTCTCATAGTTTTTATTAAATATGAAAAATAGTTAACATATGAATTAATATTTACTAATAACTTTGTATTAAAACCTAGTTTGAGAAACACTGTGTTTGGGTTCTTGTAGCTTTTATTATTATGTCAGTAAAATAAGAAGGTGAATAGAGAGAGGCCATTGCAATAAAGAGATGAAAGTGTAAATTGTACGTTTTTTATTGCAATTTTTCTTCAATTTAAAATAATGTATTTTTTTATCCGATTAATCGATTAATCGACAAAATAATCGGCCAACTAATCGATTATTAAAATAATCGTTAGTTGCAGCCCTAATATTTATTAAAAATACCCAATAGCAGTGGCCAGAGATATGAAGAATGAAGAGAGATGCAGTATAGATTTGTAACCGGTGTCGCATACAAAATGTCATGCCATTGCGTACCCCATCTCTGGGCCAGCAGGTAGGTAACACCTGCCCACCAATGATTAGTACGTTGGTTATGTTTGCACATCTATGATTATTTGTTTCTGGAAATGATTTGGTTATTTCTTGTTTCAGACATTTAATGTGGCTTTGTGGAGCCTTATGTCTGAAGTGATGGGAAACAAAGTCACACAGGACTTGATATTTGCATTCAGAGCCGTCACATTGGATTTCACTTCTGTTTTGCCAGCAAATCTTCATCTCACGCCAGGTGACTATGAAACTTTTTAACACAACAAAAACAAGATGTGAGATTTGAGATTCAGTTAAGTAGATGGCCACTTCCTGAGACGGCACTGGTCCTTACATAGAAAGTATTTGGACATATTAGATAAAAAATCTGTGTTTTAATACAAAAGAAAATAATTAACTTTCAAAACTCATCAGTCAGCATTCTTTTAATTTTTGCGACATTTAGATTATGTATTTAGCCATATATAATTAGTAATTGGTAGCTATTCCAGAGATGGTGAGATCTTACAATTATGTATCGGCTAGCATTTTAAACAGGGATTACATTTCAAAATTCTGCCTATGGAGCTTTTATGATGGTAAATATGAGCCCAAACTACCTTATAGTACCAGCCTTGCTTGCATACCCTAGGACATTGTGGGGACCAGGAGACCTGTGATCTTTGTGTCAGTACTCTGAGTATGATGTCATATGTTGCTACCATGGCTGCTCAGTATCACAATATTATATCGTGTGTACCTTCCTTAGAGGGGGGCACCTTTCTAAATGGATCAAAATTCTGTATAGAATACAAACATGTGTAAAAACACATAGATTAGAACTGTTAAAACAAACGTTATGATGACTTTTTCAGCCAGTCATTACCAATCACTAGATTGCCATTTCCTTTAGTGTTATTTTGTTTTGTTCTTATGTAATTGATTGGTACAGGTTACATTATTTAGACTTAATTCTAATAAGTAATATCTAGAAACATGTATTATTTTAGTCTTGTTTTATGAACATCATTACCATTGTTAACAGTGGAAACTTCATAAAAAAACAATAGCTTTGTTATTTTTGACGCAGAGTCGGAAGTGCCTGGCTCCTGGCAAAACAGAAGCCCTATGGGATTAGAAGAAACTGCTGCTGTAAAACTTCAGGCTTGCTGGAAGGGGATTTACATAAGAAAGTGTTGCCAAGCATCAAGAACACCAGGTTCATTCTTTAAAAACATTTCAATATCAGTTTATTTAGGATGTTAAAAAATAATTTACAATATATATTTCTACATTGGCAATGCTCACAAAAATACTTAATGAGGAATCCTAACACTAACCCATGTGGCAATATGGTACTTGGATAAGGGCGATCACTGTCCTCCAAAGATGTAGACTACCCTTTTTAGGCAAAAATATCTTAACCACACATTATGAATGTATCATCAAAAATAAAAAACCTGGATGCAAAAAAATAGCAAAGTCAATCTTGACATCCCCACATACATTGTGGTGTTATAGATAATAATTTGTATTATAAAGTACACCTTATACTGCAGTGAAGTTCTATATGAATATAGGCAATAATTGCATTGGCGAAATCCTAGAACAATTCTGTATATATCTAAAACATAAAAATATGCCCCCAATTTAGACGTCGTTTGTGACAAATAGACCAATGCAGGACAGTCCAGAAGTGCTCATGTGACCTAGAACTTTATACAGCCTAAACCTAACAATGATAACAAGATACAAAAATGGAAACAAATCAAGGATTAGTATAAAGATATACAAAAATGCAACTAACATAAAATAGAAATAGTAAGTGGAAACAAAATGATAACAATGACAACAAATTAAAAAAAATCAAATATCAAAAATAAATAGAATATGGTTTAAAAGTAGTTTACACTGAAGGAAAAAAAATTCAATGCAGAGGACTAAATTTCTGCCACTGGGAGTTAAATTAGGCTATTTTATTCAGTAATAGGTATGTAACACTGCAAAACCATGAGAAATGTTTTTGCTAAATAAATCATTTCCAGGTGAAAATATAGTATCTAGTATTCGCTGAACTGGGCTTAGCTGCTACTTGTCACGGTTTGAGAATACATGAGGATTTCTGGTAGGTATTAGAGGTGGGAGACTATTTTCTTCCTGCATAGGCATGCAAAAAAACATCACACAGGTACACTATTGAGATAGCATGAAAACATCAACTGAAGTCAACACATGCAAAGCCTCAGGAAAGGAGCCATCCAAAAAATAAAATTAAAAAAAGGCTTGATTTACATAAGAAATGGAGGCAAAACAAGTAAAATTAGTGAATTTAGTGATTCTAGAATGGCTGCTGGATAGAGGAAGTGTGTATGTATACTGCTGTGCACTAGTGACCCCAAGTGGATAGAGGATGTATTGCATCCTCCAATGACATGAATGGCCCCTTCACATTTTTGCCATCTCACATTCTGGTGAATAGACCTGCCTGTTAACCTTCTCAGGTGTTGTGTTCATTGCAACACACATGTCAATTACTTTTTATAATATACTACATAACTGTTACAGAAAACAAGAAGTAAGGTTGTAATGCACTGCACGGTGAAATGCATTATTAAAACTATTTTGAATATAAAACTATTTGAAAAATATTAACACAAGATATAGGCAATATTGTTTTTGTTTGTATATATGCTTGTATATTTGAGTTTATAGTTACAATGTTTCATCTAACTAAATGCTTAAAAGACTATAAACTCCAGTTGCACTGGGTAAACTTAAACATTTTTAATAAGCATTGTTTTAACTGCAGCAAATGTGTTTGTAACCATCTGGGATGACAATTTTCTAATTATAAGTGTCATGCTCTAAGCTTCAGTAATTCTCTAGTAATGAGGCTGGTGCTTAAAATCTTCCATTATATAAATATATATACCTTGCATAATTTTACATAACTCTCCTAATAATGAGATGTTGACAGATTTTTTGTAAAACGTCAACTACATCTCAAGGCTTAATAGCAATTACACAAATGAGCGGGTTTAATTTTCATAGGTGACAATCCTAGTATTAGTGGATGCCTTTTAATTAGCACATATTATTTGGAATCCAAAACTGAACTAGTTACTAAACCAGTATTTTTTAATACATTATAAGCATATCGAGGAACTCACGGGGTTTGACCCCAAAGTGTCGGTGTAGGTCTCTAGGTCCCTTTCCTCTTCCTGTGGGTAAGTTAGTGGTGTTTGGCCACAACTACTCCCCTCCTACTCTCTGCCTTCGTATGACTTTCTAGGACTAGCCCCATCCCTGCATGTAATGCAGGATTTACAAATCAATTCTTAGTACCAGCAAATTCCCGGATCCTTTGCAGGAATAAATCTTTAATATTGTAAAATTTTGCCACATTTATATTTTTCACCATGGACATAATAGCAAATAGGTCATGTCTGGTAGGTCGTTGCCATAGAAAGTGAAAAGGCTCTTTTTACCATGCTAGAGAGTGCAAGTAGTGTTTTGTCTAAGTGAAACAGCATCTTTAATATAAGACTTAATCTCCCCGGAATTTGACAATTTTAACATTACTGTATAGCATATAATCTGTATTTACAAATTGGATATGTGATGTTTTATTGGGTTCTTAGGTACTAAAGAAAACACTCGGGTTAAAGCTACCTTGGACAAAGTATGGGCTTTGCTTGAACCCAATGCTCAACAGCATGGTATTAAATTGTTAAGGTAAGTGTAATCAAATATGTAAAAAAAACTACTAATGCTAATTAAAAAGATCAACAAGCTGTACAACACATGTGCCACATACTGTTTTCAAATATGTCAAAGCCCAGTGATAAAGGTGTTGTTTAGATTAAGCAGCTAAACTGGGGACAGAGCATGTGTAGAACCTGCAGAGATGAACATTTAATATGATTATGTTTATTATAAATGATGTTATGGAAATCTCCCCAAAACGGCTGGTGCAGAATAGAAAATCAAAAATGTGTTTGTTTTATATATAACATTGAACCAACACGTATATTGCATCTTTGGTGGATGTATGAGAGTAAAAGAATAAGTCAAAACATTTCTTTGTTTTAGATATTTGTTTAAACACAGTCCTTCGTCCCATGAGTATGCCTGCTATGAAGACGAACGCTACAGGATTTCATTTGCCGATTATATGGTTTCTTATTCCGATCATCCTTCTAACTCTTGGTTTGTGGTTTTCAGGTAATTACCAGCAACATATTTAACTTCCTACAGCAACTAGTAAGAGAGCATTATTGGCTTTCTTCACTAATAAGCCATGTGGTCAAGGTTACTCGACTGAGACTGCAGACCCTTGGATGCTAAAACCTTGTGTATTCCGTGATATAAAGGGATGCAACTTTCAAATCATGCACATAACATATTCTTCTCTGGAACTTTTCTAGACTGTCATTGAATAATGAGAAACGTTAGAAAATAAATAATTACATGAAAATTCACGGGCTGTATTATCTGGGAGTGTAGTGGTGATGGAGAGCACTTAACTAAATGGTCCAGCCATATCCTCCTCACCTACTTAGTGGTACGGGGTAGTTAAAATAACATTATCACTTTGTAAAGACACAAATCGATTCCTATGCTTCTGTCTGTCTCTCCATCTCTGTCATGTGTTTAGTGTTTTTTTTTAATTAAAAGTACATTAAAATAATACCTACCCTACCTATAAATGCCTACAGAATGCAGGGATAAGGTCCATCCAAGCCTACTTTGGGTGCTATTAGACATTCAAAAGGAGGAACTTGTGAAAAAAGTTTTTTTTTTCCTTACCTGAGAATGCACCATTGATGGTCTTCAGACTTGGCTCAAGTGGATGAAGGAGGCATTTTATTTAAGTAGACATTTTTTCTATCTTGTTTTTTTGTTAAGGTTCTGACTTTTTCAAACATTAATTTTCTTCTTTCATTGGAGGAACGGTAAAGGCTTAGGGCTTGGTTGACAACAATAAGCTTTTTTTCCCACAGGTGGCACATTTTGAGTGCCAAAAGGGCCCAAACTCCTGGCACTCAATGGCTGCATATGTAGACCTCTTCATCTTTACTTGAGGGTCTAAGAGGTGTGGGCGGTAGTTAATATTTTTCCCCTGTGATTTTTAATATCTCTGTTGTTATTTACATTTTATACAAAATAAAATGGATCCTCTAACTCAGTAATGTACAAGCAATGTGCCATATACGCACATCAATGATTGCTAAAATATTTTTACGTTAAAAAGATTATGTTAGACCTGTACAGAAATAAGGTATCCTGGCATGCTTTGAGATAAATCTTTAACTCTTTTAGAGAAGTGTTCCACATGCCAGAAGACATGCTCATTGTGCCTAAGGTATACTCCACTCTTCCAGTCTGCGCTCTTCACGTCATAAATAATGATACACTAGAGGAAATTCCATGGGTCTTCAACAAAGTCGCGCCACACATTTTCACTAAGAACAAGGTAAGTGCTGAGAACTATTGTTATAATCTATTAACTTAACCTTGATTTGCCATAACCGAGTTCTAAAAATAGTTTTACACACATGTGACTATTTTTATCATCCAGTATGACTTTTAAAATGTTGTTTTTCATCGAGCCATCATAGAAAAAGTGATAGAGTCACTTACGCTTTCAGGACATCCAAGGTCTCTAGATGTGAAAAGTATAGGGAGTTTCTATATGTTTTCTACAAATAGTGAGTGGATCAATCCCCATAGGAATCTAGTGGGATGCTGAACATTTGTGAAAGCTGGTTCTTCATGTCTTATAGATTTGCATTCACGAAATCATGAAATCACAGATACTTGTGTAACGAGGTATTAAAACTTCAAAAATAGTTCAACTTTGAATCTTAATTCAACATTATATAAAAAAAAACTAATTATGGTTTCGAATACACATTACCATGTGTGCAAGAGTGACTATTCTATTCCATATTATTTCCTAGATATGTTTCCACAAGCACTAGTAGTGATGCTACCAAGAATGAAGAGAGCTTCCCAAAATTGCAAACAATTCAGTATGCATTGTGTTTCAGCGGTGGCTCTCATATAACTATAACCGGCTGTAAATTATCAAAATACCATTAATCTTATGATGCCATGATCACGGGACACCCGAATCCTAAGGATCATAACAAAACTAGACCAAATCTAGCATAAATATATATTTTAAAATATACATGCATTTCCTAAAAAAATGTGTTTGAAAGTAAATGGTTTATTTGTTAGGGTTGGTGTTTCTT
The DNA here is from genome assembly GCA_009364415.1 of Spea multiplicata. Taxonomy (NCBI): domain Eukaryota; kingdom Metazoa; phylum Chordata; class Amphibia; order Anura; family Pelobatidae; genus Spea; species Spea multiplicata. The sequence continues at coordinate 14,087,358 of VKOC01000005.1, forward strand.
TAACTTACTTGTTTACTAAGCCTCATATAAACCCATGACTGTCATTGATAGCTAGGTAAAATGCGACAAGATTGCATATTACTCACAAGTGAGAATAAAGACATATATTTTATATACAATTTGTTTTCAAGTATTTGTTTGCAGTATCTGATGAATATATTGTAAAGTATTAAAAAAAAGATGATTCATTATTTTCGTCAATAAATTCAAATTTCTTTTCTTTGTGCCATTAATACATTCTTTTAATATTGGATTCAAATTAAGAATAAGAGACAAAGAAGAACCTTTATGAAGAGGTCTAGTAAATAATCCATTTTGACATTTCTGTAATTCTGACATATCTCTGAATAGCTTCAACACTATTTTCAAGTTGTATCAAGTGTTAACACAGTAACACCATTATAGCACAATCAGATCAAGCCTGTCATATCAGTGAAATAAAGCAGTTCAGTCAATTAGGAAACATTTATTTTGTGCTTACATTTTCAGTTTTCCAACTGGTAGTTTAAACAAGAAATTAACCCCCTTTTTGTTTTTTTATATCAGGAACATGGTTAATGCCTCTATATAACATCTCTTGCAAATCTTTATTTTCTATTTTTTTTGTAGAAATTAAAAATTCAATAGAAATTCCAAATTCCTATTGTATGCACCGAACAGTAAATATAAAAAATCATGGAATGCATGCATTATCTTCTCCTGCCTATTTTAAAATGTATGCTCTGTGATATACACAACATTCTTTATACACTGTGTGGACATATATAATGCATACTATTCTCATCAGAGGCATAGCAGTAAAGGCAATCGAAGAATGAGAATGCATAAGGCAAACAAAACTCAAAATCAGAGTTGTGAATAACTGCAGTAGGATAAAATGTACAGTTTTTGCCAGTTTGCTTAGCATAGTCCAAAATAGTGACAGCAAATCTCCCAAAACATCCAATTTTTCACTGGACAGTCCAATTTTTTGGATACTACCCCGCTGTCCTGCTTCTGTAGGAAGTGGGGGATCATGGGCCTGTTGGGGGAGTCATCTTAACTCCACAGCAAACCAAGGACCCATAAAATCAATAGATCACAGACCTCCATTGCAGCTCCCATGTGGTCACCTCATGGTGCTCTGAAGCTGAGAGCCACAAGGTGGCCTTTGGGTTGTGATGAGCAGCCAGTCCCACCACAGCCCTGCCTCCAGTCCTAACAGCCCTGCCAACACCTGGCCAGAGTAGAATGCCATTACTTTACTATAGCAATAAAGCCTATAACATTGACTGTAGATGTCAGGAGAAGTGTAGGAGTGTTGTCTTTTATCTCCAGTCCACAATCTCATTAAATGCATCTTGTAGCCGTTGTGTGACATTTGGGCATCGCATCATTCGTTTCAGTTTAGGAGTATATCTTTTTTCACATCTCGCAGACAAAAAGTAGCTGGAATTAATCATTATGTTTAAGAAGTTTTGACGGAATAATGTGGTTTTTATACTGCCGAAGCTGGCCCTAAATGGGAAAAATCTTAACAGTTTGCTATAAATGAAATCATACATTTATTTATGCTTCTCTTGGTAACACAAACACAATCACCAAGTAAATCCTTTAGGTAGGAAATTATGTTTGATCCGTTACTTAAGCAGCTGCGACCGATATTCTTAACGTCAATATCTCCAAAGTCGCCTTATCTCCACCACACGTCTGGGGTAAGGCGATACATACATTTCATTGCACAGTACCTTTTTCTAACCTCGTATGTATACAAACTGTGGGGTGTAATGTCTGAATTTATGTGCAAACAGTAGCTTTTGACAATGTACCGTATTATACTTTTTTGTTACTCTTTCTTGTGAAGGAAGCATATATATTTTGATTTACTGTTTATATTTTCCAGAAGGGATATACATTTATTGCAGAAGCCTATACCGGTGAATTTGCTGTCCCATCTGGAAAGTGGAGACTTCGACTGATTGGTGACTGTAACCCTCTTCCAGCACTCTCTCGTGAAGCTGTAAACAACTCCTTTTCCATAAGAGAAATCAGAGATTACTACATTCCCAACAAAAATGATCTTATTTTCAGGTAAACCTTAAGAACCCGTGAGAAATCAGATTGCTATTTGGGAGTCAAGAAGGCTTTTTCTCCCTTTTTTGCCTTCTGCTGGATCAACGCCAAGGTTGAACTTGGTGGTCTTTTTTTTCTCAACCAAAATGACTACATTACAGAATGTAGTATTTTACCTCTCCAAGAGTATTGTAATCACCATCTACTGTGGCTCTATTAGTCTATACAAATGACCAGCATGCTTTGATATCCATGGTAATGACTTCCAAAATACATCAGACAACTATCTATGGTGAAACTACAGGATGTACAGATTAGGGTCCAAAGGAGTCCTAAGTCAAGGTGAGAACTGTCTCAGAAGGTCTGTGCCTGTCTTCATGGCTCAAAATTCCTTCTCCCCATGGGCCCTCCTTTCCCAGAAAGAGTCCCTAAGTTGGTTTATGCACAGAGGCCCCCCAGTGTTTTTTTTTAAGTTATGCTAACATTGTTTATCTAATCATAATCCTTGTTCAGAAATGGCATATATATTGTTTGGATTTTTTTACAGAACTGGGCTGTTATGAGCAAACCTTCTGCTAATAAATGGGTTGAGCCAATTACTTTAGTTGTTAGCTATTTCACTAAATTTGGCTATTACGTGTGAACCTTCTGCTAATAATTGTATTTTGTATTACATAAGACAAACTTCTTATCATGATTTATTTTACTATTAAACTCTATAGTGAAATGACTGGGATCTCTGAGAAGTTTGCTAGTGAACAAAGTGGTCTCTCGCTAATAATGTGTTTTTTTCTGGTCTTGTGATGAAGGTACTCCGTGAAAGCAGCCACAGACCACATTGCAACAGTGCAAGTACAGAGTTCTAAAGCAGATGCATTCATTAAGATCCAGATCCTAGATAATGATGAGGACGTTATAAGCGCTACTGGGATAGGTCAAGCAGTCATTCCATCCTTCTGTTTTTTACCCAATGAAAGGCCATCAAGCTCTCAATGTAAGTATTTCGTATTTTCATATCTGTTTGGCCAATTGTACATTGTTAAAATAAATAAGAGTTGGATTTACATTTTTGAGAACATATGACCAGTGTTTGTTTTGCACATCACAGCAGTCCGCCCCCATTTGTTTCTTATTCAGTACTATTTCCTTTTGAACCCATTACAATTTTGCTTGTCATTGGAAACCTCCTTTGCTTTTGGCTCATTGAAATTAAAATTAAACGATTGTGGATATACATCAACAGGTCTTCAAATAAGTCATAGAAAACACAAGGAATTGAGAAAAACATTCAATGTGCTTGTCCTGTAACAGCTGGAGATACCACAAAGAGCCATGGCTTATATTTTTCTATATTTCTGCTGTCTTATATGTATCTGTCTGTCAATCAATTAGCGGCATCTTACATACAAGTTAGGCTCCTTAGAATACACATATTCAGCTGTGAGCAAAACTAATACAAGTGCAATCATTTGGTGTCTCCAACACCTTCAGTACCCATTGTATTGTGTGCTCTCCGCATCCCAACTTTTCAGCCAACCTCACCCTTTTTAACCATCTTTGATTTCCCTGTTTATTATATTTTTGAATAATGCCCATTATCATTTTAAACATGGTTGACAGCGACCAAAAGCCAGGTACTGGTAAGCAACCCGAAGAAAGGAAGACACAGTTCTGCAGGAAGTCACAAAAATAGCAAGACTTCAGCAAGACCAGGAAGCGTATCAGATGTTCCACCCATAGGAGAAAATGAAAGTATCGAACAGAAAACACCATCACCTCAGCCAGTGAGTGTTCACTGTAATGTTTATATTAAGGGTTGTAATTTACCCCCCCTTGTACTTCACTTACCTTTCAGCGGTCCTGCGGCGAGTCTCCCTGCTCTGCCACAGTGCGCGCTGCTTTACTGCTGAGCGCTGGAAATGACGTCATATTCCGGCGCTCAGCATTACAAGCCAGCACCGAGACCCAGCTAGAGGGCTCGCAGAGGAGAGAGTGAAGGACGCCGAAAGGGTACTGACAACTTGGTAAGTGAAAACCACTCGGCACTTGGGGCGGCAAAGTGCCGCCTCTTCAAAAGTGCCGCCTGGGGCAATTGCCCCACTCTGCTCCATGGTAGGTTTGGCCCTGGCTATAGGTACTTTCTTTATCCAGTGTGGGTTCCAGAAAATGCAGTATTCATGAAATACTTCCCATTTTCAACTTCCAGAAGTAAAATAACCATGCACCAATGAAATATCCAATTGACTACATGATCTCAATCTCCCTAATAGGCATAAAATTGCAATGTTTACTCAAAAAGTATACAACACTTATCTGATCATTCAAAATTAGTTGTTACAACTACACTGCAGAATGAGAGCTATACAACTAAATATACATTGCCTTTACCGATGCAATCCGTATTACTTTTCAGTATCCATATATATATCAGTACATAAATATATGTCTTCACAGCTCTATATTGTCTTCAGCCTCCCAGCAACTCCATGGTCATTAACTGGCAGCCAGCTAGATGCTAATGGTCTATGACTGCCACAAACATATGGTATACTGTGCTTGGCCCAGCCCTGTCTCATCATTCACATTAACAGGTTAACCCAGACAGCTGGCACAAGTCTTTATCGGCTTGTCCAGTGCAATGTTACATGAGGAGTGAGCACAGACTTTCCTGCCATAGCAGGAAAATTACAATCTGTGTTACTTCATTGTGATTAACCCCTTCGTGACCTTTGCCGGTTCAGGACCGTCATGACAAGAATGTCACTAAATGACCTTTGACGGTCCTGAACCGTCAAAAAATTAAATAAGCTTAGAAAGTGATCAAGGATCACTGATGGGACTGTGCTCGCTGTGATTGCTGTTAGCAATCACACTCCTATCATGCCAAGTCAGCCAGTACATGCTGGTACAGGGTGGCTGTAAGTGATGTGCAGACCCCATACTGCTGGCAGCATCAATACACAAGGGGGCAGTTAGCTAGGTTTCAGCATGTACTGGCTGACTTGGCATGATAGGAGTGTGATTGCTAACAGCAATCACAGTCCCATCATGCCTAGGTTCCAGCACTTACACATCCATCCAGTAAATGCTGGAACCTAGGCATTATGGGACTGTGATAGCTGTTAGCAATCACACTCCTATCATGCCAAGTCAGCCAGTACATGCTGGTACAGGGTGGCTGTAAGTGCAGACCCCATACTGCTGGCAGCATCACTACACAAGGGGGCAGCTGGCCAGGTTTCAGCATGTACTGGCTGACTTGGCATGATAGGAGTGTGATTGCTAACAGCAATCACAGTCCCATCATGCCTAGGTTTCCAGCACTTACACGTCCATGCTATCACACACACACACTCATTCATTCATATAATCATTCATTCACAGATTCATTCCCTCAATCACACACACTCATTCAAACACCCTCCCCACCCCTTACCTGCACTGCAGCTCCTCAATGCCGCTCACAGACTTCAGCAGGGGGCGCGGGCTCCCTCTGCCTTCTCTGCTAAAGCACAGAGGAAGTAGGATGT
>VKOC01000005.1:14093039-14120835 GCA_009364415.1 Spea multiplicata
TGAACTTCAATTGTCAAACCGTTGACTTTTACATTCTTTAGCAAAATTTCTTGATAAACTTGAGAATTAATTTTTCCATTGATACCAAGCTGTCCAGGTTGTGAGGCAGCAAAGCAAAGGAGATTAGTCTAGAGTCAATGTCTGCATAATCCCATGCCAATGTGTTATGGGTTAATTATGTTAATCCTTGTGTCTGTCAATTTCACCTCCCCTATGAAAGCAACAATAACTATGCCCAGTCCCAATAAAGAGTGTTCTCTTGCAACCAGAATGATGTGTTGTGTAATGACTGGTGGTACGGTTTTTTTGCAGTCCCTTATTGGTGATGTCCTGCTTGTAACATGTGATGTTTAATCCCATACACATGCGTTTCACATGACCTAAGAATTTTTATCTACCTTTAGGACATATGAGACAGCAATTGACACGTTGCTTGACCTCATAAGCCTGGGCATTAATTTTTGCAAGGTGCTGAATTCTATTGGCAATAGTTTGATTTTTGTGGGGTAGGACCTATGGAATGTTCCACAAAACCTAATTCCAAGTTACTACACTCATAAACATGTTAAATGTGCTGCTCCACTTAATTTGCAGTATTAAACTATTTTATGACTAAATGCAGCATTAGAAGCAACATTCGTAACACAGTTGAATACCCAAACACCTTTCCAGAAATAATTATTTCACCATTTCGTCTCATAGCTATTTTTTTTCCCCAGGAGCCCTTAACTGTTATGTGAAGCATGCATGGATCTGGCAAAGGTTACCGGTCCATTTTAATGGTCTTTACACTTTTCATATTTTCTTGTATGCTTCCATCCATTAATTGATGTTGCCATGATTGGCTACACCATCAGCTAATGATGATGATTTTATTAATTACGTTTAATTGCCATGTACTTGAGTTGAATAAACGGCGTTATTACAGATTGTTGCAAAGTTACATCTATGAAACTTAAGGGCACAAATTAATTTGTAATCTAAGTACTCATCAAAGCAATTTTGTGCCCATAATGGCTCCTAACTTGAGGACAGAAGAAGCAGACAAAAAGAGAAATTGATTTTACACAGGCTATTTATGACTTAGATTGAGTCAGTTTATATCATCACATCCACTGTGCACCCAGAGCAGTGATTCTAAGTTACATCATCAAGCACATAAATACAGGTTTTGGAGTGATGCTAAAATGACCAGTATGAAAACACTATGAAACAAGTAAAAAGCATACACACCCAGTAAAATACAAGCTTAACTCCTCATGACTAATGATTTCTCTCTCTCTCTTGTATCTTGGGGACTAAAGTGATCTCATGACATTTTCTTTTTAATTTCAATTCTTAATACTATTTTTTTTATTCTTTTTTTTGGAAAAGAGGAATCTCAATTTCTCACCTTCTCACCCTGATCTCCCTGTGTGCTGATCATGAAGTTTTCAGGAAGCAGGCCTTATTGCAATGTATGCAATCAGCAAGGAGGTTGCTGGTCAGAGACCCCAGCAAGGTCTGGACTTACGCTCCTGGACACTGCAAGCCAACAGGAAACACCTTACTCACCGCATCACGGAAGGGCGGCTCAGTGTAGAAAGTTTCCAGGTATGCATTGAACACATGCAACAACAGCATAACTCATCTTCCTTAACACAACAAATTGTGTGCCAAACTTTTTCAATGGCACCCTCTGTGTGAGTTCCAAGAAATAGTCTGTACAGAATAGAATGGTAGGAAAGGAACTTGTTCTCCACAGACACTTTGGAGGTTTTCCAGGTATCTCAACAAAGCCTGTACAAAAAGGCACTACCTGAACAAATGCAACAAATACTCCTCTGATACCCATGCATTATGGGTAGTGCCTGTAAACCCCCCTAGTATTCATAAATGTGCTCAGTGAAGGCCTCCTTTTGTTGGCCATCAATGCCATGTTCTTGTGTCAGTTGGTCAGTCTGCATCAGGGAGCTCTGTAATTTATTCCATCGTATCATTGGATCTGGTGAGCTTATGAATCACCCTTGGGGACCATAAGTCCCTTAAGTTGTTCTCGCGTTATACTTTATATCATCCAGATAAAACCAGGACATATCTCAGATGTAAGGAATGGAGCTGTCCAACTTTAGGCTCCTTCAGAAGTAGTGTCTATTCCTACTGAAGGATCTAGTGGCATAGTGTAACTATTCCAGGGTATTGGGACATCCAGGGTATTGGGACATGCTTAGTCTGTCAGGTCAAAAATCTTAGTGATAAAGAATCTATCTGTACCTGACAGGTCTTTTACATTGGGGAAGTTGAGGTCCTTGTACTAGTTAAGGATTACATTTCATGCCTTATTGCACCTAGGCTATATTATCTACTTAACACAATGGATAGTTTCTTCTTATTTGCAATGGTGCAATATTTAATTCAGGAACTATGGCCAGGAGTGAATCCTATGTTTAGGTCACCCTTGAGCCAAATGGACCTGTGATCAGAGAACTAGCAGAGGACCCTATAGCACTACACAGGAAGTGAAGTCAGACTTGTTATGCACTCATAACCAACACATAACTTTTTTTGCGTTTCTAGAATAAATACAGTTACATCACGGGAGGAAAGAGGAGATCCATGATGTTGGTAGACTGACTGCAGTATGGGTTCAGTTTGTGAACTCAGCCGACCAATAATTATTATTACTGAATTTATGTGTATACTTAGAGGTTATATTTCGAGCTATGCACAGCTATGCACGATTGCTAAACTGTTGTGATTTAATAAAATGATTGGGACCGACCTCATAAGATCCACCCTTCATGTCTTCCTTATTTAACAGTTAATGGTCTATGGTCGTCCAGTTGAGCAACATTTTTGAAATTATTTTTCAAACTTTAAAAAAAAAAAAATTATAACATTTCCAAAACCGATGTGGTCTTTTAAGAAAACAAAATGTTTTGCATAATTTTGGGACAAAACGTATAATCTATATACATTCAGTCTCTACCCATAAAGGTGCAGATTTGCGCTTCAAAACATTGTCCCGGTGTCTTTTATTCGTATGTATAGCAGGTCTGTCCGAAAAATATTTTTCTTTTTGGTGGGCACAATTTTCATGTTATATTAAACTTTGGTCTACAAGCTGCTTTGGCACTGAAGAAGTTAACCCCTAAACGACATTCCACGTACATGTACGGGGTTGCCGTGCACCGTGATAACGCCAATGCTCGTACATGTACGGGCTGTCGTTAAATAGCTGCACCCCCGCGATCGGTGGCTTTGCAGCATCCACGGAAGCCTCACAAGTGAGGCTGACCGTGGATCCGGGGAGGAAAGCCCTCCCGGAAGAAAAATGGCCGCCGCCGCACCGATCTTCAAAGCATAAACTGTGTTGCTGACATGCCTCGATAATGACATGCCTTTTCAATAAGCAAGTCCTACAATTCTTTATCTTCACAAAAATTCCTGCATGGAAAGAGTTAAAATATTGGCATTACAAATGCCCATAGGGTGTCTAGTTGTATGAAATAGATGATTAGATGGGGTAAATTGCATTGGCCGGGATCAAAGATGTCCCAAATATACGACATGGGGGCAGTAGGGTCAGATGTCTAAATGGCAAAAAAATACACACCTTACAAAGGCGGCCTTTTACCTCCCAAATAACCCAACAAACCCATGCATGTGCGCTCAGGAGATGTTACTGAACACATATTGGGGTGTTGTTCGACACGGACATATACCAGGAGCGATACATTTATATCTGAAGTACAACGTGTGTGAAAAAATTACAAAAATGTTTTACTACCATAAAGTTTCACAAAGGCTGGTGGTAAAATCAGTGCATGGAAAGGGTTAAAATACCAGCATCTCAGATACCTTGGGGTGTCTAGTTTTTAACAATATATGATTTGATGGGGTGAATTGCATTGGCCGGCTTCAAAGATACCCGAAATGGCACATGGGGGAAGAATGACCAGATTTGGAAAAATCTTTTGAAATAGCAAAAGGCTACCTGTACTTATTGCCCCATAACGTGCAGAAAAAAGCAAAAAACAAACATAAAAACACTGGGTATTTCTAAACTCAGGACAAATAGTAGAATCTAATTTAGCAGGTTTTTTTCATTAGTTTTTGCAGATGAGTAAAAGTTTTTTGTTTAAAAGGTGAGAAAAGGTAATTTTTTAACAAAAAATAACCATATCTTATAATTTTTTTTTATAGCAAATTAGATGATACGATAAAAATAATGGTATCTAAAGAAAGCCCTGTTTGTCCTGAAAAAGACAATATATAATATGGGAGCACGAAATGAGAAAGAGGAAAATCACAGCTAAACAGCAACACTGAAAAATGTTAAAAGAGCCATTGTCCCACAATATACTAACAAGTAAAAACCCCTATTGTCCTTAAGGGGTTAATTGCACTGCCCCAGGTGCAGTCCTTAATGAATGCCACTGCAATCTGGTAGATAATTGGTTAATGCTAGCTGCAGTTAGCTCTCTTTACATTGTCAGGGGTTCGCAGTTTTAACGCCCTCGCTTTACATTCATTGAAGGGCAAACACTAGGGTGATGGGGCTGCCCTGGCACCCGGCTCATGACATTGGTAGGGCCAGCAGCTGGATATGGGCTGGTCGCACGCTGTAGCAACCTGGTCTGCCAGGGGCGAAGTTTAAAATGCCGCCCCCCCCCGGTACTTACCTTTTAAGAGTCCTGCGGCGAGTCTCCCTGCTTGCCACGGTGCCGGCCTGTAATGCTGAGCACCGGAAATTGACGCCACTTCAGTCGCTCAGCATTACAAGCCGGCACCGAGACCCAACAGGGGACACTCGCCGCAGAGGAGAGAGGGGCGCTGAGCGGGTAAGCGAAAACCACTCGGCGCCCCTCTCTCTCTTCCGCTCCTTAAAAAAAAAAACGCTTGGGGCAGCAAAGTGCCGCCCCTTCTAAAGTGCCGCCTGGGGCAATTGCCCCAGTTGGCCCCATTGTAGGGCCGGCCCTGAGTCCAGGCCAAGACTGGCAAGTTTCTCCAGCCAGTGTGGCCGAGTTAGCCCCGTATAATGCATAATTGAAAGCAGGAGAAGCTTTTGAAGACGTATCACTGATTTTGCTATACATTATATAGGGTCTGCAAAGAAGCTGAAACACAACTCTCACTTTAGTGAACAGACCCCCTTTGGGTCATCGTTTAACCAAATCTAGTCAGTAAACAAAAATAACAGCTCTGTGGGGGTTAATATGAACCCAGCAGGGCGGCTTCCCCCTGCGGAATGCGACTGTGAAAGACCTGTGAAGCGGGGACCCGATACCGCGCTAACGAATGACGTGAATGCCCGTGTGTGAGCGCTTCACGTGTATATTTATTACACAACAAACCTCACCCGCTCCCCTCCCTTCCACACTCGAAAGGCTTGTATCCTGTCCTGTGACTTGCAGTCAGGTGGCTGGGAGGGGTGAAGAAGTAAGTTGTTCGCGTTACGTCCCCAGTCACAGCCCCTTTATGCATGCTGTCCCGAATCAGGAACCGAAACAGAGTAGCCCCGGACCGGAAGATCCGTGTGTGTGAGGCGCTGTTACAGCTCGGGCTGCTGCTGCGCCGTTGGTTGCATTATCCTCCCTTGGCATAGCGCGGCCTGTATGGCTGCTGAGGGTGCCGGCGCCGAGTCGGGGGCTACCCCCGGGGTATCTCCCGGGACGCCTGAGCGCAAGGAGTACCTCTTTAAAGTGCTGGTGATCGGGGAACTGGGAGTGGGCAAAACCAGCATCATCAAGCGCTACGTGCACCAGCTCTTCTCCCAGCACTACAGAGCCACGATTGGAGTGGATTTTGCCCTGAAAGTTATTAACTGGGACAGCAAGACCCTGGTGAGGCTGCAGCTCTGGGACATTGCAGGCAAGTGCGACACTTTTACTCGCTCGCCGTTTGATTCGCTTTGTGTCATAATTGGGCTTCTTCTGAAAGTGAGCCATTGTGTTATTGCATCACAGCTGCACCGACTATCCTATAGTAAAAACGGGACCCGTATGAAAAGACCACCACTGTCATATGTGTCCTGTACCAACTTAATGTAACAGAGCCTTAGATCTCCTTTGGCCTGAGAGGGAGAGTCACCCAAAGTTATAGGACTACACCCTACGATTCCTCCTCACCTCCTATGTGTCTTGTTTGTAATGAACTGCAAAGAATATATTTATTTATATATATATATATATATATATATAATATATATATATATAGTTATTACAGAAATATTTTATAATTATCTGTTTAAGTATGAACCGGCACATCTCTTACTGAGATGCAGAATAAACTGCCAACTTTAACATAACTTTTAATGTAGTTTGTGTGTGTGTGTATATAATATATATATATATATATATACACACACACAGTGTAAAGTAATTTTATTTGCATTAATGTAAAATCCTAGAGGATTTTCACACTTGTAGTGAATTAAATGGCTTTTAAGTACTCTCTGGAAAAGCTGCCTTTTGGCCGTTGGTGTTGCTACACCATTGTAAAGCAATGTATGTTCCTCCTGTCCAACCGCACACAGGGGTTTTGGTGAGATACCCTTATGATACGTATTACCATTGTGGACCCTTAGATCGTGCCTAGAATTTAATGCTCTTCTGCACTTAGATGTACTTACTTTAAACAAAAAAAACAAAACAAAAAACTTTGTTCTGAATTGCAAGTGATTATTGTATTTTTCCTAGTCTTCCGGTAAGGCAACCCTAAGTTCAGAGGTGAGGAACTTTGCAGTTGCCTTCTGGATTCAGTCTTGGGCTCCAGCATGGAGGATGGGGTGAGCTTAGTAGCTCGAAACACTTTTTGGGGGCAAAGAGTTTGGTGTACTTTTCAAACAAAGATCCTATCACTTTGAAAGTTAAAATGGGAAGAAATGCGAAATAATGGAACGTTAAAATGCCAGTACACTTTAAAGGTCACTTTGGCTTTTTCAAAGGCAATGCCCCAATCTATCTGTTCTAAGCTGCTTTCTCACTGTAGACAATGATCCAGTTTTAATATAAATAAAACTAATCTTATACTGAATCAATAAAGCTTAACTTTTAATAATTTCATTGTAAAGTAGTCAAATACAGAATACCCATCGTAGAACGTGATTCCCTCACTCGCTCAGTAGTTTTGCCATAAAACTGTTGTGGCTCTGCAGCTGCCCATAGTAAGAATACTTTGCACTAATGCTGTGGGGGGCAACAAGAGATCCCCCCCCCAAAAAAAAAGTAATAATGTAATAGAAGAATAATCCAATTTTAGTGTCCAAGGGGGGCTGGAACTTTCAGGCCTAGGGGGCAAGTAAAGCCATGAGGCCCCATCGGCCCCTTGCCCCCTAACATACGTTCATACTTACTGTCTCCCTTATTGCACTCTCTCCTTTCTCCCCCCCCCCTTACCTAACTGGTGGCTTTTTCTCTGGCTTCTTGCACGCTGTGCAGCTTTACTTTCTCTGTAGGGTCACATAACCTTGCATTACATGAACCCTGCTCATATGCATACCTGGAAATCGACACCCAAACACACACACCCAGGACCAGCTCTGCCACGCCGACACCCAAACACACACACACCAGGACAGGCTCTGCCACACCGACACCCAAACACACACACACACACCAGGACAGGCTTTGCCACGCCGACACGCTTTTTTTTATTTTTATTCAAAATATAATTTTAAATATTTTATTCAAAAGCTTATGCCTAGCATTTTCTATGCTGATGAAGATGTTTCCATGTCAACAAAAAAAAATTCTTAAACATTGGCTCGTACGATGATTAATGGCCCATGGGAAATGCTTATACTACTCAGTCACCAATGCATATGAAGATTTTTTTTTTTAATGACTGGTGTCAGCTTATATGGGACAGACCGTGCAGAGTAGAAGATCTACATTGAAGGTACAAATAATTGAAGGAGACCGCAGCAGCACGATCTTGATAGCAGCATAGATTTATGGAAGCACCATGAGGCTTACACCTGACATGTTTTACTCATCAACACTTAATCAGAATCAGATCCTGTTCCTGTGAAGTTATGCCGCTTTTAATAAACTTTAAAAAATGACATAAAGAAAAGCACACCCTAAAAGGCATATCAATTTAGATTCTGGGGAGCTGCTCGAATCTCCTACATGTACATACAACAAAACAAGGAATCGGCACACCCAGCGAATACTATTTAAAAGCACTTATCTAAAGCATAAATATTGAGAATTCCATCATACACTATAGCCTGCGACTTTGTCAGAGTCCACCAAATTTGGCAAGACCTATCTAATATTTATATGGCTTTATTGCCTACCGTGGAGCTGAATCAGTGGGTCTGCACTGCCTTTTAACCCACTGACACTCTCCTGCAATTTAAAGCCCTCTGGACACCATTAATAAGCCATACAGGTGTAGCAGGTAGGGTGCTTAACCCTATGGCCTGATCAAGACCTGTACAAAATACAGAAAGTGAAGCATACTCTAAAAAGCACAAAGTGGCGGGCCAGATAATGTGACGGAATCCCCAATATTCATGCTTCGGATTTGAATTAATATTTCCTGGGTGTATGCCGACTACTTGTTTTACTTTAATAAAATTACACTTCTATTGAGATTGCGTTGTCGTTATTTTTGTATCTTTGTTTCATTGTGGATTAGAGTCGTGGCAATTTCTTGCACCACTCATCTGCATTAAGGAGCGGCTCTCATCATTCAGCTTCACTTTGCCATTCCACAGCTTGTTTCCAAAGATACAAGTAAGGTGGGAATGGTCCTTAATTTTGTATTGTTACATATCTAAGTACAGCCTTCAAAGTTATTTTAATAGTCCAGTTGAGGTTGTAGCAGTTTTGTTACAAACCTTGAAAAGGGTGAATCAATTCCCTGTTTTGCATTGTAGCCTACAGGACTTGTGTTAGAGGCTATCATGTAGACATTTCACATCATGGGTGGCAGCAGGTAGATAGTAGACTAAAATTGGCAACCAAAGAGTTCAACCAGTGGAAAATTATGTTCTATCACATGTTTGCATATTCATTGGTGGCATGTTCCTCCTTTTTACCTTATCTAAACAATAATAAAACACAAATTCAACACAGCCTGAATAGTAATGGTAATAAAAAAATCTCTTGATTTGAGAGTCAAAGAGCTCATAGTATGGGTTTAGTTTAACTACGAGCCCACACTTGACCAGAAGTCATCCTTTCCAATGTTTTGTGGGAATTTGTGGATTTTCCCAGATTTAAACGCATAGACGCTTGTAGTTGGTCAAAGGCTGCACAAAGACATATACACGAGACTACGTTCACATATTCACAAGTCCTTAAGGACTTTGGAAGTAAACATCGATGAGTAATCTAGATATCTTAGATTTTTTTTTTAAAGTTAGATGACTCTTCTAAATACAACAATCATACATGTTGTCGACAAAAGCAAGTATTGGGATTTATCAAGTGTTAAGCCTTTGCAGGCTGTAAATCAGTTAGTTTTCTCAAAACTAAGTAAATCACAGAATCTGCCCAGTTGATCTGAATTGGGGTATGAGATTATTATTATTTTGTTTGTAAGAGCAGTGAAATTGGTATCTTCCCCTTTGTTGGGAGGTTTCACCCTTTAGACTTCTGCTTTTAATTACATAATAATTTGTGAGTTAGTACCAAGACTTGTGCATTTCGTTGAAACATTCTTTGTTTCCTTTTTAAATAACCAGTGTAAGTGGGAGGATTTACTTCTAACTTCTGGCACAACATTCTGCTTCACAAGAGTATGATGACTGTCATGTGAGGGAGTAGATCTGTGCAGCCCTATGAAGTATGTCACATGATTAAGTGGCCTTAGGGAAAGCCAGAAGAAGAAATAAGAGTATCCAAACTTGTATAACGTGAAAATAACCATAGATTTAAAAGGACAGATATGCAGTGGGTTTTTTTGTGGTGTCCTCGTGCACACCTATATCAAAATTAATTCCAATCCCCTCCCCATAATCGTTATCCCCAACCACTGTATTCTCCACCGCCATCATCCCCTATTATCACCCCATATTGCGTTAAAATCATGCCCCTCTATCAACTTACCCCCTAAATTAACCCTTTCGTTATCTCCATGCCCACCCAACATTGTTTCTGCATCATCTTTATACACTTCCTTTAGCATGCACCCCCTAGGACCTAAAATTTACTGCCAGAAATATATGGAACGTCCACACTGTTTCCAACAACTGTGGAATGTACATCAAGTGTACAGTGTGTGTATAATAATATAATATTACAGACACCTATTTTATTGGTTATAGTAACTAACACGTGCAATAAGAGTAGTTTTCTGCGTTTTCTCTTATCTTTCCTGTGTATAGATCACGTGGCTATAGTTATCCAATAGTAGCGACTGATTTGGAGAATAGTTTGCGTGTTTTAAGAACAAAACAATATATTAAGTCCACATATATCACTCCTATTTTGCCTTAATAATACTAAAAAATATTTTTTAAAAATGCAAAGACTTATTCACAATCCTATTTGATGTTTCCTAGGGTTTAGATTAGAAAAAGTGTGTGACAGTGATATGCTATCCATTGGACCAAAAATAGTGAGTTTACTTAACACTGACAATTAATCACACAATACTTGACCACAAATTAGGTGTGCTTTCAAGAATTTCTTAATTTTTATTTTGCCATCCAGAAACGCAAGTTTCCTGGATACATATGAGGACCCAACATAATTTGGAGAATTGTTTTATTCTGTCCTGCCTCTGAAATACCTCAAATAACTTAAATTTATTACAGAAGATTCTAGAAATGTCTTCAATCTGAGGTAATTTAACATATTTTAGAAAGCATTTTTTAGTTGAACGCGTTGATTATTCAAAATGCTGTGGAATTGGAAAACAGACATTGAATAGTATCTTCTAATTACTGGACTTTACGGTTATCTGATTGTAATTAGCCCTGTCATCAAAACAATTTATTTTACTGACAGCATATTACACATGCCTAGTAAAATCTCTTATCCGTCTCAGTCGGGCTAAAGTAATACTAAAGCCATATCTTACAGATTTTGTGCTTAAGGGACAGTTTAATATTCCAGGCAGCCTCATGGAAAAAAAAAACTTTCTTTAAAATGTAAAAAGAAATAACATCCCTTAGGTAGAAGCTGCAGCTCCTCATATCCTCTGTTACATTAAAATAAGAATTTTAACTTTTTTAAGCATTGCTTTTTTTTAACAAAAAAAAGAGAGAAAAAAACCCTCCCAATTATTGATACACTTTGAAAATGCATAAGAAAAATCGGCATTGCTGAGCAAATTAGTAAACAGCTATCATAGCATACTGTAATTTTATCTGGTCTGAGGCATGTGTGGACATGAAGTTTTTAATTTCTGAACATTTTCAAATTTATGCATGTAACCGGTTCACCAAGAGAGCTCAATCACACCAGTACATAATTGAATCACACAAGATTAAGACATAACTAGAACAATTTAAATACTAATTAACGTAAGGTGCAGGGACACAATGACTATGGAAGGGGTACAACAAGGAGCCAAGAGTGTTTGTCTAGTAGACTTGGCTAACATAACAGGGCTAGATCGCATACAAATGCACGATATACAACTGCCTGAAAGTATTATAGAACAGTTTTAATGTTAAAAAGCACAATATATTTGCAAACCTGATGGGCATCACACTTTAAACCCTTAATGTCAGTTCAAACAAAATGTAAGACAAAAGTCCAAAAATATTTACAAAAAATTATTTATAAACAAGTGCTAAAATAAGCACTGTATCTTCCCAAAAATCCTGACATGAAAAGAGTTAAAATCCTAGCATTTCAAATACCAAAGGGGTGTCTACTTGGGGCCGGGTTCAAAGATATCCCAAATCGGGCGTATGCACAGACTGGCCAAATCTTTTTAAAAAATGCACTTCCCAAATGTGGCCTTTTAGCACCATACAACCAGACAAATCCAGGCATGGTTGGAATTGCGTGTACTCAAGAGATGTTGCTGAACACATATTGGGGTCTTGTTGACATTGATACCTGAAGTACAATGGGGGGGGGGCGGCAAATAAACTACCACCACAAAGTTTGACAAAAATTAGTGCATGTGGAAAGAGTTCAAATACTAGCATATGAAATAACATGTCTAGTGTCTAGTTTTAAAAATATGATTTGATGGGGTAAATTAAACTGACCAGCTTCAGATGTCCCAAATAGGACATGATGGCATATGGTCAAATTTCCAATTTAAAAAATGTCCTTTTTACTTCCCATGCATAGGGGGTATGACTGTGCTCGGGAGATGTTGCTGAACACATATTGGGATGTTCTTTGTGAAAAACCCACAACATAAATTGCTGCCACAAAGCAAAAAAAACCAGCCTGGTTCTTAAAGGGTTAAACATACTTTGTTTAAGGAGATATTGAAACATTCAAGTGATTGCACAACTGTTAACACTTTCTAGATTACTTTTTTGTTTTGTGTTTTTATACTCTATTTTCTTGTAGATTTTATGGTTTGGTTACCTATTAAGTGAAAGTCAGACAAAAAAACCTGCTTAAACCTAAGGATATTGTACCTAATTAAGAATAAAATATAAGGATATTTGTGGAGAATATTTTTTTTTTTTTTTTAATAAAAAAAGCAAAATGTATATAAAGCGTTTTATCTGCTTTAAATAAAGCTCTGTAATGATACTGTAAATAGTTCCTTTTGTGTGTTCAACTTTAAAGGATAAGCACTTAATTAAAAAAGCCTATATTATTAACTATAATTAGAGTGGGAGCGGATGAAGAGGAAAACTAGTGATGAGTCAGTTTGATGTAATAATTTCAGCGATCTGCTTCGTAAAAGAGGAGTGAGTTCGGTGTAATTATACAGTAGCTGATGACTGAATCAGGCCAAAAGCATGCCTTGTATAGAGTCTCACCATGCGGGTAAAGATAAAAGTAAGGATTTCTTCAAACATTTTTAGTGAACCTTTGTACTAGTATTTAAATAGCATTCCTACAAGGAGAAAGTCGCTGAAAATAAATCTTTTGAAGGTTAAAGATGTTTAAGGACTCACACAAAAGGTTTGGCAAATCCCTTTCTCGATAAATTTTAATACGCGTCGAGAATCTGGATTTCACATCAATTAAAATGAAACGCAAGATAAGACTTTAAAAGCAACGTGCATGGCATGCAAAGTTACTCAATGGGATTAACCAAATTCGCTGCTCTTAAAGAATCTACGGCCAAATATTACCAGACACTCCAGCCATATGTACTTTAACGCATGTCTCTTTTTAAATCGATGTTTTCACGCTCTTGCAAATGAACCATAAAATTGAAGGTGTTAAAAACCCTTTGGTCCATCAAGTCTACCTAAATGCATGGAGGTAGCCATCAGAAACCCCCCTACCCCCACATTTTCCTCCTGGTTCATAGATATTGGTGGCTATTCTGCGAAATCCTTCACATTTTGGGAACTGAATTGTTGTCTTTTTAGGAATAAGAAGCCCACAGTTCATTCGACTTGCTTTTGCATGTCGTCCGCTGTGCTATGTTCCTCTTTCTAAGTAAAGTTTTAGTGTCTCCTCAGCAGTTTTTCCTAACCGATACTTCCTGTTATGTTGTCATTAACGTGTTATATATGTGTTGTATGGATGGAAATGTACAGTATGTTTATGTACATTAGGGTTTATTCACTAAAGGGAGAGTTTGTAGGAGAGCTGTGTTTCACCTCCTTGATTTTGTCAATCTCCTCACTCATTTATTATACATTATGCAGCGAAGTTCAGCCCTTGTTGCTAGAGGAACCTGCCAGTCTTGGCCCTTCTTAGTGAATAGGGAAGTGAGGGGGTTGAAACCCAGCAAATGAACCCCATTACACACCTGCGAACAGTCCTGAATTTGCAGAAACAGACTCAGCACAAAAATGCATTACACTGTGCGCTGCCAGCATTGGTTTTTAAGCTGTGTATGTCTTAGAGAGACACACAGCCTAAGCGCTGGTAAATGAGCTCCAGACACTTTGTGTAGGGGGTGGAGCTTAAAGTAGGTGGAGTCATACAGCACTGTCTAACTCTGCCCCATTAATGTACTGGGGCAAAAGTTGGCTAGTTATTCCCGTCTTTCTTTTCATTCCCCTTCTTTTCATTCCCTTTTTTCTCCTGGGAACCCTATGATTAGCCTTCTGATTCCTGTTTGCAGCTCCATGACAGGACAGGAGCAAGGGTGAACCTAGGGTTAGCAGCACCTAGGAACAGTATTTTTTGTTTCTGCAACTCCCACACCTGTAACTAATACATAGCGACTGACCTGAAAAGCAATAGCATACAATAACGGACACTCTATACACCTACACACACACATATACTCTTCCTCTGCACCACACCACTAACCATAGGTTCTTCTTTGATATGATACACTAACATGCACTTACACAAACGCTATATTTTGACACACACACTCTCGATAACGCCATACGATAACACTCACACTCTAAAATGGTATTGGAACAGTCACACACTTGAACACTACACCCGAACACGCAGACGTTGAGGAGATATGCTTGCCTACACGCATGCTAACACCATGCATCAATGCCTTGTTCACCCCTCTCCAAACATAGCACTAGATTGTGACCATAAAGCTCTATTTCGATCTCATCACTCCAAATTACTGTGTGCCAGAAGCTGTTAGGCGAGTCAAGGTATTGTCGGGTATATTGTAACAGGACCTTTTTGTGGCATTTGGGGAGCAAAGGCTTCTTTCTGGCAACTCGACCATGCAGCTATTTTTTCGAGTATTATCGTATTATGTTCCTTGAAGCAACCACACCATCTTTTTCCAGAGGAGGCTGCATTTCTCCTGAGGTTACCTGTGGGTTTTTCTTTGTATCCCGACAATTCTTCTGGCTGTTGTGGCTGACATCTTTCTTGGTCTACCTGACCTTGGCTTGGTATCGAGAGATCCCTGAATTTTCCACTTCTTAATAAGTGATTGAACAGTACTGACTGGCATTTTCAAGGCTTTGGATATCTTATTTTTTTTTCCTTTTCCATCTTTATAAAGCTCCATTACCTTGTTACGCTGGTCTTTTGAAAGTTCTTTTATGCTCCCCATTCTCTTTATCCACATCTTCATATTTTCTCTTCAATCCTTAATCTTCTTTCTTCGTCCGCATCTCCACGGACATAACCCGGCAATTTCCACTAAATCGTTAAGCATTAAAGATAAGGGAGAATATGCAGAAGTTGTCAGCAGAGAAGATAGGGAAACATTTAGAGAGCATGAGAAAGAGTGAACGAGAATGTGTGTGAATCAATGTGGGCTCACAAATGTTGGACAAAATTTATGAGCATTTTGCCCTTCCCTTTTCGCCAGAGCTTGTGAAAGCTTAGTAAATTTACAATCCTTACAAATCCGAATGCAGAAGTCTAAACCTACAGCAGAAGTATAAAAAGTAGCCTAGGGGGATATCTCCTGACTCAAAGCAATAAGAATGGCCAGTGACTGTAATCAGCACTGTGATACTAAAATTTTTTTGCCAATCCACTACCCCAGTGTGTGTATAGAATATACACAATACATACATTTTCATTGTGATAAAGCTTTGTGATCCTCAAGGTTTTATTGAAATATATGTCCAGCTTCCTGTTTCCAAATTAGGAATCATGCTCGCTGCAGGGCCTTAGCCACTCACTTTGTTAATAATTTCCTTTCTTCTCTGTCTCTTGGCAGGGAAAATAACACCCAAAACCAATAATGTGTTAATAAATTAGGAGAATGAAAGGTATTTGGAAACCAGTCACACCGGGAGCCTCGCCTATGAAACCAGAAGATCATGTTTGAGTTCCAACCTATTCACTTAATAGGCTATTTTATTGTATATGGGTTTTTTTTTTTTTGTTGTTTTTTTACATGTGAGTTGGTATGTACATGTATCATTCTGCTCCAGCACCAGCTGACACCACTTTAATAAACAAAGTGTCACAAGGCATTTAGCAACACCGAGATCGGCATCATGGGTCATGTCTGGCTAAAAAGAGTTTAGGAGGCGATCAACGATCACCTCCTAAACTTCAATGGTGTCGCTGGAATGCCTCGGTCAGGAGGCATTCAGCGATGCCAAACACTTACCCCAGGACGGGCTGTGACTTGCTGACCTCTTTTCCTCACTTTTTTCCTTATTTTATCTTGTCTGCCTTTTACATTCTTTTCTTTTTTTTTTGATATTTAAAGTTTTTATTATTCGTCGGAAAACAAGGTTCAAATAAAGAGTCACACAATACACATGACAAATAACATCCGTCACACAGGACGGGACTGTAACATGCAAACTGCACGATGATCGAAAAGAGAAAATGTTAAATAGCAAATAAAATAATGCCGAGAGGATCGACAGTCCACATCAGTTGGACCCGCACAAGAGAAACGATACCGATGAAAATTTTTCAGTTTTACTCGGAATATTCAGCGACTATAACTCGTAAACAACATGACCACATGTAATACAGTGTGTCGTAATTAGCATATGATGAATGGGCATATGTAGCACAAATGGTCACAAGAACAAAGTAAATGTAACAAAAAGGGAACAGAAACAAAAATAAATCAGTGATACACCGTGCGGCCAAGGCCGCAAGACAGCAGGCACACTAAGAGCGTACAGCGTCCTGCAAACACGAGGTACAGCGGAGCACCTCCATAAGGAGAGGCAAGTTAAGATGCAAAAGAAATAGGAGCGCCAGAATACATTCTTTTCTACTTCTTTATAATTCCGTTCTGCCCCCGCCACACACATACACACACATCCATGTACATATATGCACGTGTATATATTTTTTTAGTGCAGCGTTTGCAAAGTGTTATGAGCTATGTGGGAAACTGGAGTGTCTCGTTAAGACATACTGGTACAGAAGGAGAAGAACGCCCTGCTCTTGCAAGCTTACAGTTTATACAAAAGGATTAACCTTGGAGTTTTGTTGGAATGAGACCTTCTTTGAACCCTTGAGTGATCAAAACTCCCCAACCATGCACCAAATGGATTAGAAAACATCTTGACTTTGTAGTCATTGCACACATATTTGAAGTATTTTTAGAATGAGTTCAGAGCACTGGAGAATAAAGAGGTATCTTTGGACCCATCGAGTTTATTAGGAATGTTTCATTATTTTCAGGTGAGATATCTGAGGTTCTGAGGCACAGTATTGTCTATGACCCACATTTGTATCCCTGTCCTTCTAACCTACCGGTAGTATCTCTTTTCATTTTAGAACCAAACACGAGTATCATGTAAAGTGGATGCATGAAGGCATTATTCACACACATTTTGTGTTGATTGTATATAATGCTTTTGCTTTTTTTTCTATTGGATTAAGACAAAAAAAAGATTTAGTCTGTATAGTTAAAGTTAAAAAAATAAATAAATAGAAATTGATTTGTCCGCTCAGTCTTTTTGCCTGGAATAAGGGAACGGATACATAACTTTTTAGGTGAACAGGTGGCAGGCCCTTACTTTCTATGTCTGTGTCCTCCTCCTTGCCTGTGCAGGGAGCCGGTTTGGGTGGCCTCTATTTCTGTATTGTCTCTTTGGTTTTGACCTTTGCTTGTCTGTTGACCGCATTTATTACTTTTCTTGCCTCGCCGCTTAGGCCTGTTTCTCGACCCAGAGTTAGGTTAGTCACTTCTTTTGCCATCACATTGGCTGCTGTTCTCCTCCTGGTGAGTATCTCTACTGAGCATATGTGAGCGGCAGGGTCCATGATTGAACATTAGAGGACAGACCATCAAGGTGAAAGGGACAGAGCTGAAGGATCAATAGCTTAGAGTGTAACATTTTAATTGAAAGAACAGATATGATGGTAAAATGATATGAAAGTGACTTAAAATCTCTCCTTTTGGCCATGTGATCATCTGCTGTAATGCTATTATAGTTGCCTGTCTTTTTTGGGTTGAAATGGTATCTATTTTCCGTATATGCCTTTTTTTTGGTTGATGTTTCTTGTAACGTAATCATGCTTTTTAACTTTGTATGTAATCATTTTTCTCTTTAAGAGGTACTGGGAAGCTAGCCAATGCCTGTCAGCTTCTTCCTCTATATTTAGGATGAAACAGTTTACAACTATTTTGGTAAAGAAACCGATATGTCTTCTAAAAAGGTTTTAGTTTCTGGATTCACATTTTAAACATTGCCTTACATGTTTTACAGCTGTTTCAGGCTATCCTAATGTTACTGTGACGATGTTATAAAAATCAATCGTTGTTATACAAGCTGCAAATGTTTTCCAAAGAATTCCGTTGTCTCCATTCCATACAGGCCTCAAATTAATTCTAATCATGTTTGATTTTGGGGTGCATTTGCAAATGTTGCAAACCCCAAGTGCCTAATTAAGGTGCTCAGAGTCCTTAAACATCATCTGACTACTTTATATATGCATTACACAAAGTCAGTTCAGCCTTTCTTGGAGCAGCCTTCATTAATGGGTAGTAAAGTCAGGGGGAATGGAAATCTTCCTCCCCTGCGTACTAAACTTTAGGAGCTTACTGTTAGCGTGTGTGTGTGTAAGCATGATACTGTGTGCATGTACATATGTTAATGTGTGTGAAAATATACTATATATGTGTAGGCATGTTACAGTGCGTGCGAACGTCTTACTGTACGTGTATGTAGGTATAGAACTGTGTGTAAGTACATCTCCCGGGGGGGGGGTGATGTTTTGGCTCGTACAGATGTACAGCTATGGGGCGAGGAGGAGTGTGTAAGGTAGGAGACTACTGTGTAAAGGACGAGTTTTTATTAATATAAGCAGGACCTTAGCTATAAATATATACACATACCGCGTGTGTAATATTTATGTATGTATGTGTGGTGTTGTGTGTATATTAATATATAATTAATATATAATATTAGTTTTGCAACCAGTGCGCAATTGGTTTGCGGTGCCGGACTGGCCCACGGTGATATCAGGAGATTTCATGATAGGCCACCTCCCCTGGGGCCTGTCTTGAGGCCACCCATCCAATTATAAGTATTTGGGGGGGGGGATAATGATTGTGGTGGGGTCAGTGAATTAATTATGACGTGGGGGGATAATGATGGTGAGGAGCAGTTTTGTCATATTTTGCACAAAATAGTTCATTAAGACCAAATGTCTCTTAAAACAATTACACTGATTAAACAGGAAAAGCAAGAGATGTTGTTGGTTTCAATAAATTCATATTTTAATGCTTAAGCTGTTTTGGGGACAAACTCCTGTAAATGCACAAGCCCTATGGAGGTATGTTGTGTGGATGGTATTACTGGGGCAACTCACCCAATTGAGCAATTAGAAACCCCAGCCGACCACTGCTCAGTGGGATAGTTTGGGAGAAAAGCTGGCACAGAGCTTTATAGTATCTTTTCTCCTGTAGCCTTAACTCCTGGAGATAAGATGGCATGACCGTGTCAGGACAGAGCAAGTGTGGTGGAAAGAAGGGACCCTGCTTGAAGATGCCTTGAGGATGCTTCCCTTGGTCAGGTTTAGGACATCTCCCCACTTAAATACACCACCAAGGTCACAATGTCTCGCGTAAAAATTAGCCCATATGTTAATTCACTGTCCTATTTTGATAACAATTATGTTGTATAAAACTTTACAGGCGAGTTTATGTATATCTGACCTAATATTGTGCCTAATAAAACTCGCAAGGGCTTCCGTAATGGGAAACTTCCAGGTCTGAAAAATGTGTGTCCTAATTAGCATGGCACAATGTGCCTAATTAGAACATGTAAAACGTCCTTCAGAGAGTGTTTTTCCCTCTTTGATCTTAGAGTTTTTAATTGCATGCAGTATTTTCCTTTATCTACAGATTTATTTTTTTTCCATTCTAAAGTGTTTTGCGGAAAAAATGCTGTTGATAACAGTAAAAAAATGTTTGAACCACAGAAAATTATGTTTGACTGCAGAAAATTATAAATGGGAGGCCTTCCAATGTGCACAGATGTCTTGTTATAGACCCAAATAACCTATTCTGATATATGCCTCATTTTGTAGCCAGGTCTCAACCATCGTTGTCCCCAAGTGATTGGGTCTATACATAAATGCTTCTCTGCACAGAAAACACAAAGGGTTAGTTTCCTTTTATCTGGTTTCCTCATCATGTTCCATAGTATTTAAGACAGCATGCCTATAATTTATGTACTCAAGCCTTACTATGGCATTGTGGGGAAGAAAATAAAACCTGTATGCCCTAGGACTGGAAATGGTTCAGATACAGGCAGCAACATAAGAGCAATTTAGATGTTTACTTCCAAGTTTATTTTCATATCTATGCATGATAATGACATTTGCATCTAAATTGCTGTAATATTTGCTTCACTTTTGCGACTTCTGGATCAAAACAATGCAGATGCATAGAGAGAGGCTATATTTGTTGGACTGGTGCCTTTTATTTTTTCAACCTACAGGGTATATAACTATGGAGCTTCCACTGACCGTACATTTCATTCTCTAACAGAGCCACCTGCTGATCACCCATACACCTATTTAGAGACTGAGTTGCTGCAGATCATCAGATGTTAGGAATGGAAAGGGTGGTGGGAAAGTATGGTTAAAACAGCCTAATCAGATGCGACAGAAGGAAAAAAATGATTTGAAAACTCTTGCTGACTTCTCTTTGGATGGAGAGATGTACCGTATTTGCTCGATTTATAGGACGACCCTGATAAGGCGACCCTAAATATTAACTACCCTATAAGAAAAAACATTTTACTAGTACATATTTACATGTAAACTATTTTTTCATATTTAATAAAAAGCGATTGATAAAAATGCATTTTTTGTTTTTATTTCCTTTGCCAATCTGCCCCATTTATCCCCATATGCCCCCCAGATATGCCTTGTATCCCCTATATGCCATTCTGCCACCAGATATGCCTTATACCCCCTATATGCCACTCTGCCTCCCAGATTTGTCACTCTGTCCCCAAACATGCCTTAAACCCTCTATATGCTTCAGATTCCTTGGTGTGTGGTGGTGGCAACCGGTGGAGGTCTGCTGCTGCTGGCACTTCCGCCGGGGCTTCTATGAATGAGCACCGAAACGCCATGTGACGCCGGCGCTCCGTCATAGAAGTCCCGGCACAGACCTCCATCGGCTGCCTGAGAGGAGGATCCGGGTCTCCTGTAGTGCTGCGGGGGATCTGGATCTTAGTCTTGTAGTCAGACCTCCTATTTGAGGTCTGATTACAAGACGACCTCGAATATAAGACAATGGTTATTTTTCAGAGCATTTGCTTTGAAAAAACCTTGTCTTATAATCGAGCAAATACGGTATTTGGGGATGTTCGCTTTATCCTCAAATAGCTATACGTCTTTCATTTTATGCAAGTTCTCAAATGCGGAGGATGAGCCCGATGGAATTTGAGACCTTGTTCGCATCATTCCCACCCCACAGATCTCCCCTCCCATACCTACAGGCGCTAAGTAAGGAAGTCACAAAATAGCAATGGAGGAGAAGTCATAAATCTGGCTCAATTACAAGACATCATTGCTCAACTACCAGAAAAATGCAAAAATATCCTATAAACATTTTTCCAAGGTGGAATAGGGTCCCATGAACAGTGTGTAAGATTTTTTCCTTTGCAAGAAGTTCCAGGGTGCTGGAAGATGTATCTTAAATGAAGCCAGGGTGCAGAAAGAAACCATGTCATACTTGTTGTTTTTTACAGGTCTTCTAACAATATTTGTTTAAAAACATTGAAAAATCTGTGTCCTTTTCCCTTTGTAGGTCAAGAACGATTTGGTAACATGACAAGGGTGTACTACAAAGAGGCTGTTGGAGCTTTTGTTGTATTTGATGTGACAAGAGGCTCAACCTTTGAAGCTATCACCAAGTGGAAATCCGACCTGGATACTAAAGTCTACCTCCCAGGTGGTGGTCCTATACCTGCTATTCTTCTGGCTAATAAATGTGACCAAAAAACAGAGAACAGCACACAAAGCCCTTCCCAGATGGAGCACTTCTGTAAAGAAAATGGCTTTGTTTCATGGTTTGAAACCTCTGCAAAGGTAAGCTCTCTGCACATGTATAGTAACATTGCCAGAAAGAAGTCCACTTATTGTCCTGCTAGCTGCTTTCATTTTCCCAAGATGAAATCGACACTTAAAGGTTATGCTGGCGTTGTTTTCATCCTACTAGCACGCCATCCATTTTAATGATACTCCCTGACAATATCATGGGTAGAGTCAGGGAAAGGCTGGCACCTCCTAACTCAGGGTGCAAGTAAAGCCATGTGGCCCCATAAGTCCCTTGCCCCCCACCACATACACACAGGCACGCACGCTAACATATACGCATGCTCTTACATGTACTTACATGTACTGAACACTACTCATCCATGCGAACATACAGGCACTTATGGACCTATACTGGTCCAGGTTGGCACACACCATTGTGAACAAATTGGGACTGGCCAGCTCTCGCCACTGGGTAGAGTGCTGTTGAGTTTAGTGTTAAGCTACTGCATGTGAAAACCAGCATATCTGTTCTGTTAGGAGCTACTCACCATTCAGTAATATCTGCTTAAATAAAAGCCAATGATTTACCCTAATTAATGTGATTTACCTCATTAAAAAAAAAAAAAGTCTGGTGCCCACCTACTCCGCTTGAATATAGGTCTGATTACAAGACTAAGATCCAGATCCCTCACTGTGCGATGCTAGCAGACAACCTCTGATTCTACCCAACACTTCTGCCGGGGCTTCTATGATGGAGCACTGGTGCGACATGACCTTCCAGTGCTCAGTCATAGCAGCAGATGTTTACCAGCTGCCCCCACTAGACAGCAGGGAGTCTGGAGCACGGGGACAAGTCTGGGGATGCAAGTCGGGGGTTGGGGGGGTGAGTGGCATATAGGAGGGAAAGAGTAACAAGCCGTGGGGCAGATGTGCATAACTGGGGGGCAGATTGGCAAATAAAAGGAAATAAAAACTTTAAAAAGAAATTTTATTTTTTTTCCATCATAGTTTTTATTAAATATGAAAAAATAGTGTACATGTTAATTAATATTTACTAGTAACTTTTTTCCTATGGGGTAGTCTTATATTAAGGCTTCTTTTTTCTTTTTTTTCTAAATTAATATTCAAATTTTGGAGGGGTCGTCTTATAATTGAGCAAATATGGTAAATTACAACACACATAACACATCTTATAGTTACCCTCGCCTATCTATAATTATCTGCACACACATACATTTACATGCTTTGGATAATATCCACTTTAACATCTTGCCGTGTTAAAGCACTGTTTAAAATTCTCATTGTTCAAACCTTGATCAGTCGGCGCTGACAAGATAATTGAATGAGGTACAGTATGGCTATAAATATTTGCACAATGAAGAAGGTTAAACAATTGCACAGACTGAAAGATTCATAAAGAACCATCACTTGGTGACAGCATAGAAAAGATTCATTCTTAACTCCTGTCCCGGTGGGTGGAAATGTGGATTGTAGTATAGCATTCAATAAAATTCAAAGTGTCTTGTTCAAGCTTGAACGGTGCGGGATTTATTTAGGTACCGGTAGATAATATCCACATTACTATCATGCACCCCTTTTTTCAGGGACCAGTAAAGCAATTCATGTATGTTGTATTTTCTTTAGCAACTGTAGCATTGGCAAATTTCAGGAAGTTTCGGAGGTAAATGACAAAAAAAAGATTTCTAATAAAATTTATTTTCACAAATGCCAAATTTTATTTTCCAGCTGTACATGTCATGTGTTGATACAAAAAAAAAAAACTACACACAACTTGATAGCTGGTTATCCATATTCATTCTTAGAATCCAAACATCAATTCATGCACCTTTTTTTTTTTTTTTTTTAATTAATTTTTTTTTACATTTTAGGACAATGTCAATATTGATGAAGCAGCTCGATGCCTGGTACAAAACATCCTCGCAAACTCCAAGAACTTTCCCGTAGAGGAGAACGAAACTGGTAACATAAAGATTGACCACGAAGCATTGCCGGCAGAAAGTAAATCCCAATGCTGTTAACACCTTCATGTGGTGAGAAACATGAAACAAGGACACGGGAAAGCCATATATAGCTGCCATCGGTAACCTGACTGCAGTGAATTCTGCCTCCATATACAGTCAGCGATCATCCTATTCCCATTGATGATGGAGTTTACATAAGTGTTCTTTACATCTGTAACTTGTTTATGGTGTGTTTGCGATTTAACCTATTGTATATACAACAAATACAATTGAACAAATGTTAGGGTTATTACTGTAGATATGTTGAAAACTGTTTGTAAAATTTAGGCGTGAAGAATCATCTTGCTCAAGGTCTCCTAAACCTAATCAATGGATTGAGCCTTAAGTACATCATTACAGACGAGCCATTTGGTTATGGTGATTGGCTCCACTGCACTCAAACTGAGGTGTCCCCAAAAGGGAAATTATATTCAATAAAATGTGGGCCTTTCAGTCTTCCCTGTTACTACAAACTGATATCCATACTAGGTCATTGGTACCCCTTAGATCTCTGCTTTCACAATTCACAAGCCAAAACACTGCATTATACTTACGTTAGCCTTTCTCAGCTTCTAGAAATAAAAATGGCTGCTCTCAGGATTATGTGTATGTGTTTAGAGGCCATCAAGACCATGCAGCCTTTATGAAGTGCTTTTTTTTTAATTTAGTATATCT
Source organism: Spea multiplicata (assembly GCA_009364415.1). Classification (NCBI taxonomy): domain Eukaryota; kingdom Metazoa; phylum Chordata; class Amphibia; order Anura; family Pelobatidae; genus Spea; species Spea multiplicata. Next base: position 14,117,692 of record VKOC01000005.1, read on the forward strand.
ATGGTACTTGTTACTCACCTGGACACACATTTGTGAAGATAATTCTGCTTAATGTGTACTTCAGGTATACGTATCAATTTTTTATTTGTCATTGATGGTGTACTTGAGAAAAAGATATAGAACGTCTTCATGTAATGTGTATATCTATTTTATAAAATGCGTTGCTGTAAATTTAAGTGCTAAACTAGGTTCTCTTAGCTTTGTGAGAGTACTGAACATGGTGCCATGTTTAAAATGTTCTTAAATGTGGACATCCAAGCTTGTGGTTGACCCTTTGGCTGGGGCCCAGCTGGTATAATGGACTCTTTGAGTGCCTGTGTAATTCTTGTGCTGCAAGTGCTTCTGAGACATAAAGAGTTAAGGATGCCTGGAAATTCTATAACTTGCATTCTCGTTAGTATAACAGAATGTTCTGTCAAAACCGAAAACATGTTTCCATAGGAGTGTGACAGTCAGTAAAACACACTATAAAGATGTACTTGTATCGTGGTTACGGTGAAAATGAATAAAACATTTTCAGTACCTGACAATGTGTGGGTATTTTTTTTTTATAATTCTGATAATAGCATACAATAGGAAGGGGCTCTCCGGTATTTTCCTTTTATACATAATTGCAGTAATTTTTTTATTTTCATGTTCACAATAAGGGAAAATGAACTTTGAATCATTCGACATCTAAAGTGCTTCCCTATAATATGCGAGATGTATAACCACACAGAAAATCTCAGCAACATGTGAAATCTGTGTAAAAAAAAAATGGTGTAGTGGAAAAAAATGGCTGATGTGACAACCTTACTTGTGTGTTAAAGGAACTTACTGTATGACTTTTGTTGGAGATGGAGCTCTCAGAGATATGAACCAAGTGGAAACATGAAAGGATTCCAGTTCCATAAAACATACGAAAGAAATAAGCCTAGCACTTCACATTTCCCGATTACACCTTTTAAAAATGTGTGGGGGGGAAGAAACTAACAAAATGTAAAGAGAGAAAGAGAGTAGATTAAGAGGAGGAAATCCTTAAGTGTGAATTTCAAAGGCATTTTCCTTTTAACATGATACTTTTTAAATAGTTATTTTTACGTATATGTTTTAGGTTTTACAAAATAGAGCATTAAGCCATTTTCCATCTCATTCTCACAGCTTTCATATTTTTTGTTAATTTCCTTATATTTCCCAAGTTTGCATTCTAACAAGTGTTCATCAAACAGAGTATCTACTGCGATATCTTTTGGTTTAAAAACAACTAAAATAAAAAATAAATCATGACTTTTTTTCCCGGTAGTAATGTTTTACAATTTTGTTAGATGTTCATCAATAATATGGTTGGCAGCATCTCTGTAGAAAGCAACATGTAAAATCAGTATAATAAATATATAATATCCAAATAAAAGGGTCATGATGTCAAAAACGATAATAAGCCTTGCCATTAAATAAAGCATGGATTAAGAGAGAAATGACGGTACCATGTTTGTAAATTAAATAGACCACATTCTATGGGTTTTTTTTATAGTCATCTATAAAGCGAAGTAAAGGAGCGGGACTTCTTCAGGATATATTAAATATACGAGAGACATTCAGAAAGCTTCCGCACATAACCGTTTGACTTACAGAAACAGGCTAGGGGGGCCCTGCTCAAACGATCTTACAATCTATACGATAAAGATCCGTGAAATCTTTTTCAAATACTTTTTCTGTACTACAGGGAGCTCCAAGTACCCAGGAAACAGACTATTTCAGCAATACTGCAGAAACTGCAAAACTCTTTAGGGAACCGTGGCTACATTTTACGTTTGTGGCATGAAAGCTTATTAAAATGCAATATAACAGCGCCTATAAAATCAGCCAGGCCCTTATGGGGAGTATCAAGACTTCTTGTTAGGCTGCCATACTCTGGCTTGAAAGAATACCAAAGCATTTTAAAAACAGTACGGTCTATCCCAAAAAGCCCAACCAAACAAGAATGCATGATGAAGTATATGTGTGTTTTTAATGCGTGCATAATAATGATAAAATAAATTCCTTAACTTTTTACTCTGTGATCACCGCCAGTTTATGCTGACTGATGGACGTTGGGGATTTCTTACAAGGGCACTTCCCAGATATGGCCACTTGTAACTAACTTTAATCTATTGTTAATGATGTCTGTAATATTTTATTACCACACAACTTGTTTGCCAACATCCTGCGCATGTCCACTTATTACTGTTTGGGCTAGCCACACTTCCATGCACCGCTAGCAAGGCCTCCTCTGATAGATACCTGGCACCTTCTGACCCAGGAGTCGGGTAAAGCCAAGTGGCCCTGACAGCTCCCTCCCCGGCAACTAACATACATAGGCACACATATTTACACACACACTCTCACTACCACATACTTACACACACATGCTACGCACACTTAGACTAACACACAAGCACACTCATGTTAACACACGGTAACACACATTTACTCATGCTAACACACATTCATGCTAACACACACACTTACATATACACTCTAACATGCATACATACTCACTCCCTTTTTATGATCACTGTGTCCCTCCTTGCCTGCCTCCTTCCCTGCCCTTACTCCTTTAGTCTCTCACTCACTATTTCCCGCCCTTACTCCTTTACACTTTCTCTCCCTTCCCTCCTTTACTGTCTGGGAGGCTTCTTTTTTAATGACCAGCCGGCTGTAGAGGACACCAGAGATCGGCACTCTGTGTCCTAGAGTAAGAAACATGTGAATTATGTGTGTCCAGGAAACAGTGGCGACTTTAGAAACAATATATAGGGGGGCACACAAGATACCACAGTCAATCTGGGGGGGGTATTAATAATTTCCACCATTAAATCATACCACTGAAAAAACATATATATATATATATAGCCAAAAGTAATGTGCTATGGAATGATACTTTTGTTATTGGGCTAACATAATACTTGATCATTCACCCAGACACACACACCAGGACAGGCTGTGCCACACCAACACCCAAACACACACCTGGACAGGCTTTGCCACACTGACACCCAAACACACATCAGGACAGGCTCTGCCACACCCACATCCACACAAACACACACCAGGACAGGCTCTGCCACCCAAACACACACCTCAGGACAGACTCTGCCACACCCACATCCAAACATACACACACAC
>VKOC01000005.1:14120935-14158364 GCA_009364415.1 Spea multiplicata
TATCCCATATGTATATATATATCCCAGTTTGATTTTGTACTAGCATGTACATTCTAATTTAGTTTGGAACACTAATTGGTTAAAGTAGACCTGTTTGTAACTTTTTATGGTGCAAAAAAACAAGGGTAGCTTAGATAAATACCCACTCCATTCAGAACTGGTGGGATTAAATACTTTGTATTATGTATCTCAACTATTGCCATATATATACTAAAAATAAAACATTTAGGCACATTTGAATTTTTTTAATTAATTTTCTTTGGTGAGTTCACTCACTATTAAGAACAATAAAGATGTATTATTGGCGCTTGAAACAAAATTGGTGATTAAATGATTAATAATAATATATAGTCAGTAGAGAAGATTTAAAACAAAGACATTAAAGGGAAATATATGCATGGACACATTTCACATTTGTAATATCCAAAGCATTACAAAAGATTTTAGCCATTTTCGTCCCTTCATATAAATAATGTAGTAAACTGAAGAAATGTATAATGTTTATTTTCCAGTCTCTTTTCCACGTATCAATATATCCCAGTTTGATTTTGTACTAGCAAGTACATTCTAATTTAGTTTGTAACACTAATTGGTTAAAGTGGACCTGTTTGTAACTTTTTATGGTGCAAAAAAACAAGGGGTAGCTTAGATAAATACCCACACAATTCAGAACTGGTGGAATTAAATACTTTGTATTATGTATCTCAACTATTGCCATATATATATATACTAAAAATAAAAAACATTTAGGCACATTTGAATTTTCATTCACTATTAAAAACAACAAAGATGTATTATTGTAGCGCTTGCAACAAAATTGGTGAGTAAATGATTATAGCCAGTAGATTTTATAAGGCTCATTACAATGAGCTACAACATTCATTTCTTAAGTAGGGTTGATGGGGGTTAGATGGGTAATTCAAGGACAGAGATGGTCCTAGTTAATGAAGTGCCGATATACAAAGAATGGACCACTGATTGCAGAGCTATATGCTTATTAGTGACATCATAAACAATCCTAAAGGAACAATGTACAAATCCAAGTCATAACAGTATTTCAAAAGAAAAACAGAATATTTTTTCAGTGTCTTTGCATAGGGTTGGGACAGCTGTGCATAGGGGCTATCCCCAGGCAACCTTTGATGGGTGAGACGTGGAGATGGGAAGTGGATGGGTCAGAAACAGATACCCAGAGACCCAAGAAAGCTGATAAAACTATCCAATACAAAAAATCACTAAAAAATTACAATGTGTTCCTTTCCAAAGATAAGGCTAGATGGGTCATTTGGATCATATCTGTGTTATAATAAATGTGCGTATTATTATTATTATTATGCTAATAGGAATAACGAATGATCATATGCATTGCATTGCTAAATAAATTGGCACCATTGATTATTTGAAAGTGGCAATAGGACTTTTTCCTTGTTCTCTCTTTTTTGGATAAGAAACATATTTTACATCTATTTTTGTTATAGCTGATTATCTAATCATTCAGATTAATATACTTAGCAAAACATAATTTGAAATAGATGAAATACATACATGAGTCATCTAAAATAACATTTCATTACAGTTTAAGTAGCATTGATTAAAATTATTGGTTTTATTAACTAGGGGAAAGTGTGCATTTTAGCAGAGGTTTTCCTGTGCTATAATTATTCCTTATTCAGAATCCTAATGCTTCAGAATCTCAATACTTCACTACTCATTTAGTAGAACAAGGATGGGGCTTTAAAAAAGGGTATTAGCAGTAGTCATCAATAAATCTTACAAAATCCATGTAAACAAAATTAATGTGCATCAAAAATTTGTATTAATGAGAGAGGAAGTGTTTAGGGGATGCAATTAGGGTAATCAAGCCTTTGGAGCAATGCAAAGCCGGTAGCCGGCAGAATATGCTAAGCCATGCCCGGATAGGTGTTGCAAGCTGCAGCGCTCCCAGGCGCTGTAAATAGCAGGAACATATCTGTGCCAGCTGAGTCTCCATACCTTCTCCACCAACTGCTTCCGCATCCCTGTCTCCTTTCCTGCAGCTTCGCTTCTTCTCTTGCCTCTTCCTCTTCTGTCTTTTTTCTTCATCTGCTTCTCCTGGTCTCAGCTTGGTTGACCAGGTTTCCAGAGCGCTTCCTCAAAAGGGCAGAGCCTCCGTACACAACCTCTCCTCCGATTGGTGGAACGGGGAGAGGCTGTCCATGTGGCGCCACCCTTACGTATAAGCACTCTAGGAGGCCTTGTTAACCGAGCTGATAACATGGAGATACGGATGAAGAAAGAAGACACAAGAAAGAAGACAAAATAGACAGAAGAAAAAGAGGCAAGAGAAGAAGCAGAACTGTTGCAATGGTGACAAGGAAGTGGTCAGTGGACAAAGTATGGAAACATTGAGAGAAAGTGGAAGCACGCAATTGTGCACAGGGGCACAGTCATGCCGGAACAGGAAGGGACTTTTCCCAACCCAGTGCCACAAAATTGGAAGCATGCATTTGTTTAAAATGTATCTTTGTATCATGTAACATTAACATTACTGGAGTAACCCAAACCTAGAAAATCAACCCCAGACCATTATCCCTCCCCACCAAACTTTAGTGTAGGCACTATGCATTCCGGTAGATAGTGTTCCCCTGGCATCCATCAAATTCAGATTCAGCCAGTTTGTCTATGGAGGATGCATATCTATACACTTGATTGTCTACACCTGTTAGAAATGCATGTGGCTGAAACACCTAAATTCAATAAATAGGAGGGGTTTCCACATACTTTTAGTCATAAAGTATATTTCCATTCTCTGGCAAAGTAACAGCTAAATCTAATTTTCTGCGTCTTTTTCCTTAGTTGTTATACTCATCAGTGGGTTGACTGGAGGAATCATATACTACAATGCAATTGTATAATAGATTGTACACATAGACCAAACATGATTCCATAAATTCAATAAGTTCTGGGGTTTTTGTTTTTTTTTTGCTTCATTTTTGTTTATTTGGTTGTGGGTCCCTCCTCAATTTTGGACATTTCATTTTTCAAATTGGCAAATTGGGAATGTACAAGTCTACTGTATAGATACAGGCAACCATGAATTCTCTGTATTCTATTTTCTCACTAGAACAATATTTTCAAATTAGTATGTATTTTTCATGGAACAGTTACCCCAATAACAAAGGCCTAAAATACCAATAGTTTTTAATGTTATTTCTATATGTTCCTTATTTTTTTGTATTTACAGTATCTCACAAAAGTGTACACCATTCACATTTTTGTAAATATTTTATTATATCTTTTCATGTGATAGCACTGAAGAAATGACACTCTGCTACAATGTAAAGCAGTGAGTATACTGCCTGTATACCAGTGTACATTTGCTGTCCCCTCAAAATAACACACAGCCATTAATGTCTAAACCTTGGCAACACAAGTGAGTACACCCCTAAGTGGAATTGCCCAAATGGGCCCAAAGTGTCAATATTTTGTGTGGCCACCATTATTTTCCAGCACTGCCTTAACCCTCTTGGGCATGGAGTTCACCAGAGCTTCACAGGTTGCCACAGGAGTCCTCTTCCACGATGACAACACGGAGCTGGTGGATGTTAGAGATCTTGCGCTTCCACCTTCTGTTTGAGGATGCCCCACAGATGCTCACTAGAGTTTAGGTCTGGAGACATGCTTGGCCAGTCCATCACCTTTACCCTTAGCTTCTTTAGCAAGGCAGTGGTCGTCTTGGCGGTGTGTTTGGGGTAGTTGTCATGTTAGAATACTGCCCTGTGGCCCGGTCTCCGAAGGGAGGGGATCATGCTCTGCTTCAGTATGTCACAGTACATGTTGGCATTCATGGTTCCCTCAAAGAACTGTAGCTCCCCAGTGCTGGCAGCACTAATGCAGACCATGACACTCCCACCACCATGCTTAACTGTAGGTAAGACACACTTGTGTTTGTACTCCTCAACTGGTTTCCACCACACACGCTTGACACCATCTGAACCAAATAAGTTTATCTTGGTCTCATTGGACAGCCATGCAGACCAATTTGATGCAGTGTGTGGCGTATGGTCTAAGCACTGGCAGGCTGACCCCCCCACCCCTTCAACCTCTGCAGCAATGCTGGCAGCACTCATACATCTATTTCCCAAAGACAACCTCTGGATATGACGCTGAGCATGTGCACTCAACTTCTTTGGTCGACCATGGCGAGGCCTCTTCTGAGTGGAACCTGTCCTGTGAAACCACTCCATGGTCTTGCTCACGGAGCTGCAGCTCAGTTTCAGGGTCTTGGCAATCTTCTGATAGCCTATGCCATCTTTATATAGAACAACAATTCTTTTTTTCACATCCTCATTTCTTTGCCATGAGGTGCCATCTTGAACTTCCAGTGACCAGTTTGAGAGAGTGTGAGAGCGATAACACCACATTTAACACACCTGCTCCCCATTCACACCTGAGACCTTGTAACACTAAAGAGTCACATGACACGTGGAAGGGGAAATGGCTAATTGGGCCCAATTTGGACATATAATCACCTTTGTTGCCAAGGTTTAGACTTTTAATGGCTGTGTGTTGAGTTATTTTGAGGGGACAGCAAAGTTACACTGTTATATAGGCTGTACACTCGGGGAAGGTTTTCTGGTCTCCAGTGCTTCTCTCTAGTATCTCAAATGTTTGGTTTCTCCTTCCTTCTTGTTGCTAATTACTCAAGCAGCTCTCTCCCCTAGTTACTAGCTCCTTGACTCACACAGTAAGTTCAATACTTAATGTATGAAAAAAATTCAGGTCTATTATACTTAGATACACAGGGCCACCAAGTGAGGCATATGTTTTGTGCTGTTATGTTAGGTAGTAGGTAATACTAAAAATAACAACAGAAGGTCCAGTATTTCCAAGAAATAAAATTGATATGTCTTAACTTAACATTTAAACATTTGACTAGTTTTAGATTATTATTATTATTACGGTATTATCTTTTATTTATATAGCGCCCAAAAATGTACATAGTGCTTAATACAATACATATATTTAAGTGGCCTGACGAGAATTGACTATGACAAACCGATACATTAGGTGGAGAGAGCTTTAGATTCAGGTCTTCAGATCAATGGTGTTAACTGAAGCAAAATAAAATAAAACATTTTTTTTAATACTTACCTATATCCACTCTATTTTATGTTTAAATGAGAAAAACATATTTGTCCATGGGACTTTGCCTTTTAATTGTTTTTCATTTAATAGTGAATTAACATAAATGCAATGCACAATTAATTAAAGGCTGTGTTAAATGTTGTCTCTTAATATTTAAATGTAGTTCCTTTAAAACCCAATATTAAATTTGCAGTATAGTATTAATATGTGCTATAAATGTTTGTTGCTTTCATTCAGTTCTCTCAATAGATACATAGATAGATACTGTAGATATTTGTTGAACATTACTGATAATGTTTAATGCGGGATTGAATGTATAAATGTTTGAATTTAGCTGCAGTAGCCTTAAAAGGCAAAAATATTCATGTTACCATGGAAGTTAAAGGCTTTGTTACACATAGTGAAACTGACTGAGCAGATGTCTGTAATAGTAATGTTAAATTATGGTGTTGAAGTCGGAAACGGATGCTGAATAGTGTTCCAGCTGCACTACCTCAGCATCACAGAAAAGCACTCAATCAGCTGAAAGAATTAATTACAGCTTGAGATATGTTGCCAAATTCATAGCATTCTTCAAAATTTGCTAAAATGTGATTATTCTACTTGGAGTCCAAAAAAATGTTCACTGTACACATACACATGCTAGCTAAAGTTTTAATCAAAAATGTAAATTCTGTTTGAAACATCTTTATGGATTTGTCAAATATTATTAATCAGCACTCATTGACTAAATAAAAATTTGTAAATGAGATTAGTGCCAAATGTCATGACTCGGATTGCTGCGTTTCCAATTACTATAACTATTACTATTGTGGACAGATGTCCTGCTGTTATTACTGAATCTCTTTGTCAAGTGGTGAAGTCCAATCAATAGGTGTCACTCATAAACCAAAATTTATAGCGGAGCAATATGTATAATGCTATATATATATATATATATATAGTAAACTAATTAAACCTAGCCTTCACTCGGTTGATTAAAAATGACCAGTGTACTATTTTAGATTTCCAATATAGACCACATTATGAATAAACAGAAACATAGAATTTTATATCAGATAAGTAACACTTTTGTCCATCTAGTATATGTATTATTGCTCAAATAGACCCATGCTTTTATTGGTCTAGAAGGAGTATGTAAGCGTGTGTTGGAGAGAGATTATGTGCGTAAATATATGTGTCAGTGCGTATGTTGCTTTCCAGGCCAGAAGGCGCCAGGGCCTTCTCTGTCTACTGCTCCTGCCTGGTCTACTATGTTAGATATCAGTCAAAAAAAGATCTTAGTTTGACAAGATATAGTAAATCCATGCTGTTTTTGATCAGCACACATAGATAATTATTCCTCTTACTGGAAAAAAAGTATTTCAGAACTTCTGAAGTCAAACTCTATGGGCATTTTGCAATTGTACATATTTTTGTCTATAAATTTTAACAGAGATCTCAAATAAGCAACTGATTTCCACACATGTGCTGTATGATAAAGCACCACATATTTAATACAGAATAACATTACATAAAATGAGTGTTCCTAAACTAGTTATCAGCTGTTACAGTGTGTCTTTTCTACCAAAATTACTCTTCCCTTGCAATTAGTTCTCTGGCTACTGGTTTGTCTAGTTTCCTTCCTCTACTTTCTCTTCCATGATCCTGAAATGATATCTAGTATTCTAAAAAAAAGTATTATAGTATTATAATATATAGTATTATAAAATTATATTTTTGTGTCAAATATTTAGATTGTGTCTATAGAGAAATAACCACTTGTTTGATGTTTGTATGTTCCTATTTTTCCTATTTTTACATTTATTGATGTATTGCATTGTATTGGCGATCGCTCTCCTAATTAACTGAAGATGTAAAATTTTGTTGAAAATATTCTGCATGTGTAAAATCTAGATTTTCTTAAAATAACCAATTTTATAAAATGATTTGTATCTGTGTAGCTTACATTTGATGATTACAACTGCCCATTGCCAATTCCCACATTGTCTATGTACAGATGTTATATGCTATTGGATTTTAAGTATCTTTATGTCTTTTAGAGTCAATTGAAATCCTATTTTGGCAACTATCAGGCATGCTATGTGTTATTATACTATATGCAATTTACTTCATTTTAAACTAAATACATTGTTTTTTACTCTGCATGCATTTACTGCATGTAGCCATTGTTAATGTGGGCAAAACTATGCAAGCATGGATACTAAACGAATTTATCCATACATTGTATTGCTTTAGTATGCTAATTATTCATGTCAGTATTGTGTGAAACATCTATTTTCTTTTTCCATATGTAGTGGCGCATACATACTTCTCAACCCTCATCATTAATACCTGGTATCAGACATATAGAAAAATAAATTGTTAAAACATAACTCCTCGAAAGCCACTCAAGCCAAAATCAAAAACAGTATATCAAAAGTCCACAGAACAAAGTCCAGCAATAGTAGACACAAACTTTATCTACTAAATGGAGCCCTTAGCAACAGACCCCATAGTAATTTGATGTGAAGAATCAAGTTTCTGAATTGTTAAAATTCTTAATGCAATGGCTAAAGGTATACAACATTTTCCATTCAAGAAAACTTCTTAAATTACATTTTTATGTTTCATTTGTAAAATAAAATCAACATGTTTTAGAAATGTACAGTAAGAGCAGCCATCTTAAATCCTGTTCTTAATTTTTTTAAAAACTATAAATATAGGAAATGATGCTTAAATATGCATTGGTAACATTTTTATACTCTTATACCAGGCCACAATAAGATACTGCTGAAATGAAGGTTAAATGCTACCTTTTTACTGAGATAATAAAAGTAATGTAGTGACTAGAGTTCTAGATCTTCTGGGTGTGCTGGCAGCCTCCAAGGACTGCTTGAATATGAATGGACTTTCATCATTTAAAACTATATGGTAAAAATGATAAAATACCATTCCAAGTGTGTAGTAAACTCATTTAGAGAAAATCATCCTTGAACTTTCCTTAGTACTTCACACTGGTCATGTAGTAGTAGTAGTAGTGGTGGTAATCAGTAGTAGCTTCTATTACGCAACTAGCTTTGGTTCCCATTACAAACAGCTCACGTACATGTGCTATTTTTATTTTTGATGCAAAATATGTGCATGCTGTTTATTCAAATGCATCCATCTTTATTTTATTCATAGTTCTAACGGAAAGTCTGTGTCATGGTCTGAACCAGGTGGAAGACAAGTACAGAAGGGACAACACATGTGGCACAGACTGTCCATGCATGTGAAGACAAAGGACACAGGGTCAAGCCAGACAGCAGTGATCAAGCCTCTAACCAAAGGCTACCAGAATAAGGGCATTACATTTTCAGATATAAGCAGTAACACTTTGTACAATGTGGAGGAAGAGGAAGAAAACGAGCCAATAAGGTTTGATCCACCAAGTAGCCCTGCCATGGTGATTCACAGACGATTGAATGCAACTCCGCCGCCCTCTCAAGAGTTTGATGAAGTTTCAGCGTACTTGCCCGAACAAGTTTCTAAGAGTTTACCTTTGCAAAAGGCTCTCATGGATCAGCTTCATGGAGTGATCAATAAATTTTCCACGGGCATTACAGAATTTAACTCAACTACTCCAACGGCAGACTTAGAAAATATTGTTGGTTCTATATATCCATCTCAACATCTTCAGCAGCAGCAAGTGCTTCCACTTCAAATGCAAACCTTTAGTGAAGTAATGAACTCTGTGGAAGGGGTGGAAAGTGAAAAACTTAACCTTATCCAGGATTACATGTATGATAGCACAGAAACTGCTGATGAAGACCTTGTTCCAAGCAAACTTGTATTGGATGATTCTCCTGCTTTGACACCACCATCCCCATTCCGGGATTCCGTAGCTTCTGGCAGCTCTGTACCTAGTTCACCTGTTTCAGAATCAGTGCTTTGCACACCTCCAAATGTGACATATGCTTCAGTTATGTTGAGGGACTACAAACAAACATCATCTACTTTGTAGGCAAAAAAAACCTGAAAATAAACCTTGTTTTTATGCAGCAACACAGGGCTTGACTGGTGGTGGAAACTCAAAAGGACTACATTTTATTGCATGTGTATTACAGAGAAAAGCAATTATTAAGTGTCCTATACTAAAACTGACTTTTAAGAGGGCTCCAAGTCTAAAATGTTTTGTTGTGTTACTTACTCACTGTATTAAGTCAAACAGATGCAGTATTAAAAAAGCACAATATTGTAACTTAAAAAAATCAAAAAGTAAAATTATTTATCAGTTTTACTGTTTGACAATTTACGTCATGAATGATCACAATATGACCTTCTTATGGGATTTCTACAGTAAAACAATATTTTAGTGTACATAGACATTTAGATTACGTAAATACAGTTGAAATCCAGTGGGTCATTCTTTAAAAGTACCATTAAAGGATTTCGACAGACAAAAGGGTCATTTTTAGTCATTAGGAGAGTGATCTAGAGTATATTCATAGAATATTCTAATTTTACTAATTGTTGCCTTTTATTTAAAAAAGAGGATTTAGATGTAATATAGTAAAGAAACAGGTGGTTCTATTTTTCTCCATTTTTGTTAAAAAACAGATTTTTGCAAAATGAGATTTCCCAACAAACGATTGGTTGGCTAGTTGATTGCAGAATTATACCTAATGATATTTTGGAGCAAGAAAATTGAGAATTTATGTTTATATATCATTTTTTCCCTTCTGAATTGTACGTTTAGTCCAACACTGAAGCCTTTAAGAGAAACTTTCCTGATGCCAAGGTTAAATCATGTGATCATATATAGCAAAGGATCACCGGAGCTGCTTATAACGTGGACTCCACTCTGTGGGTAGCAACAATGAATATACAAAAAGGGTCTCAGTGACATAGACAGGGAATTATAGATAAAAAAGATGCCATCATCAGTTTGGCTATTCAGTGAGAGTTCATGTTTACAATGGAAATAATTGGGAAGTCCCCTATAATGTATTTAAAATCATTTTATTGACTATTAGCAGGTGATATTGCAGTGCTTTCTACATTCTGAAAAATCACCACTACCAAAACAATCATCTATACCACACAAGTTTTAAAATTGTATATTTTTCATCAGTTTTATGTGAACAAGCCAATTTCTATGTAACTTTGAACATCTAAATCTAGCACTTTTCAAACTATGTAGGAGAACCACGTTTTTTTTTACAACCCCATTATATGTGTAGTTAAAAAATGTGTTTTACATGAATATGTAATTTAGTGATATCAGAAATTATTTTAAGCAACGTCATCATCTATACCATAACATAATGATGAGAATTAGTTTTGTATGCAGTAATAACTATTGAATGAATATCTTTCATCTGTCAATCAAAATCATTATGCCACAATTAATTCTCTTTATGATGATGCTACTTTAGTTACGACTTTAGCAGTTATTTTGGGGCAGTAAGCATATCTTAAAGTGTTTTTTTTTTTATACAAAGCAAAGATTTTGTGATTTTTCTTTTCTTGTTGACTTTCTGATACACATATAACAACTACATTGTTTGAATTTACAAATCTAGGGAACATGGTTAAAATAATGTTTTGGGGTTTTTTTTGATTGGTTGCTATGGTGACAAGATCTTTTTTTCCGAAATACCCCACTATATATTCTATATATTTTTATTCACTGTGGAAGGAACAAAGGGAAGATGTCACTGCTGTGTCGCTCTGTGTTTAAGTCGGAATAAAGTTTTAAAGATATTTATTCATTTGCTTTATATCGGCTGTTATAAGCCTTTAAGGTAACATGGAGCACTTTATGTCTAAACATGGTTGCTTTGAGGAAGCAGCCCAACTTGGTTTTTGCGTAAGAAATAGAAGGTTTGCAATAAATGTGAATTATATCAAAAACTGTATAACAAAATTGTACAAAACATACTGCACTTTCCAGTATTTATTAAAAACCTTAAAATGTGCTAACGGACAAAATTATTTATACCTATTTTAACTGTTTTGAATGAAAATATGTCTTGTGTAAAGTTAAAACTCCTTCTCTGTGGCTTAATGTGAACCGATATACAGAACAACCAGACCATTTTACCTCAGTGTTGTCATATTATGCCCTATGGATTTTGTGTTGCATGTTTTTTTCCTTCAAATAATTTTGTTGGGTTTTTTGTATGTTATATCCTCTTTCAATTAATAACCATATCTGGGAACTGCCCAGTGTAGGCTACGCTGTACTCTTCCCCTTTTGGGGCGTGGCTTGGTAAAAAGGTGGGGCTAACTCCATCCAGTCTTTATTGGATAGGGAGTGGGAGGGAAGTGGGTGTGGACTGGGCACAGCCAATCGCTGCTCCCCTGCCCGCTGAAAAAAGATGCTGACCCATGGAAACCCATGGAGACTCTGTGTCAATCCTGGAGAGTTCCCAGGTTTGGTAATAACCAATTATAGTATTATATATAAACTGCCAAGGAAATTACATTTTTTTCTGGTGGCATCAATGAAGTATTTTTATTGCATTGTAGTGATTGCTTGTAATTGTTGTGGGGCCACAATATTTTGTATTTCATATGAGCAAATGAAATAAGTAAAAAAAACTCCATAAATAATATTGCAGCAACTTAACAAAATATGAAAGCTGTCATAATTCATTATGTCTATGAATGTACAACAATCACATCAATCACAGAATAAAAAAAATGAAAATGTTTTATATCTTGGGCTCATTTGTTATACTAATTATTATAGAAATTCTTATTTTTTTTACAATTAGATTTCACTAAATCTAATTTCTGTAAATATCCCACTGGTTTTGCTTGTCTAAATTCGGTCATCCACTTTGCTTAATAATAGCTTTACATTCGATTTGTCTGTTTTCCCAAAATGTTATGTTTTACAATTCAGTAAACTTACATATTGAGAAATAATTTTATGAGATTTCTTCAGTAAATGGAGAGTTGATCGAAGAGTTTGCAGGGGAGCTGGGGTTTCAAATTCCCTACTTCACTATTCAAGAAGGGTTAAGACTAACATGTTTTGCCGGGAAGAAGAACTCAGGTGGCCATGGATAATACATAATTCAGTGACTGAGGAGACATTAAAGAAATCTTACTGTATTAACTATACTTTATACAGGGCCAGCCAAGCAGTTTCTCCTGCTAGGGTTGGAAGTTGGAACTTCATAATGTTTATAGAGGTCAAGGAGTTGTAACCATAACCCTCCTCCATACTTTCCTATCAACTCTACCTTAATATGGATACAGAATATCTTGAGAGCCGTCATCTTAACTTAGGATTTATATGATTCCTTTGTATTATAGTTATATTGTAGTTATACACTGTATGGACAAGAGTATCAGGACATGATCCTTAATTCTGAATTTAGGTGCTTCAATCAGACCCACTGCCACGGGTGTAAAAATCAAGACACACAGTCTGCAGTTACAAACATTTGTGAAAAAAATGGGTCGTTTTGCAATAAGTCAGTTTGTGAAATTTCATCCTAGCTAGTTATTGCACAGTTAACTGTAAGTGGTACTATTGGAATGTAGAAGGGTTTAGGAACAGCAGCAACTCTGGTATGAAGCAGAAGACCACAAAGTCACACATCAGGGTCGCCGACTGCTGAGGTACATGGTGCATAAAAGTCACCAACTCTCTTCTGATTCCATAGCTGAAGAGTTCCACACATTCTCTGGCATGAATATCAGCTTCATGGAATGGGTTTCCACTACGGAGCAGCTGCATGCCAACCTCATATCACAAAGTACAATGGCAAGCGTCGGATTGAGTGGTGTAAAGCACACTGCCATTGGAGTCTGGACAATGGAAAAGTGTTCTGTGGAGAGACGAATCACGCTTCTCTGTTTGGCAATCTGTTGGGCGAGCATGGGTTGGCGAATGCCAGGCGAACATTTCTGCCTGACTGCATTGTTCCAACTGTAAAGTTCGGTAAAAGGGGGATAATGGTCAAGTATTGGGCCCATAACTTCCAGTGAAGGGGAATCTTAATGTTTCAGTATACCAAGATATTTTGGACACTACTATGCTTCCAACTTCATGCTTCAGGGTTAATTAACCGACTCTTCAGTCAGTACACTGTTAAACCGAGATACATTGTATCCAGCACACATGTGGAGCTCCTCTACACTTTGCTCTCATATTGGTGAGTACTATTTTTGTGGTTTATATTATCTGTTGTGTCGCTTACCAAGTGGAGTAGAGCACCGTCATTATTTCTATCTGCCTTCTATTTGGTCTGGTGAATTGTTTCATTGTTACTAAATGTGTCAGTGACATCTATACAGATGTTATTTTGAGGAAAGTAGATAAATCAATAACAAGATAATTCATGATATTAGAACCACACAGTTAAAAAAATAATAGTGGTATACCACAACTTCCATCACCACAACAGTAAACCTCCTGTCATTATATAGTGATGCAGACCCTGAGTGGGGGTACTTATCATTTTAGCAAGACACAGACAGTGGTATGGCATATCTCCCATCACTATATACTGTGCCAGGCATTGATGTTGATACACCCTAACTCTCATCACTATATCCTGAGCCAGACACTGATGGTGGCACAGCATAACTCCCAATCTCATTGGTTCAAGCTTTCCTAGTTTTTACATCAAGTAGCTGTATTGTGTCCAATAATGATACATTATTAAGGGTCAGTTTAATTATATAAAATGAAGAGCTAGAAGAAACTATGAAAGGTTGGCCCATCAGAATGCACAATTAAGAATATGAACAATTATTCATCACAGATCAACAAATTCAATGTTATGGTGTTAACAAAGCACAAATAAAAAAACAAACAGAAAACTACCAATAAAGTAAAAAATGCACATTTCTACCCAGACCCTATCCCCCCTTTTTCACTATATACCTTTTCTCCCCCCTTTATCATAGGCGTGCGGCCTATGTCTTGCTGCTCTGCCTTGGTGTGTGTGCAGCTTCACTGTTGAGCGCCAGGATACAGCGTCATATTCCGGAGCTCAGCATTATGCACCAGCACTGCGACCGAAGCCTCGAGCTCCTACCACCGCAGTCACGGCAGCAGGGGGGACAGAGGGACGCCGAGCAGTTGCTGAAAACGTATTCATGAGCGACCGCTTGGCACCCCTCTTTTAGCTTCATGATGTCAATATAGGTCAATATATCATTGTTCATGATGGTATTGAATGCCATTAAGGATTTAATGGGTCAAATTAGTACTCTAGCACTCATTTTTATGTTAAAACAGTTAAATGCATTTATTGGAGTTTCACTACTACCTCAGCTGCCTCTACCGAAAGCAGGGAGCATATTGAAGAATGCTTCTTGCACATGCTCAGTAGGAAAAAGTGCCTACCAGATTTTAAGGTGGATTTCTTTCAGAAAATAGGTTGTAGGTATGATGAGGAGTGTATGCTTTTTTGAATAGGTGGATTTCGAGTGAATACTAATGTTTTTAATACATAGGAAAGAGTTTGAAATAATGAGATAAGAGAATAGGTATATCATATGTAAAGTCCTGGAGATGTGAGTGGGAAGAAGTGATAATGATCGAAGAGAGATACAAATCGAAGGCAAAGCAAAGATAGTTAAGGAGAGTATTCGGAGATAGGATACAAAGGGCTCTGTATGTCCAGGTTAGGAGTTTACATTTAATTCTGAACAGCACGGGGAGCCACTAAATTGGGCTAAATATATATTTTGCGTAAGTCAATGATAATACAAACGTCCAGGTGATATCTTTCTTTAAACCTTAAGCATCAGCAGCAAAATTTTAATTATTTGTTGTATAGAGGTGGCTCCAATTTCACTTTAATTAAACTGTAGGATAATGAAAAATATTGTAGTATTTAACGAGCCCAGAAAAATAAAAACCATCATAAACAAAAATATATTTGGTTACAAAAAAATGTGAACTTGAGCTTTTTGTTAGTACAAATATTTCCAGCAACCTAAAGCAAAACAGCGATTGGCCTTCTCCCACAGAAGACATACTTTCTCTTCTTCTACAGTTTAAATGCATATAAACAATGACATTGTAGCTTTCTTTTCAAGGGCAAAGCTGGCTTTGGGTTTTTTTCCTTTGCAGGGATATCACAGCTGCTTTTGTTGTTTTATTTGTTAAAATCTTGTATTCATCATTATGCACTACTTTTCTTCCATATACAGGAATCTGCAATGCAGTATTTTGCAAACAAAAAACCACAGTGAAGTCCATTATAATACCTGACACAGAACCAGAGGATGTATTCCAAACAAGAAGAGACAAAAAAAACAATAATGATTTTACAGTAGGTGGAGAAAATGCAAACTTATATGTAGAGTAGAGAATTTG
Organism: Spea multiplicata; assembly: GCA_009364415.1. Classification (NCBI taxonomy): domain Eukaryota; kingdom Metazoa; phylum Chordata; class Amphibia; order Anura; family Pelobatidae; genus Spea; species Spea multiplicata. The sequence goes on from VKOC01000005.1 coordinate 14,136,375, forward strand.
CATACCTAGGAACTCTCCATGTTTTGTTTGATAGGAGGAGTGATGTATGGCCATGACCAAAACTCAACACCTAAGGAGTTGGAGGGTGCAAGCTCAAGAGGACCAGCAGGGAGGTTCCTAAAGATCTTAAGCCTGTTCCTAACCAACAACAGATTTAATACTCAATATATGAAAGAAATCTAGACCCCTTTACTAGTAGCATGTCATTGGTTAGGATTTTTCAATAGGGTTTTTCTATACATATGCCCTCCATTTTCAGCAATTGTTGCCACGCTTTACTATACCTTTCTATTACTGCTACATTTGCTGCAAGTACACTTTCATCATGGCACGCCAAGCTTTAATAATATGAAGGAACTGGAAATTGTGTTGTAGAGCATGAAAATTAGTGGCAGGATCCACCAATAAAACATTTGTTTTCAGGGTAAAGATGTAAGTAAAAATGGCAGCTCCAGAGAAGCTGTGCTTAAGGATACAGCATTAGGTAGCTAAAAAGGAGGAAACTAAAAATAATTGATATGCAGAACATATCTCACTGTTGGAACACTCCAAATGGTACATATCTATAAAACAAACAGGTAGATATATACCTATAGGTGGTATATATATATATATATATATATATATGTATATATATATATAACAAAGCAATACAAAAAACCTGTAGCCACAATGGAAAAAGATAAGAAGGCTGGAGCAGGACAAAGTACAGGTCATAGACACAACAGAAAAGAAAACTGTAGGCACGAAGATGGCAGTGATGACGTAACACTCATATTATTAATTAACCTGTCTCTTCTGTGCAGCCCTGTGTACTATTACTCTGCTGCTTCCAGAAAGAATGAAGAGATCACACTTACGTCATATTACTGATAGCATTTTCGGTGGGAGCGCACATTTCTAGTAAGATTTTCTGCAGAGAGAAAAGTGATCCTTTCTGGAAGAAAGTTTATATGCATTTTCCGTTACTATTTTACATTTAGAGCTATCCAATGTCTTTTTAAACATGAAAACCTATTATTATATGCTATTATTCTATATGCTATTATTCTATATTAAGCTGTCTTGTCTTTGTCTTAGTTATTGGTTTCTTGTGCTTTTTTCATCTTGCCTTGACAGCATTGTGAAAATTATGATGCTTTGCTATTGATGATTCAGGATTTTTTTTCACAGTTACCAATTTGACATAAATTATTATTTTCATTTTAAGAGGAAGTCAGCAACATTCAGACATCAACATTGATACACATCATCAGATATCATCTGTCACTGAAACTAGGAAAAGATCACAATGCCCCATCTGTGACTGTCTACATTTACAAGCAGACACAAGACAATCAATGATAAAATAAAGTTTAAGGAACAATTATGTGAACCCCTTAGAATTACATCCATTTCTGCACACAGTGGCCATAAAATTAACTAAGTCACAACAAAGGAAAAACAGTCGACTTCAACTAATAACACAGAAGCAATTATATGTTTTCCATGTCTTTATTGAAACTTGGATTTAATAACTGGTTGACCCTCCTTTGGCAGCAATAACCTCGACCAAACGATTCCTATAGTTGTGGATCAGGCCTCTACAACGGTCAGGAGAAATCACAAACCATTTCCCCCTTTTAAGTACAAAACTGTTATCTTGAGGTCACTGTTAAATTGAGGTGCCACAGCATCTTAATCGGGTTGAGGTCAGGACTCTAGAAGGCATATTTACTTCTACTGAGACCATTCTTTTGTTGATTTTCCTGTGTGTGTATTGAGTCATTGTCATGTTACCTCACTCCGGTTCGGTTGAACTTCAATTGTCAAACCGTTGACTTTTACATTCTTTAGCAAAATTTCTTGATAAACTTGAGAATTAATTTTTCCATTGATGATACCAAGCTGTCCAGGTTGTGAGGCAGCAAAGCAAAGGAGATTAGTCTAGAGTCAATGTCTGCATAATCCCATGCCAATGTGTTATGGGTTAATTATGTTAATCCTTGTGTCTGTCAATTTCACCTCCCCTATGAAAGCAACAATAACTATGCCCAGTCCCAATAAAGAGTGTTCTCTTGCAACCAGAATGATGTGTTGTGTAATGACTGGTGGTACGGTTTTTTTGCAGTCCCTTATTGGTGATGTCCTGCTTGTAACATGTGATGTTTAATCCCATACACATGCGTTTCACATGACCTAAGAATTTTTATCTACCTTTAGGACATATGAGACAGCAATTGACACGTTGCTTGACCTCATAAGCCTGGGCATTAATTTTTGCAAGGTGCTGAATTCTATTGGCAATAGTTTGATTTTTGTGGGGTAGGACCTATGGAATGTTCCACAAAACCTAATTCCAAGTTACTACACTCATAAACATGTTAAAGGTGCTGCTCCACTTAATTTGCAGTATTAAACTATTTTATGACTAAATGCAGCATTAGAAGCAACATTCGTAACACAGTTGAATACCCAAACACCTTTCCAGAAATAATTATTTCACCATTTCGTCTCATAGCTATTTTTTTTCCCCAGGAGCCCTTAACTGTTATGTGAAGCATGCATGGATCTGGCAAAGGTTACCGGTCCATTTTAATGGTCTTTACACTTTTCATATTTTCTTGTATGCTTCCATCCATTAATTGATGTTGCCATGATTGGCTACACCATCAGCTAATGATGATGATTTTATTAATTACGTTTAATTGCCATGTACTTGAGTTGAATAAACGGCGTTATTACAGATTGTTGCAAAGTTACATCTATGAAACTTAAGGGCACAAATTAATTTGTAATCTAAGTACTCATCAAAGCAATTTTGTGCCCATAATGGCTCCTAACTTGAGGACAGAAGAAGCAGACAAAAAGAGAAATTGATTTTACACAGGCTATTTATGACTTAGATTGAGTCAGTTTATATCATCACATCCACTGTGCACCCAGAGCAGTGATTCTAAGTTACATCATCAAGCACATAAATACAGGTTTTGGAGTGATGCTAAAATGACCAGTATGAAAACACTATGAAACAAGTAAAAAGCATACACACCCAGTAAAATACAAGCTTAACTCCTCATGACTAATGATTTCTCTCTCTCTCTTGTATCTTGGGGACTAAAGTGATCTCATGACATTTTCTTTTTAATTTCAATTCTTAATACTATTTTTTTTATTCTTTTTTTTGGAAAAGAGGAATCTCAATTTCTCGCCTTCTCACCCTGATCTCCCTGTGTGCTGATCATGAAGTTTTCAGGAAGCAGGCCTTATTGCAATGTATGCAATCAGCAAGGAGGTTGCTGGTCAGAGACCCCAGCAAGGTCTGGACTTACCCTCCTGGACACTGCAAGCCAACAGGAAACACCTTACTCACCGCATCACGGAAGGGCGGCTCAGTGTAGAAAGTTTCCAGGTATGCATTGAACACATGCAACAACAGCATAACTCATCTTCCTTAACACAACAAATTGTGTGCCAAACTTTTTCAATGGCACCCTCTGTGTGAGTTCCAAGAAATAGTCTGTACAGAATAGAATGGTAGGAAAGGAACTTGTTCTCCACAGACACTTTGGAGGTTTTCCAGGTATCTCAACAAAGCCTGTACAAAAAGGCACTACCTGAACAAATGCAACAAATACTCCTCTGATACCCATGCATTATGGGTAGTGCCTGTAAACCCCCCTAGTATTCATAAATGTGCTCAGTGAAGGCCTCCTTTTGTTGGCCATCAATGCCATGTTCTTGTGTCAGTTGGTCAGTCTGCATCAGGGAGCTCTGTAATTTATTCCATCGTATCATTGGATCTGGTGAGCTTATGAATCACCCTTGGGGACCATAAGTCCCTTAAGTTGTTCTCGCGTTATACTTTATATCATCCAGATAAAACCAGGACATATCTCAGATGTAAGGAATGGAGCTGTCCAACTTTAGGCTCCTTCAGAAGTAGTGTCTATTCCTACTGAAGGATCTAGTGGCATAGTGTAACTATTCCAGGGTATTGGGACATCCAGGGTATTGGGACATGCTTAGTCTGTCAGGTCAAAAATCTTAGTGATAAAGAATCTATCTGTACCTGACAGGTCTTTTACATTGGGGAAGTTGAGGTCCTTGTACTAGTTAAGGATTACATTTCATGCCTTATTGCACCTAGGCTATATTATCTACTTAACACAATGGATAGTTTCTTCTTATTTGCAATGGTGCAATATTTAATTCAGGAACTATGGCCAGGAGTGAATCCTATGTTTAGGTCACCCTTGAGCCAAATGGACCTGTGATCAGAGAACTAGCAGAGGACCCTATAGCACTACACAGGAAGTGAAGTCAGACTTGTTATGCACTCATAACCAACACATAACTTTTTTTGCGTTTCTAGAATAAATACAGTTACATCACGGGAGGAAAGAGGAGATCCATGATGTTGGTAGACTGACTGCAGTATGGGTTCAGTTTGTGAACTCAGCCGACCAATAATTATTATTACTGAATTTATGTGTATACTTAGAGGTTATATTTCGAGCTATGCACAGCTATGCACGATTGCTAAACTGTTGTGATTTAATAAAATGATTGGGACCGACCTCATAAGATCCACCCTTCATGTCTTCCTTATTTAACAGTTAATGGTCTATGGTCGTCCAGTTGAGCAACATTTTTGAAATTATTTTTCAAACTTTAAAAAAAAAAAAATTATAACATTTCCAAAACCGATGTGGTCTTTTAAGAAAACAAAATGTTTTGCATAATTTTGGGACAAAACGTATAATCTATATACATTCAGTCTCTACCCATAAAGGTGCAGATTTGCGCTTCAAAACATTGTCCCGGTGTCTTTTATTCGTATGTATAGCAGGTCTGTCCGAAAAATATTTTTCTTTTTGGTGGGCACAATTTTCATGTTATATTAAACTTTGGTCTACAAGCTGCTTTGGCACTGAAGAAGTTAACCCCTAAACGACATTCCACGTACATGTACGGGGTTGCCGTGCACCGTGATAACGCCAATGCTCGTACATGTACGGGCTGTCGTTAAATAGCTGCACCCCCGCGATCGGCGGCTTTGCAGCATCCACGGAAGCCTCACAAGTGAGGCTGACCGTGGATCCGGGGAGGAAAGCCCTCCCGGAAGAAAAATGGCCGCCGCCGCACCGATCTTCAAAGCATAAACTGTGTTGCTGACATGCCTCGATAATGACATGCCTTTTCAATAAGCAAGTCCTACAATTCTTTATCTTCACAAAAATTCCTGCATGGAAAGAGTTAAAATATTGGCATTACAAATGCCCATAGGGTGTCTAGTTGTATGAAATAGATGATTAGATGGGGTAAATTGCATTGGCCGGGATCAAAGATGTCCCAAATATACGACATGGGGGCAGTAGGGTCAGATGTCTAAATGGCAAAAAAATACACACCTTACAAAGGCGGCCTTTTACCTCCCAAATAACCCAACAAACCCATGCATGTGCGCTCAGGAGATGTTACTGAACACATATTGGGGTGTTGTTCGACACGGACATATACCAGGAGCGATACATTTATATCTGAAGTACAACGTGTGTGAAAAAATTACAAAAATGTTTTACTACCATAAAGTTTCACAAAGGCTGGTGGTAAAATCAGTGCATGGAAAGGGTTAAAATACCAGCATCTCAGATACCTTGGGGTGTCTAGTTTTTAACAATATATGATTTGATGGGGTGAATTGCATTGGCCGGCTTCAAAGATACCCGAAATGGCACATGGGGGAAGAATGACCAGATTTGGAAAAATCTTTTGAAATAGCAAAAGGCTACCTGTACTTATTGCCCCATAACGTGCAGAAAAAAGCAAAAAACAAACATAAAAACACTGGGTATTTCTAAACTCAGGACAAATAGTAGAATCTATAAGAGGTTTTTTCAAATTAGTTTTTGCAGATGAGTAAAAGTTTTTTGTTTAAAAGGTGAGAAAAGGTAATTTTTTAACAAAAAATAACCATATCTTATAATTTTTTTTTATAGCAAATTAGATGATACGATAAAAATAATGGTATCTAAAGAAAGCCCTGTTTGTCCTGAAAAAGACAATATATAATATGGGAGCACGAAATGAGAAAGAGGAAAATCACAGCTAAACAGCAACACTGAAAAATGTTAAAAGAGCCATTGTCCCACAATATACTAACAAGTAAAAACCCCTATTGTCCTTAAGGGGTTAATTGCACTGCCCCAGGTGCAGTCCTTAATGAATGCCACTGCAATCTGGTAGATAATTGGTTAATGCTAGCTGCAGTTAGCTCTCTTTACATTGTCAGGGGTTCGCAGTTTTAATGCCCTCCCTTTACATTCATTGAAGGGCAAACACTAGGGTGATGGGGCTGCCCTGGCACCCGGCTCATGACATTGGTAGGGCCAGCAGCTGGATATGGGCTGGTCGCACGCTGTAGCAACCTGGTCTGCCAGGTGTGTATGACACGCCGGCCCGGTGCGCTAGGTGGCCAGTCCAGGCAGGGCCGGCCGAAGACTTAACGCCGCCTGGGGCGAAGTTTAAAATGCCCCCCCCCCCGGTACTTACCTTTAAAGAGTCCTGCGGCGAGTCTCCCTGCTCTGCCACGGTGCCGGCTTGTAATGCTGAGCGCCGGAAATTGACGCCACTTCCGGCGCTCAGCATTACAAGCCGGCACCAAGACCTAACAGGGAGACTCGCCGCAGAGGAGAGAGAGAGGGGCGCCGAGCGGGTAAGCGAAAACCTCCGCTTCAAAGAAAACAAAAAAAAAACGCTTGGGACGTCCAGTCGGCTCCATTGTAGGGCCGGCCCTGGGTATGTGTTTCAATGATGTCAGGACTGTAAGATAGTCCATTACATTTTGGTTATAATATAAATACCAATACTCCTATTTTCTAAAGTGGGTAAAAATTTGTAGCAAACATATAACATAAATATATATGTAGACAGATGGCCCAACCACGGTACTTTCTTTGAGATCGCTGACCTACATATATCTAAAAGCGATCCTCAGATCCGGGCTGGCCGTCTGGCACATTTTGCAGCTTACCCTTCCCACCAGATTCTGCCACTTACTGCTTCTCCGGTGGCAGATTGAGTACTGCGGTGGTCAAAACCTGCGGTTTCCTGCGATATAATTGCAACACAATCCAACCGTAGTTTCCAAGGTTTAATAGCTTAAAATGTTTTGTGTATATATCATTACATTTCAGGTATGATATGCAACATGCACCCATGTATAGTGGATATGCTTAGTTTAAAATTTTCTTTTTGGAAAAGTCTTCCTTAACCTTCGTACTTATCGTGATGCCAGTGGAGAGCACTGCAATGACCTACGTCTAAAGACCTGCTACTTTATGAGGTAAATGATTTTGTAAGTAAATCTTGTCTGTCCTTAGTCCTTATTTGTTTTTAAAGTTTGGGCGAAGAAGCGACATGTTGCAACCGGCAGCTTGAGAGCCTCCTCACCTTGCAGCTGCCCCTCTTGCCCCAAGGAAGTTATTAAGCTGAATTTCAAATAATATTTAAATTCAAACACCTTTATTTTGCATAAAGAATTCCGGCTAATCTTTTAGATTATTGTGGCAAAATTGGTTCAGTCTCATAGTGAAAGTATTTTTTTTATTGATAGTATTCAAAATGTATATTTGCATTGTTTTGAATGGCGAATGTAGCATCACTTTTGTAACCCTCTCTTCCCCACTTTCTTCTCTCTCTCTGCTTTCTTCTTTCTCTCCCTCTTAATCTTTCTTCTCTCTCAATCTCTCTTTTACTCTACTTTATTTTTTCTGTCTCTCCTTTTTTCTTTCTTCGTCTCCCTCTCTGCCCCTGCCATCTCACCCTTTAGCACAGAATACTTTAACACCGAATCCCTGCTTTTTCTTCTGTTTCATCTCTTACTACCCTGCCTGTTCTCAAGGTCCCTCAGCAACAGCACTTATCTCAGATCTCCTTGTGTGTCACCATTAACATCCCTGCTGCTCCCTCCTCATAACCATTACCCCTGGGAATTACCCCTGACCCATCACTGGGCTTATTGCAGACATCCAATTGCACATTTAAAATTGCCCCTAGATGAATTGCACACCTATTCTGTCAACAGACAGGGAGTAAGCCAAAAGAAGAAAGAGAATCATTTGCAAACTGTATTACACGATAAATACAATCAAAGTACAGATCTGTAAAATTGGTATCACTGCACATTGTATGTGGATGTAAGCACTTCATATTATATATATATATATAAAAGCATAATGATTTTATAGAAATAACTATAAACACCACTATCAATATCATTAACACATGATACATTTAGTTTAAGATATAGTACTTATTATTCTATAGTGTTTTAAGTAAATTTGTTTTCTTGCAATGTTCTTTCTTCATCATGTCATTGCATTTTATATTGTTCATAGATACTGGATTTTGGAATTCCCAGCAGAGTTTAATTTGGATTTGGGTTTAGTTCGTCTGACGGAGGAGTTCAGAGAACTAGCAAGTCAGCTGGGATACGAAGAACACATCCACCTTATAGACATTTCAAGCATGTAAGTCTATTCACTGCACATTTTGTAAAGAATAACTATTGCTCGTTTGAGCATGTTTTCAATAAATTAGTCATGCAGACACCAGGCTATCAATGTTAGGACATGTAAGGTCACAGAAGTAAAAAAAAACAGCTTAATTATATTTTCCAGCCTTATAAGGCACTATGGTGTTTGTTGGCAGTTGTTGGTCATTTGTAACCAAATATCTACACAATTGTAGTTAATGTTTTTGAGATATGGTACCCATTTTTTAAGTTTGTTAAATTTCGTTATAAAAGACCAGCTGATTCTGTAGCACTTTTACAGAGGGATAAATATACAAAATTAACAAGGTGGATTTGACAGGGTCTGCCTCTGATGAACAGTAATTTATGTGAGTGCATGTGGCTCTTATGGGGGTCCCTAAGTGACCACTTAATCCACTTATCTGGTAGTAAAGCTACTATTCAGTTAAAAAGGGACACACTCGCCATCATATCCACCTTAAAGAATATGATAGCTCAGTGGTTCCCCTAAATTGTTGTTTGGTCCTCTTTACAAATGCATTGGGTGATTCTGCATCCATGTGGTATGCTCGCTATCACTGTCAGTCAACTCCAGCTGAGACCCTTTGATTTCAATGGCCTTTTTGTTTTGTTGATTTTGTGGAGTACACAAAAAAATGTGGGATTGTATTTTGTCATTAACAGTCCACATCATCATTACTAAAAATGTCCCATGATTTTATGTGATGTATCACGGAAACATCCAAATACAGTAACTCCTTTCTTTGATATATATTTAGGGCAAAGTATAGTAAAAGCATATGAGTTACCGGCATTCCTCCCCAACAAGAAGAAAGAAACACTAAATCCTGTTAACACTTCACAGGACTTTAATAGCTACACAGCCCTGTTGTGAAAGAACATGTTACAAATCATCAAGCTGTACTATGTTTGTTTAATCCATTGTTCTAGAACTCATGACTTGCGTAGAGAGTGCTTAGAAAAATAATTGTGCATTCATTACAATAAGAGGTTTCTGGCAGTGGTTGGTGAATGGCGATTGTACACGTTGTTACTTTTGTCTGCAGCCCATCGTATGACTGGATGCGACGAGTCACGCAGAGGAAGAAAACATCAAAGAAAGGGAAGGTTTGCCTTCTGTTTGACCATCTGGAGCCCATAGAGCTTGCAGAGCATCTAACGTTTCTGGAATATAAGGCTTTCAGAAGGATATCTGTAAGAATGATTATTGTTCTATTCTTTTCTGGCAAATCTTCTGTGTTGAATACAGCACAGATACAATATAAGGTTCTTATCTCCCTAGACCAGGAGGCACTTTTGTTAGAGTGATTGTGTAATCTAATGTATTGTATGTGCTATTTCAACCTACAGATGAATTCTTGTTGCTAATCTGAGCATTCTAAATATGTAATTAATGATGTGGGTGGATTTCACGATTATAAACTGTCAGGTCTATTCACTGCTTAGGAGTTACAATTCCCAGGGGAATCCCTCTCCCCCCATAAATGATTTTAATGGCATGGGGTGGTATTGAAAAAACCTCCACGGGGACTATAGGACCCAACTATACCCACATCTACACCTCAGTGGGATGATGGTTTAAATATATTTATATAGTATGGCAGGTGCTCCTCCTCCCCTCTGTCTCCCGTCCATTGGTGTTAAAATAACATTAATCCCTTGGAGAAGCAAGTGGTGTCTCACCCCCTTTACATTGTCTGTCCTCTCAGATAGAGAGAGTAGTATTTAAACAAAAATCTAAAATACCCTCCCAAGAAGATGAATTCAATCCACTCAACCTCTGGATGCCAGGAGAGTGGACTTGACACTCAAAGGGTGAAAACCACAGGGAAGAGGTTGTTTTGTTCCTACGTGAATATGCTTCATCAATGGTCAATGAAGAACTCAGTTTCCAGTTTTGTTTCTTCTTTCAGGTTGTTGCATTACCTTAACACTGAGTAGTATAGGACATTTCTGGCTCTCCACCTCCTACGTTTTAAGTGTTATATCAATTATTCAGCTACAGAACCCAGCACCATGCCTATCAATTATTCATGGGACGCTCCAACATCTAAACATCCAAATTCTTCTTACTGGTACATCACAGTTAAAATCCCTGCTTTAATACAGACGGCTTCATTGCCTCCTGACAATGGCTTTCAAAAAGACTATTATTAGAGACCTTTGGTTTCCACTATAAGTGAGTCACTGCAATCGAATCTATTAAAAGATTAATATTTGATGAGCCTCAGGGTCAACTCACTTCCTAGGTATGGTTAATTGCCTGTGTGAACTCACCTCTTTTCTCCTCATCTTGCCTCTGAAAAGGCTGCCAGAGCCAATAATAATCTTTTTCCAATTAAACAGTAACTTATTAAGCTTAAATGCATATAACAAAGCTTATCTTGGCTTCCTAGATTTTTTAGATCTATGCCTTGCTATATTAATTTTTATGAGTGTGTGAACCTCTTTTTGGCTACTATCAAATATCAAGTTGGCTCTCAGATTTGTCTGTCTGGCCCTTAACTGCTACACGAAAATATTTACTCCACATATATATTATATTATTTGTATATATATTATATGTACGTAAGTGCAAAATGTAGGATCTGGAAAAGTGACAGGTCCATTTAAGAAGGAAAACAGACCTTGTCCTCTAAATTCTCTATATATAGCAAAGTGATACTAATGGGAATTACAAGGACAAAAGTGTCACATGTGAAAGAGAAAATGTTGCATGTTGAATAAGATCAATATAAGTTACTTAAAATTTTATATGGGTGACTTGAAAAGATGAAAAAATACAAGCACAACAAAACAAAAAAAAGTGTGATGTGAAATAAATACAAAAATATTACATATATATATATATATATATATATATATATATATATATATATATATATATTATAAAGCTATAAAAAATAGCTGAGTCCAAGCAGAAAAAAGATAAAAAAAAACAACAAAGAAGGATAATATAGTGTCGTATATAAATCAATATGTGGATATAGTAAATAACTCGACAGACTCTTACAGTAAAGAGAGCTCCCTCTGAGCCCACTAATACACATAGTATGATATTCAGAATTCGTGAGGCTTGCCATCCAATTATCTCCTTAAAGCAGACCCCAAGCAACCGGATGATCTTCTATATATATATAGAGAGAGAGAAAGACTCCAAGCGACTCCAAAAGAGCACAACACAGAAGCGGAAAGTGAGTAAAAGCAATAGACTTTAATAAAAAGAAACAATCTCCGCACTTACATCTCAATGAATAAAAAAACGTCCAGCATGTGGTCCATCAGAGACTTGATCCTGAAGGAATGCGGGACACCGGGATATTGGAGATCAAGCCACACGCTTGGCACTTTTTTACTTACTGAGATGTAAGTGCGGAGATTGTTTCTTTTCGTTAAAGTCTATTGTTTTTACTCACAGTGGAGGACTCGTATAGCTGCATTGATATATAGATAGGTAATATTTTTCCTATTTTTTTCCCATCACACTTATTGTTTTGTGGTGTGCGGTCACTGGTGTTTTTTCATCTTTTCAAGTTTTGGATTTCAGTTTATTAACACAACAGTGGGGTTTGTTTCTTGCACTTTATATTTGTATCATAGATATTTATGTTATTTATTTATTCACTGTGTGTATTACTTGCTACTTTTTGATTGTATGGGTTACTATTTCTTCAAATATTTTCATGTATTACTTAGTGAATGGGTTCTACAAAAAGGATGTTCTTTACATTCCATTCATATATTATAGGGTCATAGAACCATTGTAATGATGTATATAACTCTGCGTGACAATAAAAACTGAAAATTTAAAAAAATACATTTATCTCATATATATTTATTTGCAACTAGTTTATAGACTACCAAAGCTATGTTATCCACGGATGCTTGGAGAACAATCCAACTTTGGAAAGGTCCATCGCTCTGTTCAATGGAATCTCTAAATGGGTGCAGATCATGGTCCTCAGTAAGCCTACTCCGCATCAAAGGGCAGAAGTTATTACCAAGTATATTAACGTAGCTCAGGTAAATTTGTAGCATTAATCAATATTCTATGCTGTTTAAAGTTAATAATGAAAAGGAACAGAGCAAATGACCAATACACTGTAATCTAATAACTATGATTTATCAATGGTTTTGTCCCTTCTATCAAACTCATCGCAGAAATAGTTGTTCATTGTGTAGAACTTTGCCTCATTCATAATTTCTGAAGGAATGTTTAAATGTCACGTGACACAAAAGTGGACGCTGATAGGCTGATGCCACAGAAACTTTACATTTTACTTAACATACCAGCTCAATATTAAAGGTGTCCATTCCATGTATTTATTTATTTTTACATTATTTGTTCAAAATATTTATTAAAGGAGACACCGCTCATCTAAGTGTTCCTCTGATGTATATTGTATGAAGATATAAGTAAAAATTAAATTGACTAATGACCATGAATATAAAAGTTAGTAAAGGTTAAATATAATTTTATAGTAAATAATAACAATGCTTTATTTACAATTCTAAAATAATGTGAATGTTCCTATTGCAGAAATTGCTTGACTTACAGAATTTTAATACACTGATGTCTGTTGTTGGAGGACTGAGCCATAGTTCCATATCACGTCTCAAAGATACTCACTCACACCTCTGTACAGAGGTCATAAAGGTATGGAATATGAAGGAAGCCAAAGTAACAAAGCTGGATATTAAATTCTGCTATCTTAATATTTATTATTAGAATGCAAAGGTATTATCATAATTTATGGAAAATTTAAAAACTGTCCCGTCACCTTGGTTGATTGAGAAGGTCATGAAAAATCTCTATATCTCTTGCCGATAGAATTACATAATCGATATTCTACACTTCAGGCTTTACTACCAAGATTTGCACCTGGTAGATAGTCACAAATTACTTTTCTGGTATATATATATATATATATATACAGATAATAAGATGAATGTTTTATAAATAATGCTATTTGTTTTTGATGAATACAATAATAAATAAAAAAAAATAATTATTTTATTTATTCATTATTATTTTATTTTCATAAACAAAATAGAAATGTCTACAATCCCAAATATAAATGCATGGAAGATGGTATAAGCCATTAGGTCAAAGATTATAGAAGGAGGTTGTTGTAAAACATTTGGAGGTTATGTGTTTTTTCCCCACTATTGGCAAACCAGAATCAGTTTTAATATTAAACTTTTTTATTTTATTATTTTAATTACAGATCTGGAATGAAATGACTGAGCTGGTCTCATCCAATGGAAACTACTGTAATTATCGCAAAGCCTTTGCAGAGTGTGAAGGATTTAAAATCCCTATATTAGGTGTTCATTTAAAAGACTTGATAGCTGTGCATGTTGTCTTTCCTGACTGGGTAAATGAAAATAAAGTGAATGTCGTCAAGATGCATCAGTTATATGTAACACTGAATGAACTGGTGTCACTTCAGAGTGCTTCTCATCACTTAGATACGAATATGGATTTAATTAATCTCCTAACGGTATGTACCTTATTTGAAATATATATATCTATATATCTATATATCTATATAGATATATAGATATATATTGATTTACCTTCCTTCTAGAAAATAAAAATGAATTATTGTAAGAATATGTAGGAAATGATGCTACTTCATTAAATAAGAGACAAATGTTAAAATGCATACTAGGATGTATGGGAATAAGTTAACAGTAGTAGGGTGTATTTTTCTTTGCTTTGTCTACCTTATATTGTCAGATTACTTGGTTAATATTGTATTCAATATACACATTGTATACATCATAAAAAGGTATTTCATGAAATATAATAATTTAATAATAGTAACATGTATTTTAACATCATTACTATAACTCACACCTTCGTGAATCTTAAATCATGTGTCAATGGTACCGTAAATCATCAAATCATTTTGAGATGATCAAAAATGATAATTGGTAAAGAAAAATACTATTAATGAAAAATAAGGCTGGTGCACTCATTATATAATAATGTTTGTTTTTTTGATTATACATAGGGCTCATATGGCAAATCAGGTTACAACATCATATGGTCATCATGAGACTAGATTAATCTGGCTCTATTTTGATTTGTGTTTTAGGTTGACATGATTTTATTCTTATGCCTGTTGGAAGTGGTTGTAGCACAGGGATGATACCTAGGTTGTATTCACCTTGCCCTAAGCACATCTGCAGCAGCCACTGAACTTACTGCTCATTACTGTGATATGATGTCATATTCCGGTGCTCTGCCCTTGGTGTGTAGCATTTAGACAACCAAATAAGACCATCTTCTCTCGGTTTTACGGCAAAGGATGAGCTGCTGCTCTTGACCTGTTGTCTTAGTCAGCATAGGTCAGAGTATGACACTTACCTTTTTCAGCCAATAGATCATATATGTTTATATTAAATAAATGTTCAAAGCTATGGCATATATTGGCTCCTTATAGCAACACAGCAAGAGTGAAATATTCCATTCATTCCATTAATATCTTCCTGATTTTATTTTTAAGCTATCACTTGACTTGTATCACACAGAAGATGATATTTATAAGCTTTCGTTAATGCTTGAACCAAGGAATCCAAAATCGGTAAGACATGCTTTAATATACTGATTTTTTTTTTGTTTCACTACAAACCAGGCTTGCCAACAAGAAGAAACTATATAGAACAATAGAATTTGTATAACATGATTCTGCAGTTTGAAGTTTGAGAAGTGGTCTTATCCCATTAGAAAGCAATGATTTTTTTATGATTGGACCATTCCATTAGTTTATTTGACAAAAGAACACATGTTTACTTTTTTTTCTCCAGAACCCCTTCCAATACTATATATGAAAATGCTAATAATAGAGATTTATAGAGTTGATTTATTAAAAAATCATGTTGAGTTGCTCTAAAAAAAACCTCATATGAGGTTACAGTCTACAAAAATTCTACTTAATTGACATATGTGCTCTTTATCTTGGCACTTAATGTGCTATCGAGCAGTACAACCTAACCGTTTTAAAGGGGTGGGCTGTAGACTATTAAAACATAACCCTTGTTAATAGTCTATAAAAAAGTTTTACTAGCCGTTGACGGAAATTTACTAATCAGGCTACTCAATGTTACATATGCTGAAAATCAGAAATTACCAGATTTACTTGCTCATCGCATTTGGGTTGGACTAGCCCTGGTTCATTAGGAATTAAATATTAGTTTTTAACCCTGATTTAGTTTTATACGTTGCTATTTGCAATGGTAGCATTAGTTCTTTTACAGGATTATGTGCTTTACTGTTGTAGGTTAGTCTTGCCTTCCACATAACTTTAATAGATTATAACAAAAATCAACAGAAATACTTTTTTCTGTTAATGCGCAGAGTTATAGTATGACCTTATGGTAGCAATGGTGTGGTCAGAAGTTTTTCTGAAAGTCAACAAAATTTAACACAAAAAAGATAAATAAGTATCTTCTTATGTTTTTTTAATAATGGTTTAACCATTTAATATATTTTTGTAGGATATTTTGTTTTTTTAACTATCATGCTCTAGTAGACATCTTTTTAGATATCATAGAGGCAGGAAAAATGTTTGTAAATCACATTGCACAGCACTAGAAAAAAAGCACAACTATAGGGATTTTAAATCACAAAATGAAACCAAGGTCAGATTAGGTTTTAAGCACAGAATGGTACAACAAATTAACATTCTTTTTTGAATTTGAGATTTCACCCCTGAATTAGCAATAATACAAACGCTCGACTATGCTAGTTATTTACAGTCTGCTAACAAATCCATACAGAATGACATTTTTTTCTTAAATAAATCAATGAATAACCACTGACCTTCTACTGGCTCAGCTCGCCATGCATAATTTGTTTCCCCACCCAATGAATATTCTATGTCTGGGTAAAATATTACATATAAATATTAGAGGGTTTATCCAGATATACAGATGTGGTATAGATTTGGGTTATGCTCTAGCAGCATAAAGTTACCCAGCCAGGGCAGTTGGCAATTATGATTTATTGTGTAATTAATTTTGAATACATTTCTATAGCATTCTATATAATTTAATATTATTAAAATTTAAAAGAAAACTAAATTGTAATAGGAATATATATGATCATGATTATAGCTATAGTTGATTCATTTTATGGTATTTAAAACATTATACCAGGTTATCTTAAAAAAATGTGTTACCTTTAGGTGAAAAAGGGAATCAAGGACCACTTCCAGGGTCAAATAATAACTGAGGGTGGAAATCACAATCTGGCAACTGTCCCCTGAAACAGAGACATCTTGTCACCCTACTTTAGAATATCTCCATAATGACACTGTGGGATACGTTAGGTACTTCTTTGTGTATTTACAAAGCTGGATTTACCATTAGGAAAAGCAGACACGTGCCTAAAGTAAGCCTACCATGTTTTTAGTGGCACTATAAAGCAATTTAATTGTTTAATTGTACACTCATCTACTCTACATATGGACCACATGCTTAATGGAAGCCATTCTACATTCTATGCAATTTAATGTTGATGTCCCTTTTACAATGCCTTCAAAAATGTGCAAGTTCACCCTGGATTGTTTAATAGTTATGTCAAAACAAAATACGGCATGACTATTTGCTTGAACATCCTAAATATCAACACGTCATAGTGGTAGATTTGGTAGAGCAAAAAAGAAAAGTCAGAACCAGGGACATAAAGTAGGCTCCAGCAGCACCAGGTCTCAGATGATCTCCACAGTTCCTTCTTGAATGGTACCATTTGTAAGTTATCATTAAGTTACATTTTATTTATAGATCATGCTACACAACTTCATGTGGAAATCAGATTGAGTTAAGGTTACATGTTTTTGTGTAAAATATTATTTCTATTAATTTAGCATTTATTATTTATTTATTTATTTATTTATTATGATATTAAATTAGATAATAAGTGCTTAGTAAATGCATCCAATAATGTTTTATTAAAAAGTGCTGATGTCATAAGTGTTATGCCTTCTGCTTTTCTATGTGTATCCCAACAGCCAACCTCCCCAACAACTCCTAACAAACCTGTTGTACCACTTGACTGGGCATCAGGAGTGACAACAAAGCCTGATCCTACAATTATTAACAAGCATATACGCAAATTAGTTGAGGTAAGGTATTCATGCTTAGTTCAAAATATATTGTCTTTGTTTTTATATATATATATGTACAGGTGGTTTGTCAATATGAAAAAGTAGAAGCTGAGAATATCTAAATATATCACATGATGTGTTAGACAAGAAGTCCTCCAACCAAACAAGGAGTAGAAGGTCCATTCATGATAAGTGCTAATTTCAATAAAGGAGACCTAGGTGTTAAGGATTATAGGTGGTGAAAAAGAGCTTCACTGTTAAAAACTTGATTGTTGGGAAAGCTAAACAAAAGTTGTGGAGTCAGAGCTGAACCTGCCGTGACTTCTACTAGTGGGGATCAGCACACCCATCTTTAGCAGGACTCGGTACAGCATCTTACTCTAAGCTGATTATCACCTATCCCGATGTAAAACCTGTTGTCCCATTCATCTTTAGTTTGTTTCTTAAATCTCACCTTTTCCGGTTAAGGAATATCAGCTATTTGGTTAACACATGACTTTTAAAGTGAGCACTTAACACTTTGAGTTTTATGTATAGAAAAAAAAATAGACTTCAATTGGATATTTGAGAAATATAGAAGACTACTTTATACATTTAAAGACTTGCACCTTAGTAATAATAACTGTATAAAACATAGCATATAAAACACAAGACCTTTATTTTTGCAGAAGGAACACATTCTAAACAGCTTAACAATGCAATGCTGGTCCAAAGTAAAGCAAATATTTATTTTCTTTATTAAATAAAGGAAAAGTTATTTCTGGATTCACTCAAAACGTACACGTTGACATGTATACTTAAAGAGGGGAAGATCCATGAAAAAATGCTTTAGTCAGATGGTGGTCAGGAGGAATTAAAACCCAGTCATTCTATTAGTTGCAACAGGTCAGTGAGATAAAAAATGTGTTAGTTTCATCTCGCAGTTAAAGTAGTACATATTATGATACTTAGGGAAATAAATATTTGGTTCAATGTATGTTTTTGATGTGACAATCACTATGAACAAAGTGAAAACTGAATTTGTGCTGTGAAGTCTGTTTTTAGAAATTATGATCACGATCACGATGGATATATTTCTCAAGAGGACTTTGAAAGCATAGCTGCTAACTTTCCCTTCCTGGATTCTTTCTGCGTTCTAGACAAAGATCAGTAAGTTCCTTTGAATGACTCAGCCTTGTTATTGGGGGACATTCTAGTCCCCCCAATTTATTTTTTAGACATATTAGAATTATTAGGATGCATCTACTCTGGTGCATTTTACCCTGGCAGCAATTATTAAAACAAGGAGCTAGTATACTTAAGTGAACTTCTTGCACGTGCTCTAGTACTTCTATTCACATGGATTGCACCAGTGGCAGGAAGTTTCATGTATGCTAAACTTTAATCTTCAGCTAGCAACAAGGTGATTGGCTGCTGCTACTTTTATTTCAAAGGGCTTGTACATGTGTTAAATGACATCACAGATATCTCATCTCCTAACTTTAGTAACTAAGCAATGTGTTCACAGATTTCTATACAGTAAAATGTATTAAGCAAAACCACAGATTTAACATGAAAATAGAGCTGGCATGGTCCTTAAAGCCAGGGATAGGCATGGGTATAGTTCATGGCAGACATTATTATTATTTAAACCAATACAAAATAGTCCCCCTGGGTTCAAATGTGTTAGAATAATTCTATATCCTTTAGACCCAAAACAGTAACAGTAATGGATTGACTGCCAAAATACACAATTATATGCTACCTTTACAAATGCCAGCCCAAAAACGCACATAGCTGCCCCTACACACGCACATTCACACTTGCCCTTACCAGAGCCGGCCTTAGGTGTTCTGGCGCCCTGTGCGGACTACTCCTCTGGCGCCCCCCATCCCAAAAAAAGAAAGGAATAAAAACTTGCAACAAAACTCCCCTTTCTCACTATCTATCCCCCTGGATCACTACTCTGCCACCTGCTTCTCACTGACCCCACCCTCTTCTCAATGACCCCCCTCTTCTCACTGACCCCCTCTCTGCCCCTTCCCCTTACTTGCCTTGTTGAGTCCTGCGGTGGGAGCGGGAGGCATCCGTCTTCCCGTGGTGTGCGCTTCACAGCTGAGCGCCGGAATATTCTGGCGCTCAGCATGAAAAGCGGCACCGCGATGGAGTCACGGAGAGTGAGGGGCGCTGAGCGGTTGCTGAAAACTTCACAAGCGACCGCTCGGCGCCCCTGCCCGGGACATAAATGAAAACATTGTTTTTTTTGTTTGTTTTAACTTTATTTAACATCCTCCATGTTAAATAAAGTTAAAAAAAACTTTATTTAACATGGAGGATGTTAAATAAAGTTACACCCCCCCGATGTTTTAATTTAGGTGCAGAGGGGGCGGCAGCCAGGAGCGTACCTAGAGTATTTGGCACCTGGGGCGGATCCTGTATGTGACAATCCCCCACACACACACACTTTAAAACGGCATAGCTTCTACCGTTATATACCGGTGCAGAGACTGAAGGTGGTACAGCATCACTGTTATCATTATATACTGAGGCAGACATTGATGGTGGTACAGCATAATACTTATCACTATATACTGAGGCAGAAATTGACGGTGGTACAGCATAACACCTATCACTATATACTGAGGCAGACATTGACGGTTGTACAGCATAACACCTACCACTATATACTGAGGCAGACAATGACGGTGGTACAGCATAACACCTATCACTATATACTGAGGCACACATTGACATTGGTACAGCGTAATCCCTATCACTATACATTGAGCCAGACATTGACAATAGTGCAGCATAACCCCAATCACTATATACTACGCCAAACATTGATGTGGTGTAGGCCTACCACTTCATTGTTTGGCTTAGTAGTAGGGATGCACTGAAACAAATTCTGGACTGAATCCGAAAATGCAGCATTTACCTGGCCGAAACCGAATATGACCCCCTCACACTATAAAAAAATCTAACACTTTTATTTAAAGTAAGTAACACACCAAAATAGGACAAAACAATTAAATAACAATATTACCTTATTTGCTTGATTATAACACGACCCCCCAAAATCTAAATATTAATTTAGGAAAAAACAAAAGCCTGAATATAAGACTACCCTATAGGGAAAAAAAAGTTTTACTAGTAAATATTAATTCATGTAAACATTTTTTCCTATTTAATAAAAGCTATGATATATTTTTTTATTTCCTTTTATTTACCAACCTGCCCTCCCCCCAGTTATGCACATGTGCCCCCAGGGTGTGCCTTTTAACCCTCTGGCATATAGGGGGTTAAAAAGGCATATCATGGGGCTGAGTGGCATATAGGGGGTAAAATGCATTTCTGGAGGTATATATATAACTGCTAACAGCAATCACACTCCTATCAAGCCAAGGCAGCCAGTACATGCTGGAACCTGGGGATGATGGGAGTGTGAGTACAGCCTCCCTATGTCATGCTACCACCCCCACCCCCCCTTACACATCCATGCTATCACACACACACTCATTCACAAACATTTAAATACTCATTCATTCCATTAATCACACATACTTCACACATTAATCACACATACTTACCCAAAAACCCTCCCCCACCCCCTTACCTGAACTGCAGATCTCTCACTCGAAGACTTCTGCAGGGGCCCGGCTGTGCGAGCAACTTCTCTGGCCCCGCCCCCAGAGGAGGGAGGGGGAGGCAGAATTACAGCTTCCTGTTCTCCTGCTTCTAGCAGAAGAGACGCTGCTCGCGACCAAAGTACCGGTAAGCAGCCTGGCAACCTAATTGAGGTCTGATTAGAAGACGACCTCGATTATAAGACGAGGGGTATTTTTCAGAGCATTTGCTCTGGAAAAACCCTCGTCTTATAATCGAGCAAATACGGTAATAGATTGCCATCTGTGCAAAATGTTACACTTTGTTTTTATATGTTTAATACATTTTTCCTGCCCTGACTGCCAGCACCCAGGAGTACTCACCACAGTTCTTTGCGCCCCTCAGACTTACCAGTGCATCCCAAGAATTGTTCCCCATGCTTCAGACTCCCTGGTGTCTTGTGGGGCAGCCGGTGGACGTCCGTGCAACGTGCGTAGACAACCTCCGCTGCTACCTGGCGCTTCAGTCGGGGCTTCTATGTCTGAGCACTGGAAGGTCACATCATAGAAGCTCCAGTGAAAGACGGAGGTTATCTGCGTGCATAGCGCAGACGTTCACCTCAATTTGAGGTCCGATTATAAGTCGACCCCGATCAGGGGTATTTTTCAGAATGTTTGCTCTGAAAAAACCTCATCTTATATTTGAGCAAATACGGTATGTTAAGATTAAACAGGATGGGTGCAATGTGCT
>VKOC01000005.1:14160365-14176110 GCA_009364415.1 Spea multiplicata
AACCAGTTATGCTCTGGATCAATAAAGAAAAATAGATTGCGTCTTATTTACAACGTTCTACTTGATTTAGTGACAGAAGGTACAATATGATTACGATTTGCAAATCAATTAAAATTCTGAAATGCCCTCTTAAGGGTTTTTCAACTCGATCACTACGTCACTTTGATTTTCACATTGTTGTGCAGGTGTTCCATGTGTTCACAAGTCTGTTGATTCAAAAACACTTTGAACGCTGAATTTCAGTTCGAAATGTTATTCCTGTGATGAGTTCACGGCAGTCAACTTACTGACAAAACCAAAATGAGTCCATAATTAAGCTTTCTCACTGGTTTGCAATATTATGTCTCAAAAGACAACACATTGTGATTACTAAATGTACTGCAACTTACTTAGTGGAAACAATTTCTGCATTATTTCATATCATTTAGTCCACTGGAGACTTGTCACACAGAATTTTATAATTAAAAGTGTTGTTTTGTTGTTAGAGGAATATTTTTCCATTAGACATACATTGTAAGGACCTTGCATAGCAAGTGGCCATCTTAAGTGTACCTTTCATGGAAATTCACATTTTCTTATGTTGTGCTGGCAGAATTACGCCAAAATATGTAATTTTTAAGATATATGTTTTAAAAAATTACCTATCCCCCATTTTCCATCCTTAGTGATCAATGAATGAGAGCTCTTGTGTGGCACTTTACGTTGAAAATTATTGAGCACACAGACTCAATTTGTTTTCAGACTGACGTAAAGTTTACTGAGAAGATATTTCTTGGGACAGTGTTGACACTGGGAAGCTGTTTTTTTTTCCTATGTATGTGGGTTGCGGGGGCTCCAAATTTGACCTCAGTTGCTCTTGTCACCGTCACACCCGTCCCATATGTATCATGGAATTCACACATATACCCCCAATCACATGCCCAGGATTAAATATAAGCATTAACCATTTGGACATGAATTTCCTTTTTTATTGTAGTTTTCAAATGGCCCTCTTTCCACTGTCCAATGATGAAGAACGAGTGGCTTCATTGATTATAGCTGGATGATAATTTTTTTTCAAGTTTGTACCATTTTGGTGCCAATGAAGTTACATTTCTCTGACATGTACAGTATACTCCCATGCACACAGTTGAATAAATCATTGCACTGTCTACTGAATATAACAAACATTTTTATTTAAAATGTTTTTCCTTCAACTGGCTATTCTGTGGAAAGAGGGGGTGGTGAGAAGGATATGGTTAGGCACTATACAAAGGGTGTACGTTTGGAGGATCCTTCTGCTGTAATCTGGTAGGGATTGGTTCCATGACATGCACACATGTGTTTCCATAGCAATTGTTTGCAGGTATGGGATAAACATATGAGGCAAGTAGGATTGCAGAGTCTTTTGCCACAATCACAGTTTATGATTTCCTTTCTCTGTATTTTCTCTTCCATTTCCTTTTTTCCCTTTTATTTCTTTTTCCATTGAATTTAATTTCCCTTATTTTCTTTCTATTTCCTTTCCACTCCTTTTCCACCCCTTTCCTTTCCTTACTATTCATTTTCCTTTCCTTTCACCCCTTGCCATCTATTTCCTTTCTTTCTTTTCCATTCCCTTTCTTTTTCCTTCTCTTTCACTTTCCCCTTTCCCTTCCATTCCCTGCCTTCACTCCCTCCCAGCAGTGGCATTATCTGCAGTGAAGACTGCATGGGGCATATTAAATCCTTTTTCATCCGCATTGACTTGTTCAGTAACTGTATCAGCTGTAAATCTGGGGGTTGTTAGGATACCACTGAAATGTGTCTTCTGTTCGTATTAACGGCAAGAGTTTTGTCATTAAGTGTTTATTGTAGTCAATTCGTTTACTTTCATAACACACTCAATACGAGTTGCATGTCAGAAGCAAAAACATATATAATTTGTAACTCAGGATATGCTAAGATTTTTTTTTTAATTTATAGTTCAGTAAGCCTGTTACTATGGCAACTGAAATTTGGAAGATTTACAGAACTGATTCCAGGGCATGATGTTAGTAATTTCATCCTCTTTTGATCTGGCAGTTTCGCAATTCTCTTACCAAACGGGCAGCTCTGAATATGCTCTGCTTCCTACTTAATGATAGGCAGACCGGTTCAGTTCCAGGGCCAAATTTTAAGAGGTCCTTTAAGTCTGCATCATATGAATAGATATATATTCAAAATGTTGCAGGTGAACAGCATTCTCGAATTTATTTGTGAACAGAGGGACTAAAGATTCTTCAGTACCACTGCTTTTATTACTTCATAAAGCATGGAGAGCATAACCAATTTAGATTTTGACATCTGTTTATGTACTAGGGCTACAAATAAGGTGCGATATGATGTGTAACTTCAGAAACGAAAAGAAGGCACTTCACGCTATATTAAAGGGCATAAATTGATCTTCCTGTGGCTTCCACTTACTCACACATCTATAGCTGATATAATATCAACATTCTATGAGTTTGCAAAGTTGATGTATGTCTTGATGTGAAAATCCCCATCCTTCGGTCGTTATGAACAGCAGAAACAACATGTAGTGAGTAAATAAATACACAGCGTTTACATTTTTTTTAAAAAAAATATTCCCACTTACATTGTTAGTTACACTGTTACAATTTTACATTTTTTTTAGTAATATGGAAATATGCTTATGAAGGGGTCTGGCACTACTTCGGTTATAGAGGTAGAATAAACAAACAAAATAAACTAATGGAGGCGAAACATTATGCCAATCAGGTGAAGATGAATGTCCATAGCATTTTCTGAGTGTTTCTGAGTACATGCTGTAATTCATATCTTAGGTAGTATAGGTATTTGTATTGCTGTGGATAAATGTTGATCACTTTATAGTCATAGAACATTTTTACATGTATTCTGCATTATATGTATTCTGCATTTCTTTCAGGTAATGAGAGTTTAGAAGAAAACTATGTTCAAGACAGCAAAATGGGCTTTGTCATTAATGCACTATATGCGATGGCTCATGGTCTCCATGATATGCATACTGAACTATGTCCAGGACACGTTGGTCTGTGTGATGCAATGAAACCTATAGATGGAAGCAAACTACTTGAGTTCCTTATTAAGACTTCATTTGTAGGTATTTCTGGTGAAGACATCTTTTTTGATGAAAAGGGTGATGCACCTGGAAGGTGAGACATTGGTTTTTCTTTTTCCTTTTTTATAACTCCAACATGGTCTAACAAGTCCTCTCTGAACACCATTAGTGAAGCACCAGGCCTGGTGCTACACCACACTGGTAGCCACAGAAAGATGTATTGCATATATACAATTTATCCAAATCCTGCAAAAAAGTATTTAAGGGTATCTAAAATTTGGTGTAAAACTAGACCAACTTGGGTGCAACATGGGAAATTAAATGCAAACAGGTAAAATTTAACAAAGAATTTGGCCATGTGCAGTAGCATTTCCCAAGTTTTCCCTTGATAAATACAGCTTGTTGTATTTACGTGAAAGACTCAGAGAAACCCCATGCAAATTAAACAAAAAATTAATCAGGTCATGGAATGAATGTTAGCTATATCATTGTAACCATGTTGGAAATAATCCTAGTGGTTATGTGTGGCAAACACAAAAACATTTAAAATGATCCAGCTAAAGAAGGTGAAAAAGCTATGGAGATCATGGGTCATTGGAACACAGACCTCATATTTTCATTTAAGAACTTTTTGTACATATTCTACTCAGTTTGTTATATCCATGTAAACATTTTGAATGATTATTGATTATATATTGATATCTTGTAAAACATTTAAAATCATGGCTTAATCTGCATTTTCTTTGTGACTTTAGGTATGATATAATGAACCTTCAGTTTATTGAACCCAGCCACTATGATTACGTGCTCATAGGAACATGGCATGAAGGGGTATTAAACATTGATGACAGGATTCAAATAAATAGAAGTGGAACGGTCCGCTCCGTATGCAGCGATCCGTGTTCTTTAGGGGAAATCAAGGTGAGATTTTGTGTTCTTTTTTTTGGGTTGTTTGTAATAATTGCATGGTCCATTGTAGCCATCTAATCTGGAGATTGCCCTCAAAGTGAGTTTTATTCATGAACATGTATGTTGGTAAATTACAGTTAATTGAAAGTTTTAGTGTCCCAAAAACTAAAAAAAAAACATCTGAGGTAGAAACTGCAGCTCTCCTGCTGCTTTCCTCCTCTGTGGACAAACAATGCCTGCAAATGAGCCAATCAGTAGCAGGAAATCACTCCCATTCAAATCAGTATGAATACACACTTGCCTGCTTGCCTGATGTTTGTTAGCAAAATGGCACAGTGACACAGTACGTGTACGGGCTTTGTCGCGAAGGGTTTAAGTAAGTTTATTTGTATAAATGTATACATACAGTACTGATGATGATCAGATGGTGGTTGTAGGTACTGTAGGCTCTGTTTTCATGCCCTTCTAAACATGAGTTTTTACAGTCACAGTTAGGGTATAAGTTCTACTATATTAGGAATCCTATTGGACCAGTCATAGGATACACTAGCATTCCACAGAAGACCCTCTAATAGCTACATCATATTTTTGAGAGCACATGTTCCTAGGACTCAAGCTGCGTTCAGGCCTAAAGTGTGAAAAACAGAATAAACGCATAACAATGATTTCTTACACTTTTTTATTGTGATAATGCTTTCTCATAACGACGTTTGAGGTTTTTGTTTCCTGGTGTTCTCTAGCTGTGGCCTACAATCTATGTAGAGTTAATACAAATAATAAGGATGATGAGTAACATATGATGTGTGTTTTGGCAAATTCTAGCCTATGTGATATTTGTAGTGTTGACGTAAAAGCGAATTAAAAGGCACTGCTTACCAAACACAGAATTATCTTTGTATTTCATTGCAGATATTATTTTTGCGTAAAACTGAGTAGGCGGACTTGTTGGCAATATTTACTCTAGAAAGTTACCATGTGAAAAGACATGTATTTTTCTTGTGTCAGTTGTGCACACTTGGTACATTCTTGGAGAAATTAGTTACTGTTTAGCAAACATTCAAAGTTTGTTTCAACTGTCTGATTGTCACCCTGCTATGCTCAGGTGTTTAGAGTCAGATTATGCTGGCATGTAAGCAAACACTATCCATAGGTTGCATTGTATTATTTTGGTAAAGTATCAACAGGATTTAATTCATTAACCTTGTGTCAAACACCAAGTGAAGATGCTCGGTAAAAAACACAATATTTATAAACTGAGTAGGAAGCTTTTTTTGTTCCTTCTTTTTTCTGTTTCCCTCCAGATTAAGAAGGTTTTTCCCATGAGCTATTATAGTACATACTTTGCAAACACCAAAGCGCGATACATTCTCAGTATTACATATAATGCATGTTGTCCAATGAGACATTCTGCTTTTATATATGTAACATACACTAAGGTCAGGAATGGGTATGCAAGTGTGCGCATGCATGAGCCAACTCTCACGCTCATGAAGGACGCGTCTCTGGATCAACACAGGGAGAGTCTAGTGGACACCACCCCACCCACTGCAGATCCCATAGGTTCCCCAGGGATCAGACACTCCTGCACTGCCTGGACAACAGGGGTGTTTCTTGCTCCTGTGATCTTTAAAGCCCAGCCAGTTAATTGTTTCAATGCTGAGTTATTCTGCTGTCTTGTACACAGTGGCAAAGTGTTATAACCTACATTCCTCACTCCTGTTACCTTACCTTTATTATCAAACTCCTTGGCTTTTGACCCTTGGCTTCCTGTTTTGACCCTGTATCTCCACTGCCTGCCCTGACCACAGATTGAGCTGACCACAATCTTTCTGTAGTGTAGTGTAGTTTTCAGGCTGTGGAATGCCAACTGAGGGTTTAAATATCCCTCCAGACTCCTCTAATTAGGGGGTGGAGGGAAATACATAAATATCACTTTAAGAAGCGACATGAATATTCATGAGATAGCAGTCTGCACATGAGCAGACGGCTCTCATGTCGTCATG
This sequence comes from Spea multiplicata, assembly GCA_009364415.1. Classification (NCBI taxonomy): domain Eukaryota; kingdom Metazoa; phylum Chordata; class Amphibia; order Anura; family Pelobatidae; genus Spea; species Spea multiplicata. The sequence continues at coordinate 14,166,339 of VKOC01000005.1, forward strand.
TCGTCATGACGTCTAGATCCCTCCATCCTTATGGGGGCGCGCGTCCAGTAGCATGGAGGACCCAATGGCGGCTCCCGCGAACAGGACGAGCAGGGCATGGACGCGGGTACCTATTAAGAAAAAAACAATCCCACAGGCAATATATTTAGGAAAATAAAAAAGTTTAACACACATTAGACTCCCTTTTATTAACCAGGGTGGGGATCTCTACCACCCCATGGGTGGTTAAGTAGTGGACTAAAATGTATTAATATAACCTATGGGAGGTTAAATTAATAATAAAAATGTCTCTACCTCCAAGGAAATTGCTGAGAGGATGTACAAAGACATTTTTTCAGACATAATTAAAAATGGCAATGACATTAAACTTATGTCATATTTTATAAGCAACGAAGAACGAACTACCAGCAGTCAAATCCAAACCTGCTAACATAAGGCATTAGTAGAATATTTTTGTAACATACGTAAGCTCATTTGCCACGTCAAGGCACCCTATGGGAGGTGAATGTAAATGATCACAGGGATATCTCTTGTAACTAGAGGGTACCACTGATGATGTCAATGTGACATCACCGAAGTCCCTATATTTAATTTCTATTGTTTTATGACTTTAGTAATTATATATAAGTTATCTCTTTGTGTGTTCGATGCAAGTTGAAGAGCAGGAAAAGACATTTATGTCCTTTAAATCCAGCCCATGCCAGGTAGTCTACAAAAAGGAACCAGTCTGCAAACTCTGCTTAAAAAAAATCCCTGTTGCTACAAACTATAGCCTTAATTGGTTTAGAAACCTTGTAAGGAAGATTAGTGCAGCAGATGCGAAAATATTAAATATGTGCATTGTTACTTTAGGAAACAATATAGGTACCTAGGGAGTGATAATGCGAGTTCAACAGGTACATTATGTGCCCCAAGTGTGTTATGTGACACCGCTGTAGTAGGAATGCAGTAGTGCAGCTGCTTGCACAACATGAGGGAGGGGGAGATCTGGCAATTTGAACTAATAATAGGAAAATTAGTGTGTATGTATGTGTGTGTAGTGTATGGGGTTAGAGTGAGTATGTGTTAATCACTGAACAATGGGTCCCAATCTCACAACAGGAAACACCATAGAGGATTACCCTAACTATTAGTAAAGCTCAAGTAACTAAATCTACCGTATTGGCCCGAATATAGGCCACACTTTTTTTCGCCCACTTTAAGTCTTTAAAGTAGGGGTGTGGCCTATATTCGGGGTCTAGCGTCCGACGCCGGGCAGGCAGCAGGGTTAGGATACAGATCCCCGCAGCGGTGCAGGGGACCTGTATCCTACTCTCCGATGTGCTCAGACAGCCTCCCCTGCCGGCACTTTCCACGGGGGGTGCAGACATGGGAGATTGTCTAAGCGCATCGCGCAGACGTTCACCGGCTGCAGCAATGCGCGTGTAAACAACCTCCGCTGCCAGCACGTCTGCATGATGTGCTTTAACAATCTCCCTTGCCGGGAATTCCCACGAGGGGAGTCCCAGCAAGGGAGATTGTTAAAGCACATCGTCCAGACGTGCCAGCAGCGGAGGTTGTTTACGCGCATCGCCGCAGCCGGTGAACGTTCACACGATGCATTTTAACTCTGCCCCCAAGCCTTACCAGAGCAGACTCCCGGGTGTCTTGCAGGGCCGGCAGGGGACATCTACACAATACGCGTATACAACTTCCGGTGCTGGCACTTCCGCTGGACGGGTTTTGATATTGATTTATGTGATGCCTCAGCCAACCCCTTCCCTTGTGTATTGATGCCCCCACCCCTTTTGTATTGGTTAATGTGATGCCCCCACTGCCATATGTATTACACCCATCCAGGGGTGTACCTACAGTATTCGGCACCTGGGGCGGATACTGTATGTGGCACACACCCCCACACACACACTTTAAAACTGCATAGCTTGTATTTTTAGGCAAACATTGACAGGGTACAGCATAACTGTTATCATTATATACTGAGGCAGATATTGACGGAGGTACAACAAAACTCCTATCACTATATACTGAGGTAGACATTGATGGTGGTACAGCATAACTGTTATCGTTATATACTGAGGCACGCACTGACAGTGGAACAGCATAACACCTATCACTATATACAGATGCACACATTGACGGTGGTACAGCATAATTCCTATCACTATACATTGAGCCAGACATTGCCAATAATGCAGCATAACTCTATACTAAGCCAAACACTGATGTGGTGCAGGCCTACCACTTCAGTGTCTGGCTTTGTAGGGATGCACCAAAATGAAAATTCTGGACCGAAACCGAAAATAACCACTCCAACCTTAAAAAACAACAAAAAACAGCACACTTTTATTTAAAGTAACACACCAAAATTAGACAAAAAAATCAACAACAATAATCATATATATATATATATAACAGCAATCACAATCATATTATGCCCAGGCATACCCAGATTCCAGCATGTACTGGCTGACTTAGCATTATAGGAGTGTGAGTGCTAACAGCTATCACACTCCTATCATGCTCAGGTTCTAGCATGTACTGGTAGCTTGGGCATGATCGGAGTGTGATTGCTCTTAGCAATTATATATATATTAATATTGTTATTGATTTTTTCTGTCCAATTTTGGTGTGTTTCTTACTTTTAATAAAAATGTGTGTGGTTAATACACCAAAATGTTATATATACACCGTATTTGCTCGATTATAAGATGACCCTGATTATACCCCCCCAAAATCTGAATATTAAGTTAGGAAAAAAAGAAAAAGCCAGAATATAAGACGACCTATAGGAAAAAAAAGTATTTACCAGTTAAACATGTTCATACTAAACTATGTTAACTTTTTTTTTAATAAAAGCTATGAGCTTGAAGAAAATATTTTTTTTGATTTCCTTATTATTTTCATAAACCTGCCCCAGTTATGGCGCAATCTGCCCCCAGGCTTTGGCCACTTCTGCCCCAGAATGCCCTTTATTACCCCCTTATGTGGCCACTTGTGCCCATGATATGCCTTATTAAACCCTCTAAATGCCACTGTGCCACTATATTCCTTTTAACCTTCCATATGCCACTGTGCCCCATGATATGCCTTTTGACCAATATGTGCCACTCTTCCTCCAGAAATGCCTTATATGCTAAGGATTTTGGTGGGCCTTTTTATGGAAATAAATAAAATAGGCAGGGAGGCTTACACAAATGCCTTATGCCCCCATTTAACACCCCCCAAACTTACCAGTGATTCTGACTCCCGGTGTGTTGTCCGGGCAGCAGGTAGACGTCTACGTGATTCGCGTGGGCAACTTCCGCTGCAGCCGGAAGGAGGTACGGTTAGCAGCGGGGGTTGTCTGTGTCCATCGGGCATACATCCTCCGGCACAGACAAACCCCCGCTGCTCCGCACTTCCTTCCGGCTGCACGGACGTTGTCTACGCGAAACGCGTAGCGTAATACATGCTGCCCGCGGCTACAAAACTAGGGAAATACAGAAGCACCAGCGCTGTGGGGGATCTGGATCTTAAATCTCATAGCTCAGACCTATTTTTGAGGTCTGATATATAAGATGACCCCGATTATAAGACGAGGGGTATTTGTCAGAGCATTTGCTCTGGAAAAAACCTTGTCTTATAATCGAGCAAAAATGGTACATATATATATAATTGCTAACAGCAATCACACTCCTATCATGCCCAGGCAGCCAGGACATGCTGGAACCTGGGCATGATAGGAATGTGATTTCAGCCTCCCTATGCCATGCTACTCCCCCTACACTTACACATCCATGCTATCACACACACACTCAATCACAAACATTTATTCACCCCGCCATACCCTCCCCGTTAGTATTGATTTTGTATTGCCAAAACCCAGCCACCCCCCCCTCACTATTTTTTTGGTAATACTTACATTTTGTTTTTTTGACATGGTGAAGACCCTCTCCATGTCAAGAGGAACTGCTCTGTGAGCCCCGCCCTCTTGAACATGACGTCTTCAAAGCGGCAGCCCAGCAACAAAGTTCAAAGCAGCCGTCGTGCGGCTGTAAGACCACATCCGCTGGCCACCTAATGAAGTTAAAGCAGCCATCGGAGGCGGTCTTACAGTTGCACGACGGCTGCTTTGAACTTCATGACCGGGTGGCAGCTTTGGATGTTGGTCTGCCGGCCCGCGGCCCACATCGACCACGCATAGGCCCAGTTAGTCCGGCCCTGACTGGTCCTATTTTCAGGTAGGGGCCTGGAGCTGTAGCTCTATCAGCCCCTACGTTAATCCGGCCCCGTCCATATTATTTTTTTAATATAGAAGCTGTGTAGGTGAACATTCCCTTATAACACACACATTTTGTCTTTGCTACAGGTTATAAGAAAAGGTGAAGTAAGCTGCTGCTGGATTTGCACACCATGTAAAGAAAATGAGTTTGTTCAGGATGAGTTTACCTGCAAAGCCTGTGAACTAGGCTGGTGGCCTAATCCTGGATTGACAGGTAGGGACTGTTGATGTCTCATTGAAGCTAGATATGAGGCTTTTGTCTCTTTCCTTACAAAATAAATAAACATGAAACACAACAAGCTTCTGAACAAAATCTAAAAATCGCCAGTTGATTCTATAATGGCTGGGATTGATTTCTGAGCATAAGAATATGGCTGGTAACAGCTCTGTATATTTTAGAGAAACCACTGTTATGTTTCCCGTCGGGACAACATAAACACCATAAGGTGATATTGTGAAACAGATGGCGGTTACCTTCAACAAACCGTTTGCTTAAGAAGTGCATTTGAATTGTAGAATAAAAATGTAAATGCAGTTTTCTATCTGTTCTGGTAACGCCACACTTCCTAAATGTATACATGATTGACAATCCATTTCAAATTGCACATTGTTTGAGCTTACACTGCATATTGAAATCCAAACATGAATGGATGTCACATTTTCTGCTGACCTTACAATTAACAGTCCTCACCTGTGTACAACTTTTATAATCTGATTAAGTGTGTCACTCGACAATTAAGCATTCCCTGAAATAGTATGAACAGGGCATAAAATTACAGAATTAAAAAAGAAATAATTATTTCTGGAACTGGCTTGCCTATTCAGTACTAGTCTAATATTGCATTTAGTTCTAAATTCATTAACATAGATTAAAGTAGATTAAAGGTGATTTTGCACCTACTATGCTGTGTTGTAAACATAACATTAGGAACATCGTCCCTAATAATGCCCATGAATAGTTATTCGGTCACTTATTCATATTAATTTGAAGCCTACAGTTAAGTGACAGAAGAAGTGTGGATTAATAGATGTGCTTTGTTTCCATGACAGAAAAAGCTTTTAGAAGTTTCTATTCTTTCTTTATATGTTATTGAGGAAAGAATGATACAAATCTATTAAATTTACAGTTAATATTTTGTCCAAGATGAACAGCACACTTTAAAGATCTAAGAATGTTAGTGAATGCTTATTTTGACATGTGCGAGGACATACTAATACAGAAAATACAGTTTATACGTCAGACTCTGAATATGTAATAATGTGAGAAAGATCTTAGACACCTAAGAATATGAGATCTGCACAATAGCATTTCTCTACATATAAAATGCACGTCAGTATGAAAATTGACGGGAGTTAAATTGGCTCAATCCGGGTGTACTTGGTGTAGTATGATTGGACACAGCATCAATGCTTCAGTCAGTATTTCAGTTGGGACCAAGGAGTTTGCAAGGTCATGCGTCTTTAGATTTTGCAAGTTTCAGACGAGGGGATGCAGGTTAACTTGCATGTCCTCCCCTGAAAATCGCGAAATGTTTTGCCCCCAATACATTATGAGAAAATAAACAGGGTCCCCAGGACCAATATTTACCAAGACGGGGTCAATGATTTTCCCCATTCCCCTACATCTGCATGATGGGGCAAGGGTAATTAATAAAACAAACCCTGATGTGGTAAATTGACCTGTATACCCTCCTATAGGAGGCATGGATCTCAAGCTGTGCCTTCCCTTCACCCCCATCCCATACGCAGTAAAATCAGGTGTTAAAATGAAAAGAATACCTCATTTTAAAGTTGCAGACAACTTACAGGTTAATGAATTTGCAAGTTTTCTGCTTTTTTAAACACGTCTACACTTGCATCTCCTTCATGCCTCTGCTTGGTGGCCAGTCCTGTTCAGAGACCAAGGTTGCTTGGAAAAGTATTGTTAACAGTTGGGGCACAGTGGTGAAAAAGAGAAAATATTCTCAAGAAAGATAAAATGACAGGCATATAATGTACGCTAGTAGAAATGTCTTACACCAAAGTGATTGCTCACTAACATATCAGACATTAGAATGTTGTTAGGCTTGTTTTACCATAAGTAGAAAGCAAAAGTAGGTCATTTCATATATCTTACATATTTTTCACATTACACTTGTTACATAAAGTCATATTTTCTGTTTCCCGTAGGCTGCGAGCCCATAGTTGTCAAATATCTGCAATGGAGTGACATAGAATCCATGATTGCGGTGGCCTTTTCATGCGTGGGAATCCTCGTTACAATGTTTGTCGCCTTAATCTTCATCCTTTATAGGGACACACCTGTGGTTAAATCTTCAAGTCGAGAGCTCTGTTTCATTATACTGGCTGGTATTTTTCTTGGCTACATATGCCCATTCACGCTGATAGCCAAACCAACCACCACCTCATGTTACCTGCAACGTTTGTTGGTAGGCCTTTCCTCAGCCATGTGTTATTCTGCTTTGGTGACCAAAACTAATCGTATTGCTCGTATACTAGCTGGAAGCAAAAAGAAGATCTGCACACGCAAGCCCCGTTTTATGAGTGCCTGCGCACAGGTTGTCATTGCTTCAGTATTGATTAGCATGCAGCTTACACTGGTAGTTACCCTAATAATAATGGAGCCCCCTATGCCTGTACTATCCTACCCAAGCATTAAGGATGTTTACTTGATTTGTAATACTAGCAATCTAGGTGTCGTGGCCCCTGTAGGCTACAATGGACTTCTCATCATGAGCTGTACCTATTATGCCTTCAAGACTCGTAATGTTCCAGCTAATTTTAATGAGGCTAAATACATTGCATTCACCATGTACACCACTTGCATCATCTGGCTGGCATTTGTCCCCATTTACTTTGGAAGCAACTACAAAATTATCACTACGTCTTTTGCGGTCAGCCTTAGTGTAACAGTAGCCTTGGGCTGTATGTTCACTCCCAAGATGTATATAATTATTGCCAAACCCGAAAGGAACGTTCGCAGTGCTTTCACTACTTCTGATGTTGTGCGCATGCACGTTGGGGATGGAAAAACACCCTGCAGGTCAAACACTTTCCTGAGTATTTTTAGAAGAAAGAAACCCATTGCTGGAAAAACAAAGTGAGTACATACTTTTTAGACCTTTTTGAAATTTTGTCCACTATGGGATTATGGCAAGCAACTCCAGTCAATATTCTTTGTCTACTATGGTATTATGGCAAGATAGTCCAGTAAATATTTTAGTAAAAACAAGTTACAGAGAATGCATATGAATTAAAATCTGGTATGTAGTATCTATGTGATTTTATTCACTGCTGATTCACCTGAATTCATTTACCAGTTAATGGGTTTTCATCACACTCTTGTTTTGTTTGTATTTCAACTCCTTTTGTCTTGTGTCCCTTTCCTCCTTTTTCTTCAATTTCTCCCCTTCCTCTATCATTTTTCTGCTCTCCCCTTCCAGTGTAAAAAAAAAAATTATTTGACATTCATTAACTTTTTAAATTCAATTTTATACCCAGTACTACCATACATCTCAGTGAGCTCCTTAGTTGGTCATAGTGTTTGCAATACATCACAGTCTACAGGAAAAAATAATTTGGACATCCAAATGGTGCCTCTATGGTTTGTTGCCCAGTCACACTGTATATCACATCACAGAAGCGGCAGATCATGTTCTTTGTTACAGTATGGACCCTGGCATCAAAGTAGAGTTGCCTCTCATCTCTGAATAAAGAGGTGACTCACAGGGCACATATTTATGTCCTGGCAAATACTGGGCTAGTTGCAATGTTAATCCACATTCCTCAGGTGGGGTAACTAGGCATCCTTTGGACAACTGAAAATGATTTGAGATGTGCATGTGTTGGAGATTTATAGACTAAAGAGAGGACCCTCTGTCAGTGCAGATTCCATGGAAAGCTGAGGGTGACTGACTCTGTCTGGAACACTATTTATAGGTATATTATCTACTCTTCTGATGCAGCTACTGGGGGTCCAGTCACCTTCAGACAGTTAACGGATTTTCCTTACTCTCTTTATACTCTTCCCTTGTTTTATTTGTATTTCCACTTCTTTTGCATTTCTCTTCCCTCTGTTCTTCTTTTCTCCTTTCTCTATAATCTCTGTTTGGGCTCTCTCATATTCTGTCTTTCGTTTCTACCCCTCCTTTATCATTTCTCTACTTTCTGTTTATGTCCTCCTCCTCCCTTCTTTCTATCATTTTTATTTTCTCTATTTCCCCATTTTCTTTCTTTTCTCTCTTCCTCATCCTTTGTCTTTTCTATCTTGTCTCTCCTCTCTCTCAACTAAGCATTTTAGCTGTCGCTTGAGACACTATGACCATGGCCACACCCTAACCACCCCTTCACACACGACCGACGCAACCTATCAAGGACTGTCCAGGAAGTAGCTTAACAAAAGGTGGCAACTCTACATCCAAGGGAGATACTAATACCATTCCATTGGTCAACCAAGATATGGGACTACAATTTGTAGTCTCTACTACACCACTCAAAAACCACACTCAACCCAACAACTACACTACTGTTATTTGAAGACATTACATTGTCACATATATCCCTCTATATGAATAAGGCATGGTTTATAAAGCTAGGTTTGCCATAAAGCTGTAAACTTATTTGATTTATTGGTGTAATTTACCAAACCTACATTATATTGACTGGTGTTGGAAATGACAAACCATAGAATTAAATGCTTAATGATATAATGTTTAATTACATTCTGGCATAATACTAGAGATCTAGTCTGAGAGTTCAAGTTGTGTATGCCAAGTATCATGTCCCTGTATGGTGCATGGAAATGTCTATAAGAGGTAGAAATGAGAACTTATTTCTCAGGCTCAATTACTAGTCATGTGTTTTGTTAGTATCATTAGGTACTAAATTTCAGTTTCAGATCATGTTCTGCAGAAGACTTCTTATGACATGAAATTTCCAAAAGAGACCACGGATCTTATCAACAATGGACCGGCTCAAAGAGGACCAATTTATTACTGTGGATAAACAATGGATTGTAAGATTAACTCCACAGATTTTGCATGATCACTAATTTAGTGTTTGACCTAATGAATAAAATCACAACTGAATGAGTAGACTTCCACTGAAAGTAGTATAACCTGAATTATTCGAAGATGTTTGGAATGTGCATAAAGTTATTATAAATAATGAATTCATAAGTAAAAAGTGATTCAAAAAGGGCAAATGGACCGTCTTATTATATCCTGTTTTCTTGTTATATCTATCCATGCTATGCTTTTTAGTCAACATGTATACCACTAGAAAAGGTGTTTGATAACACACATATGTTATACAGTAGTCACTATTATATTACAGAATACTATGCAACTATTGGAAAAAACTAAATATATCACTGTGGAAAAATGGCAAAATGTAATGTTTATTTTCACGTCGCCTTTCCACGTATATATCCCATATGTATATATATATCCAAGTTTGATTTTGTACTAGCATGTACATTCTAATTTAGTTTGGAACACTAATTGGTTAAAG
>VKOC01000005.1:14188235-14220876 GCA_009364415.1 Spea multiplicata
CTTTTAAGATTAGATGGGGTAAGTTAAATTGGCTGACTTCAATGTTTGAAAAGTAGACAACCGAGGGTATTTTAAATGCTGGCATTTTAACTCTTTCCATACCAGTAATTTTGTGAAGATATAGAGCTAATTTTAGGACTGGCTCATAAAAATAAACCTTTTTTGAAAATATGTATTTTTAGAATTTTTCTTTTTACATTTTGTTGGAACTGGATGGTCCCCTGATGGTGACAACAGTGGGTAATTATTTTTACATGTTACCCCTTTTTTTTTTAAACTATTACATTTTTTAAAATTTATTTTACTAATCACATTGTGATTAGTAAGCTGAGCTCCATCGATTGCATGGTTAAATGAATAACCTGTATGCAGGGGAGCTCAGAGTTCTCAGGACAGTCTGGAGAGACCCTTCTGGGAACTTGTTTATTTATTCTTTTTAATGGGTGCCGTCATCTTGCGAGAGGCGCAATCTCTCATTGTGGTGCTTGTGACAGCTCTCCAGACCAGTCACATTGTGTCCTGGGGTGGGTTTTTGGTCTCGTTAAATACCTCAATATTGAGGCATTTCAGCAACACCGTTTGATCATTGACCACCTCCTAACTTCTTTGAAATCAGACAGCTGGAGTCATATAAATGACATTGAGGCATTACAGCAACACCGTTTGTGAGAAGAAGACAATCTTAGATTGATTGTTTTCAACCGGATGTTTTTCCGTGACATGCCTGGCTCGTCAATTGCTGTCAAAGGGTTAAGTACACAGAATATTCATGTTCCATGCCAGAATTCCATACACCCATACTGAACCAAATTACACAATGATAATTATTAATTTCCCACTATAATATCCCTTAAATACAAAAAAATGAGGATGTTACCTTCAAGCCCCCTCTGAACGGGAGTTCCACTCACACACCATCTGTTGATGCCACTGAGACGTAAGGCCATTTCAGCTGCCTGTTGAATAGGAAAAAACTATAGAAGTTAAATATATATAGACAAGACCACCAACTTCCACGGACTCCTCTACAATCCCCTTGTACTAAAATGTTAAAACTAGACTTGAAGAGCCACAAACCTTTGCTGTTGTGCACTCCACCATTTGTGCTTCATCTAAACAAATTCTCCACCACTCAACGGCAACTAGTGGGCTTGGCACAGCCATATATCGTTTTTGGTTCCGGAATCTCCGTCCATCTTCACTGTTACTGTGAGGAATGTCTACATAGTTTAGCTCAGATCGCAGAACATCGTAAGTAGTAATTACCACATCTTGTTCTGCTAACATCTGAGGTTGCAGGAAGCCATGTTTTTTCACACCTTGATAAACCTAAATGCAAAGTGAATAAGTGAATAAAAATGTCAGTTTTACACATCAGTGCATAGAAACTTATTCTAGTCCATTGTGCTATCATAAGCTTTAATTAATGGCAATGACATTTATTATATATATATATATATATATACACACACACACGCACGGACATACACACACAGTAATTTAAAGGGGCAATGAAGCAAGCAATGTTAGGACGCCACATCCTGAAAAAGGTGCGGCCAAGCCACTAAATCGACTGCTTTATATAGAAAGACTCTGTAGGGCACAGGGAGGAATTTAAACATACATTTTTCAAAAGTCAGGTTAGTGGCAACTAGACAGGTAAACATGGATTTGTTAATGTGTTCAGGAGTGAAACAACTACTAAGCTAAGCGTGTCCTCACCATAACCCGAAGTGAGGATGATCGTACATGTCGGTTGATTTCATCTACCCACTGGTGACAGATGGAGCTGGGAGAAATGATGAGGGTTGCTCCAGTGGATACAGGCTTCATGGCCACAAGACAATGTGGACAATAGAATGGTGTGACTCCCAAGTTTTCTTCTTTATAATTTACACACTCTGCGTGTTGCCACAGATGGCACTGCAAGCACTGCACCCGAGCCTTGTAGTCAACAAGCCCCAACTCACCGCAAATGCATTCGAAGCGGTAATCACATGTATTGAATGGAAGCATAGAACAAGGCTGGGAAGTACTTTTCTGAGGATGATGGTCCTCCTTAACATCTTCTTCCTTTGTCTTTGAGTTAGCCGAATCAACACTATCATCAATGAGGCAGTCACTGATGAGAGGTGCAGTACTAGGTAAATGAGAACCTTGAACAATTGCCTTCACTTTAAAAGCATCCTCGCTGACGTCAGGGTTCTGAAGTTCATTTTTTGTCCTCTTATCCTTAGTGTGTGAGCAATAGTCATGATCCTTCGATGCGATATCCAAATTAGGACCTTCGTCCAAAGGTTCTTTTGTATGCATGTGTTTGTCACCGTGTCGCAGCCTTTTTGTAACTTTTATTTTCTATAGTGAAATAAAAACAAATATAGCATATGATTATAAGTAGCACAGGGAATATCCTGTTCTTGTGCGGCTACATGCTAAGGGATTAGATGCGTGTAAAATGCCCAAGCCAATGACCAACACAAGTAATAGTCCAAGAGGCTTTGGAGAGATGCTGATCTGGTTAAGCGGATTTTACACTGCTGCTGACCATACATTAACCAGACCTGTACAAGAAAAGCCCTGGTCATGTACTCAAGTATTTTGTAGAAGGAACAAGAGGAAAGGATGAAGATTAGAACTGGTGAGTATTCGTGATATAATGGACAAGGACACTCCAGTGAGTTTAAATGTGAGCATAAAACACTTATATTATTCATTCTTATTCTGTTATCTATTAAGTTCTAACTTATAGATCAAAAAGATGCCAGGTCCATATCAGATGCATGAAGAACATCAATTGTATGTAATTAATTGACTATAAAACTACCCACGAATTAATAACCATGTATACATACGATGGAACCTCACCATTTTCTGTGACTTGTCTTGGACTTTCTGTTCCTTGTAGTTTTTCCCTAGTTTGAAAGAACCTGTTAAGCCATGACCTTTCACCTGCTCCACTATTTTTTCCTTGATTAACTTCTCCAAGGTCTTTTTAAGAAGCCGGCGGTGCTTTTGTACATCGTACCTGTATATGGCGCTTACATACTTAAAGATGGCAATTATAGAAGCCCCTTTTTTCACACTCATTTCCTTTATTGCTGCCAGTATCATTACTCGTAAACCTGCAAGAGAAAAAATATTGTTTAGACAACGAGCCCCCCAAAACCCTACGGTAACAATATTCTCAATGAGCTTACAACAAACAAAAATTGGACTTTTCAGTTTGTTAGATTACAAAACAAACATGACCTCTGAGCCATACCAGAAGTCCTGTTTTTTTTGTTACTTGGCAGCAGCATAGAACTGCATCTATAACAGCATCTATTCTGAACTACAGAACTTACTGGGATATTGCACTTTTTCTTTAAGTTTGTAATTTGTTGTTTTCTCTCTTTTCTTCTTTTCGTCTCCAGGAGGGGGTGGAATGAAGTAATTCACTAGTTTGCCCTGTTTAAAAAAAAAACAAAAAACATCCCAACAGTCTATATGGCTACAGTACATTGCAGCCAAAAACAACTTAAGGCATATCAAACTATTCCAAACTTTAGGGTTTTTCTTTTATTTATTTTTTACATGAACCTGAGAATGAATTTCTGTACAGGTATTAGAAATTAACTTGCATTTTGAAAATCCTGCAATTGCTCCCTCCCTACCCCCTCTCCTAATTATATATATATATAATATATAATGTAATATAGATTATACACACACACACACGTTCAAACGTTTGGGGTCAGTTAAAAAAGTTTACACGTCTAATTGATCATTAGAAACACCTTCTGCAATTAAATGATCCCAAACTTTCAAACAGTTGTGTATGTAAATATATGCACTCATTAAGATTAAAAACATATAGGTCTGGCAGAAGCTATCTAGCTATTAAGGAGTTACATGTTACATACAACGCCTCATTACCTCGGGTAAAGTCAAAATATCATTTTTGACATCTTTCCGTGGATGACAAAGGATCAGGCTTAGAACCTCCACTGTCTTTCCAAGACCCATCTCATCTGCAAGGATTCCCCCCGGCCACTCGTGACCAGCAATAGGTCTATCTCGAATTATGCTAGAAAGAGACAATAAGTATTAAATCAATGAAAGGCTATATAAACCAAAACATTAACTTGTCTGATGCATACGGTAAGTTGTTCTCAAATAAGAAATATCAATTGTTAATCCACATATCTGTTGTTATTATTATAGTGTTATTATTGGCCCAGATATCTATGATGTAATTAGGCTGGTTACGAGGGAAGCAGAGAGATGTCCCCCATGTAGCCCCTGAGCCTGTTTCCCTAGCCCTAAGCCCGTATATGCCAGGTGCCATACTTTAAACATTTATACATCCAGTCATCACATTAACATCAGGCTGGTATTCCACATGGACACCTTTTTCATTGTGCTGTTATAATTCTGCTACATGCATTAAAACAAAAGAATAATGGGCATATCTGGGAACATCTGGTCTGACGTCAGGGGCGGTCCTGCTGACATCGCTGGAAACACCCCCATTTAAAGGGGAAATGGGCGGGGTTCCCAGGCATGGTTATAGGGCAGCTAGAAAGGTATTAATAATTAAATCCAAACTACATTCCAGTTGTAATTCCATTTCCATTTTAACAAAGTCTTACCATCCAGTAAAGGGATTATAGTAGAGTTTCTTTTCATCCATTGTAGTCACTTCGCGCCACAATACGTGCAAAGTATTTTCTACAAAAAAAACATGGAAAGAATAAACAGAAGGCCTCTGTTCAGCGAGCCCATATTTAATATTATTCATTAGAATCTTTCAGTATGAGTAAAGGAGGCCTTCACTTCTGTTTGGTTCTCTGTGCCTGTGGCATCGATGACTATGGTTATGGTAGGGTTTTGGTAAGGGATGCCAGCCTAAATATCTATCACCCTTATCATCAGCTTGGCTGAGTGTGATGGGAGTTGTAATCCAATAAGTCATTAGCTCATGTCTAAAAAAAAAAATTAAAAAATAAATGGGTGTATGGTATTTTTTCTTATTTTCATTACTTGCGTATAGTGATTTTCTTTTAGTGATTTTCTTTGCAGGTTAGGGGAGTGGCTGGCTGTGCCATAATGTCTGATTCCCTGGACTGTTTTTCTACAGTGTGTAAACCAGCTGATATAACTATTGATATGCTGGCAACTTGTTGGCATGCTTTTTTTTAACTTTTTGTTTTTTTTTTTAAATGTTTCAAAGGCTCCTGATCAGTCTACAACCGATCAGCAGCACTCACTACACACACGAACGGAGTACTGCGTAAATTGAGAGCAGCCTTCCTTTATGATGGGATCTACGTCATATATGACTTTTCATGCCGTCCTTTCATGCAGGTTTTTGGGCTACTTTTTTATGGTGGCATGGAACGTCATGAAAGTTTTTTAACAAAATGTGAGGAATATCCTGAAAATATGGTCACTGGCATACACACAAATTGATATCTAATAGACATACATTTTAAACACCATAATGTGGGTATATTGTCGTTTTTACCAAAACCCTACATACTGCACCTCTGTGCACTAAATAAACCTTTGTATTTAGTTTAAAATAAGCATTTAACCCCTTAAGGACAATGGGCGGTCCCTAAAAACATTGAAAATAATGCATTTTGAGCCCGTACATGTACGGGCTTTGTCATTAAGGGGTTAATACCATCAGAGCTGCTATTTACGGTTCATGTTTTTAAGACATGCCTCACAGCTTTAATTTACCTATTACTGTTCGGGAAGCCTTTGTGAAGGTCGGTGAGGAAAAATAAGAAAAATTCTCTACATAACACATAAATGTCCTGGTTTTTGACAGAAACGCAAATTTTGTCTATTAAAATAACATGAAATGGATCAGAAATACAGTGTAGACATTGTTAATGTTGTAAATGACTAATGCAGCGGAAAACTGCTGATTTATATTGGAATATCTTCCTTCACCACTCCCATCACTCCTGTGTTCCAACGGCACGTTGTGTTGGCTAATTCAAGTTTAAAAGGCTAATCGATTATTATGTTAGCACAGCCTTGTTTACCATAAGCACAGCTAAGTGACCCAAAATTTTGAACAGTAGCATATATGCAAAACAATTTTGCTTATTGATATACTAAAAGCACAACCACAGGTAGGCTAAATAACTGAACTTTGTTATGCTAGAAGCTGTGATGGCAATAGCTCTCCTTTACATTCACTAAACGGTGAAAGGCAGCTTCTAAGAGGGTGGCAAATGCTTTTTTTGAGAACATTTAAGGATGTAAGAGTATTGGAATATTGTATTTCACTTGTATTTCACTCGTTTAATTTTATTTCATTCCATTTCAGAGCTAAGGACTTTACAGACAGGGAAGCTTCTATAACACAGACGGAGTAAAACAGTATGGATATAATAACCTTAAAAAAATATACATTTACAAGAAAATACTAACCATTTGAATGCATATTTTGGAAGTTTTCCCTCATTAGCATCCAGTTGACAGCTTCGTTCTGGTAAGGCCGCAACACTGGAATCAACGCAGGGTGCTGCACATCTTCACACATAGATCTGTTTTCTTTTTGGTGGGTTTGCCTCACGTAGTCATACAATTCCTCAATGTTCTGCCTCTCCAACTCTCGGTCTGATTCCTCTTCATCTTCATCAATATCTGTGCATGTACGAAGAGATCACAAATAACGTACGTGATTTGTTTGCCGAAATTTCTGTGACCACAAAACATTACCTGCAAAAAAAACCCCAAAAACTGGACAAGCAAAAGTCAACCTGAATCGAGCATCATATATAACAATTATTAAAAAGGAAAATGCCATAAAGCCACAAAAGGATAGCCAACGGCACAAATATTGACACTTATTTCTAGCACAGTGGATCGGCATGATATTGATCACCTGGATGCCTTTGCATTGTATCCATCGCTGTGATGTCGTCAAGTAATGCATTCATTTAGGGCTGCAACAACTAATCTATAAAAACGATAATGAAAATCGTTGCCAACGAATTTTGTTATCGTTCAGTTGAATCGATTTTATCGATTATAAGATGAGGGTTTTTTCTAGGGATGCACCGATATATCGGTGGCCAAAATATATCGGCCGAAAAGGGCATTTTCGGCAAAATGCCAAAATATAACAAAAACACGCAAAATAATCGTCCACGGGGACAGGGCTGCTTACCTGTGCATTGGTCGCACAGTGTGTGAGCAGCATCTCTTGTACCGGCCAGGAGAACAGGAACCCAGCGGATTCACATGAATGCACAGCTCTGTTCCTTCTCTTCCCCTGTGAGAAGGGCCAAATAAGTTGTTTGAGAGGAAGCAGCAGGGCCCCTGCAGTAGTCTGGGAGTGAGAGATCTGCAGTTCGGGTAAGGGGGTAGGGGAGGGTGTATGAGTATCTCTAAATGAGATATGAGTGTGCGTGTGTGTGTGGTGGCATAGGGAACTTGTAATCACACTCCTATCATGCCCAGGTAGCATGTGCTGGCTGCCTGGGCATGATAGGAGTGTGATTGCTGTTAGACGTCATATATATAATATTGTTATTTTTTTGGTGTGTTTACCATTTTTATTAAAAGTAACACACCAAAATTGGACAAAAAAATGCAATATATATATAATATATTATATATATATATATAGTATATATATATATATATATTGTTAACAGCAATCACACTCCTACTATGACCAGGCATACCTAGATTCCAGCATGTACTGGCTGACTTTGCATGATAGGAGTGTGATTGCTGCTTACAATCGTGTAAGTAATATTGGTATTGAAATCACACTTCTATCATGCCCCAGTTCTAACATGTACTGGTTGCCTGGGCATGATAGCATTGTGTTTGCTGTTATATGTATATATGGTAGGATTGTTATTGTATTATTTTGTCCCATTACTAACTTTAATAAAAATGTGGTTTGTTTTTTTTAAGGGGGGGCTCATTTTCGGCCTAGTGAATCCTGAATTTTAGGTTTCGGTCCAGACTTTTCATTTCGGTGCATCCCTAGTTTTTTCCAGAGCAAATGCTCTGAAAAATATAATAACACTATAAGCTATATCTTATAATAACACTAAGATCCAGATCCCCGCATCGCTGTAGGGGACCTGGATCCTCCTTTCTGACAGCCGGCGGGCGTCTGTGTGATGGGCGCAGACATCCTCCGCTACAGTCCTCCACTTCCGCAGCAGCTTTTATTATGGAGCACCAGCGTGACATGACCTTCTGGTGCTCCACCATAGAAGCCCTGGCGGAAGTTTTGGCTAGCACAGCGGAGGTTGTCTGTGTGCATTGCGCAATGTTCGCTGGCTGCCAGAGAGGCTGATGCGCGCAGACATCCTCCGCTACTGCCAGCACTTCCGCTGGGGCTTCTATGATGGCATACAGGGGGGTAAAAGGCATACCTGGGAGGCAGTGTGGCAAGTGCATAACGGGGGGCAGATTGGGAAACTTTAAGGGAGATGTTCCAAGCTACCTAAAGAGGTCTTCAAACAAATCTGTTGGGCAGTATGGCTAAAGGTGAGACTGGGATGACAGAGGAGATATGGCCAGATGCTCACCTTACCAGAAAAAATATCTCAAGGTGCTTAGTTGCAGAGTCATGAGGCATTTTTCTCAAAGTTTTTTATTCTGCTGTTTGTTTTTAACATCGTGTTTGTTTATTAAATTATCGACCAACTAATCGATTATGAAAATAATCGTTAGTCGCTGCCCTACATGCATTGTAAGATCTTGCTTAACTACACTATGATGTCTAGCTTTATCAACAACTGGATACAAAATAATACAATGTGTGAAATTCAAGGCTTTTGCACCTGTTCTGTTACATTTAACAGTATTTCACTAAACACAGTAATAAAAACATCACTATTCGTACCAAAACCATTCACAGAAATGATTCTTCATGCAAACGTTTGCCTTAGTTAGATTATTTTTGCCAGGAATACTTAATTGTCAAGTGAGACAAAAGCAGACACTGATAGGCTGATGCCATGAAACGGAAAAACAAAAAAATTAAATACGTTTTTTGTTTTATGTGAATAAAACTTCAGAGGAAAGAAAACAGATCTGCAAAGGTTTATTAACATAGCAGAAACAGCATCTCTCCACGATGGGCCATTTCGAATGAGGTCAAGTTTTAATGAACAACACTAATGCACAGAAAATACCCAGAAACTGTTAGAAAAGCATGTTTCAAGGAATCTATAAATAGCAATGGCATAATCCGCAATCAATAAAGTACAAAAAATTGTGAGAATTATCCTTACCCACGGTCCAGAAAGAATAAAAAAAAAATATATCAGAAATACTTCTGACTTTTTGAGTTCTAAACAAACCAAGCTAGTTATCTTTCCAAAGACCAACATTCTCCTCTCATCTATTTTAGGTTTATTCATTAACTCCTTAAGGACCATGGCTTTTTTTTACGCTACAGGACCGGAGCAATTTTCATGTTTTTTTTTATTATGCCTCTCTTCAACCGGTGTGCCCATATTCATAAGACATCATTTTGTGTGCCCATATTCATAAGACATCATTTTGCATGAATAAAATATTTAAAAATAGCAACAAAAGGTGTTTTTTTTTCATAGGTTTACATGTATCTAAATTGTACACAGTTAGAGCCAACGGGGAAAAATACCCTAAATATATTTATTAACTTGCCTGGATTTGTAAAGGATTTTCATCTAGCCATACGGTATATATAACAAGCTGTGCATCACTTTTTTTCAAATACTTAATTTTTCCCCAAATTTAGTATGGTGAGTCACTAAATTCAACAGTTGTCACAAATATTTAAATCCCATAAAACTGTGTGTTAATGAAAAGAAGACAAACCAGAGTGTTTTCACACTTTTCAGACAGCCACATTATCACCAATCTCTTCCAAAGTTCATGGTAACTTTTTGTAGTTTTCGCACAAGCTTTTTTCCATTTTACTTTGTATTTGTTGCCCAGAAAATGGGCAAGTGCACGAAAATCCCAATTTTGTGAAAGTTATTAATTAACCTCCAAATCAAATTATTTCATATTTTTTATATATAAAAAGTAGTCAATCCAGCATATTTTTTCCAGAGTTCCCCTGCAGATCAATCAGGGGAATCCTATTGCAGCCCCCATGACGGCCCTGCCATAGAGGCTGCAGCAAACCCTCACACACTGACTGATGGGCAACAAGGGAATCCTCCAGCGACCAGTTTTTTGTGATGTATCCCCTACATCCATGGCTGTAAATGGGTAAAAGGGAAAACCATCAGGACAGTTGTGGTTTCTACCACCTCACTTCACTGTTTATTATGAAGGGCCAACATTCGCCATGAATAATTTATAATTTAATGGGCAAGAAGACTATAGAAATCTTGACGGTTTAGCTATGCATTATACAGGGCTGATCAAGCTCTAGCCTGAAACATTAGCTCACTGTGGTTGTACCATCATTATTGTTTAGTGAAGGCAAGGCGTGGAAACCACAGCTTCCCTGAAAACTCTTCTGTCAACTCTCCCTTTAATGAATAGGTCAAAAATGTATTTATTTCCCAGAAATGCTGTATTAATCCTTGGAGCAAACAATAAAAAGACCTTGTATATCATATTGGTTGTGTTCCTTACCTGGAATTATAAAATTGTAGAACCTTTCCATTAGTCTCTGAATAAGAATACAAGACTTTTTCATCCTTCCATTCCCTTCACTGTGAAAGTCTGGTTTTGCCAGACATGCCTCCAATAAATAGATACCAACCTGAAAAAAGATGAGGAAAAATTGAGGATATAAAAAGAAGAAATAATTCGAGCTTTTGGGAGATAAAAAAATACACCTTTTGTCTGAACAAAGAGCTGCACATTTAGGTATAGTTCCATACCTATCCATCCGTCTAACACCGTATCAAAACATGTCAAGTTAGGATATTTTTCCTGCATTTAGATATTTTGGTGAAATAAAACAGGCATCCCGGGCATTTTTATATTGGTTGCGATTGCTTTGGTGCTTTCTAACTATTCTGTTGAATGTAACACCAAATACAGCATTTGGGATTTCATTCTTATAAGCATTGAAACCATTTTTTTATACAAAACTGCAAGCCAAGGATGAAAAAGATGAAAAAAAGTTTGTTGCAATAGTAAAAGCTTAGCTGCTCAACATGTTATAGAGCATGATCTCCCCAGGGAAAACAGAACTTTTTCTATGCCTAGTAGAAGTCTTTCTTACTAATTTTAATGGACATTTCTGTATTTTGTTTTCTATTATACTTCATTTTTATTTAATGGATATCTGCTGGGAACACCTTGGATGCTGCTATAAGACATAATTTTTTAGATAATAAATCTGAATATTTATCTCTCCCTCTCATTCAATGGAAAAAAATCTATAAAATCACTTTTTGAAGAACTTTAAAATTTATGCGAGTTATATAACATTTATTCATTGAATCTCTGCACTATTTATATATATATATATTTGTATGTTGGATACACTGCTATGGTTAGTACCATGGACAGGGGTCTAATGATAAATTATATAAATGATATAACTTACTAAAACACGTAAAGGGTATCTCTGTATCTGTAAGACTGCATACTACTCCAAATATACTGAATAATATATTGGATAGACCTCTACCTCTGTCAAAGTTACACCCCTAGTAATTTTTTTAATACAAAAAATGTTTATTTCTAATAATATACCTGAATTGTATCACATTCTGTAGTCCTTTGATAAAGTGCAATATTATTCTTCTTCTGCAGCCACCTCAAGTCTTCCATTAGCTCCTCACTAAGAGATGTTTCCACCGGCAACATCTTGTCGTAGCTTCTTTTAGGCCCGACTTTTGGCGGTTCTTCATCCACCTCCTCATCTCGCTCATGAACATACAGAAGCAGTTGAGTTGACTTTAATTCAGTTTTAGTCAATGAAAATCTGAGACCCTCGAATACTTTATGACTAATGTGCCCGGGAGGAAGGTGAATACTGAAAACCCCGATCAAAGCTATCCAACCCTCTTCGAGGGGAAGAGGCGAAATGACCATGTTGAAATGAGCAGAGTGTGGAATAAAAGCAATGGTGGACTCTTCGTGTTCTTCTGTGTCTGTTGAAACCCTAAGATTCTTAGGTACAGGTTCACAATCTGTCTTTTGATCGGCTGTGATTTGTCTGGCATCAGGAAAAGAAGTACTTGGTCCTGGGTCCCCCGCATCCTCTACTGAAGAGAAGTCCTCAAATCTCCTGTCTTCGTGCATATTCCAACAATGCTGTTTCTTTGCCTCATCATCCAGCTTGACTGGAGGTGCGCGTTTCCTCCGGCTACTCATCCTGAAAAGAATTATGTATTTGAGTTTAGGCTATGAGTCACAAACAAAACACACACCCGTCAAAAAGAAATGCTTTTGGATGTAGATTCCTAAAAGTGATCTTATCACCATAGCAACCAATTAAATGCTGCCAATGACTGAGCCATTTCACTGGCTGCTATGGTGACAAGGCCACTATTTCTAACTTTTCCACCAGAATCACTTCTGATACATAACCCCCACAATCATGTTAGGTGCGAATCTGTTTGCATAAACATAGCAGAATACGCATTTCGTTTTACGAATAAAACCTTTGTCAAGAAAATAACGAAAATACTTCAAAAGAAACACAACTAATAACGACGGCAAAACTTGCAAAACAATGCACAGCAAATAAACGTTACACTAAATCACTTCAGGACTGCATAGCGTCATTACGTAGATTTTAATTTGATAAAACCCCGTATATATGACATTTATGAGGTAATGCCATACTAAAGATGCTGTTTTAATGCCTATACATATGAATACCTCTTTTCTTCTATTGCGCCTTAGCGCAGTTTTGTTCCCTGGTCCTTATTTCCGGCTAGAAGCAAAGCATTGCCCTTCCAGTGTAGGTAACAACACGCATGCGCCGACGTCCGACACTGAGCAAAACCGTGTTCGAAACACTAGAGAGACCGGACAGCCAGCCGTAAACTCGTGTGTCTCCCGGCAAAGGGAATCGACTCCATAAAAATGGCTTCTGTTCCAATACCACACCATAGGTAAAGGTGTATCATCGCTCTGGCGTTTCGAGCACTTAAAGATATTTGTTGACATCACCCGGACACGTGACTGAATCTTATAGCGGGCGAATGAGCTGCTGTAATATTGTAGATAGAAGGACCCGTGCCAGTGCCAGTGCCAGTGCCAGTGCCAGTGCTAGTGCGCTGCGAACCATATAAAATATTTTATTTTAATTTTCAGATTAAAAAATACAACTGAATTATGCTTAAGCATTTTATTTGAAATTAAACATAATATTTCAGCTGTATGTCACGTGCAAAATATGGTGAAAAAGACTTAAAAAGACAGGTTAAGAATGCATATTAACCTCTTGAAGACCAGGCTGTTTTTTTATTTTTAGTACCCTTTGTGACCAAGGCTGTTTTAACACTTTTGCGGTGCTCGTGTTTAGATTTTCTCCTAAGTTGTACATTGTTGTGTGTTTTTTTTCAGGGCAAGAAGGGCTTTCTTATTTGTTTGATCATATCATCTAATTTCCTATAAAAAAAAACTGTGATGAAAAATTAACAAAAGGACTTTTTCTTTTATTTGAAAAATCTTTTACTCATCTACAAAAGCTAATGAAAAAAACCTGCTAAATAGATTATGTTTGTCCTGAGTTTAGAAATACCTAATATTTTTATGGGTTTTTTTGTCTGTTTTCTGCAAGTTATTGGGCAATAATAAGCGTTTTGCTATTTCAAAACCATTTTTTCCAAATCTGGTCATTCTGCCCCATGTGCTATTTTGGGTATCTTTGAAGTCGACCAATGCAATTTAACCCATCAAACCATTTATTTTTGAAAACTAGATACCCTGGAGTATTTCAAATGCTGGTATTTTAACCCTTTCCATGCACTAATATTACTATCAAATTGTAATATGATTTTTTCTGATATACGTCGCTGTCAAACAAGACCCCAATATGTGTTCAGCAGCATCTCCTGAGTACAGTGATACCCCCATGCATGGGTTTGTTTGGGAGGTAAAATCTCACATTTGGGATGTGCGCATTTTTCAATTTGGTAATTTTTATATCTGGTCCAACTGCCCCCATGTCCTAAGTGGGCCATCTTTGAAGCCGGCTAATTCAATTTACCCCTTCAAACCATGTATTTTTTAAAACTTGACACCCCAGGGTATTTAAAATGCAGGTATTTTAACTCTTTCTATGCACTAATTTTACCACCAGCCTTTGTAAAACTTTGTGGTGGTATTTTTTTGTGTGTTTTTTTCACACGTTGTACTTCAGGTGTGAATTTACAGCTCCTGGTATATGTCACTGTCAAACAACACTGCAATATGTGTTTAACGACTTCTATTGAGTACAGCGATACCACCCATACATAGGTTTGTCTGGTTGTTTGGGGCTAAAATGCCACATTTGGGTAGTGAGCTTTTTTCATTTTGGTCAGTGTGTGCCCATGCCCTATTTGGGATATCTTTGCACCTGACCACTCCAATTTACTCCATCAAACCATTTTATTTTTTTAGCAGACACCCCTTGGGTATTTGAAATTTTTATGTCAGGATTTTTGGGAAGATACAACACAAATTTTTATTTTTTTTTATATACATTTTATATATTTTACTTATCACATTAGTGACCCTACATACTGTGCCTTGTGCAGATGGAATTCAGAAGGCTTTTTGACTAGAAAACAAAATTAATTGTCATTCACTCTTGTTCACAACTTTTTTTTTACTCACACGCACACTCTCTCTTTCTCAATGTCTCCTGACATTAATCTGAAAACCACTTCAGTGTCTCCAACTCTTTCTCTGCAGGGCTTCTTCTTGTTCTTCCTGGCATCTTCCACGTACTTCCACAACACAGTGGAGAATCTGCACACACTCTGATTGAAGGAATGGTAGAGAGGTTGCCCCACGATGTACACAGTGGCTCCATCAGTAGCAAGAAATTTCGGATCCTGAAGAAACCGAATATTTTGTTGCGTGGCTGCGGCTTCTGTTTTTAGTAAGACTTATTTCTTTGTTTGCAAAAAATAAAAAATGAGGTACAAAACTCATGCAATGTGTAATTTTGCACATTCGAGCGAGATAACAACCTTGGTATGTCCTCTAGCAAACTGGGTCACTAATAGAACTAAACGCACATTGGCAAAACTGCTATGCAAAAAAAGAAAATGTTTTTTTTGTGAAAATAATAAAAATAAAACATAAAGAGCTTGTGTGTTTGTTGAAAATGGATATCAAGCATGAAAAGGATCATTGGTGGATTTAATGAACCGTCCAGGGAAGTATTTCTGAAAATCAAAGTGGACTTTCTATTTAAACAATAATCATATTACACTAGAGTTGTAAATGATCAAACATCCTTACAATTCTCCCTTCTCACCATTGGAGGTTTTACATGTAAGTGTACGGCTGTTCTTAGTGCCAGGCAAGTTAGGCAGCTGCGGTGCCTGGATCAAGGGTGAGCACCAACAGTCACCCCAGAAAATTCCCCAATGTGAAGAAATCTGGAACATGATAAGGGTGCATTGGACACCTCCACGATGCATGAGAGACGAGCACAAGAAATCTATACTTACATCTGTGTTCTTAATGTATAAAAAAGGAGCTTCTTACTTGGGGGCTATAAACAGAATATTGTTATTCTTCTCAAGGATGTTAAAACCACTAAAGAACTATAACCGTGGTGTGAATATTTTCATATTTTATGGGTTAAAGGAACAGTCATGTTTAATCTACCAGCTAGAGAACAATACAATGGAGTTCACTGGACCCAGCAGTGTGGCTTGAGCCTAGAAGGAGGTCAAGTCTGCTTCCTCAGAAATATATGGACAACCAAACTAGCTCTATTCCCTTAAGGGAATGTTGATGGGACAGTTTGCAGAAGAATAGGGGCTTTATTCCCTTATTCTACTTTATAGTATGAAGGGCCAACTTAGTGAACATCTACGGAAGAAAAATCCTGGCTGTACCCGTATAAAGCATAGTTAAATCAGTGAGAATTTTCATGCATTTAGTTATGCTCTATAGAAGCCCAATTCAGCCATTCTTGCTGGAGAACCCTGTCAGTGTTAGCCCTTCATAATTAATAGTAAAATGAGAGATTCGAAACTAACCTCTCCTGCTAGTTCTCCCTTTAGTAAGTAGACTCCAAATAATTTACGCAGCACTTCTTACAATACATACTGTATATTCAAGGGGTATGACAAGACTAGAGTTGACAGACTAAGACAACCCGATACATCAGGTGGAGAGCGCTCGCAAGCTAACAGTCTTGAGGGAATTTAAAACATTCTGTTACAGTTAAATCGGGTTCAATCGCTTTGAGTACAGACCTATATTTCTTTGAGATGCCCTAGAAACAAAGTGTTCCTGAATGTTATATGAATACAAAGTAATTAGAATCAAAGGAATCTAATTTGGCTATTGCACTTCAATTTAATTCTTGGCGAAGAATCAAACTTGTCACATTTTCTGACTGGTTAGTTCTCAAGCTTTTGCGAGGAGTGCCAAATGTTTTATTCCCCGGTGTCTACATATTCTAACCCCGCTCAGCTCGCTGCATTAAACTATTTAATTGCATGGCCCATGGCCCATTTTAAAAGGTTGTTACTGAGTGTTTTTTTCCACGCATACATCTTATTAACATGAGAAATAGCACACGTTATATAAAAAGTAAATTAAGCAAAATTAAATTGTGTGTCTTAGTAATTTGAACTAATCAGGGTCATGGTGTACTATAATTGTTGTAGGTTAATTGCATTAAAGCCTATTCATTTAGGTGTTATATATATATATATATATATATATATATACGATACGTGTGCTACAGCAGGCCCAGAAAATGGTGGGGGATGGGAAAGCTTATTGATACTTAATACTTATTGATATAAGTTATATATCAATATAAATAAATATATATTGATATAAATACAGAGTTTGTGCCGCACATACATCATTTGCAATCCACAGGCCTTAAATTGCCAGGTCTAGTTGCTCATCCCTAGTCTGGCCCTGCGCTACAGTATATACACATTTCAGAAATTAATTTGAAAACATATATATTTTTTTATAATCAATTATGGGGCCTATAATATATCGTTATAAGTAAATTCTAAATAAATCATGAGCCTATGCACATTAAACAATTATATCAGAAACTCTTAGTGGGTAGACTCTCTTAATTTTAATTCGAGCTCTTGGAGAATAACAAAACACATCATCTAAACCCATTAGAACAAGGGGGCATGTGATGGATGGAGAGCAGTATCATTAACCCATGGTGCCCAAAGCTTATAGAAGATCCCTGAAGTATTGTGGGCCAACACAATTAGCTTGTCCTTAACCATGTTTTCTATCATTTTCTGCCAATCCTTGAGCTGAGAGGTGGCAGTCTTTTTTAAAGTGTGTTATCTCAGGTGGTTTTTTTTTTAAAAAAGGTACTTTATCCAACTTATTTTAGGGACCTGCAAGCCTCCAATGCATAAACTTCTTTGATGAACTCTAATATTGAAGTATTGATTGCGGTGTTCTGTGTAATTGAGTGTTGAGTTGTTACAGTTCCGAGCTAATAGCTACAACACAATACTACTCTGTGTGAGCTACCAGACTTCAGGACTTCAAATCCGATCATCCTGCAATGGACAATGATCCATGGACATTATGATCACATGATGTGATCACATGGTGGTCATGATCACTATGATCATGATCACATGGTGATCACGGTGAACATGATGGATCACATGGGCACATCATAATCCTCAGAGCAGAAGAAATGTCATCTTCCACATACCATAGTAAAGTACAAACCACTGTCTTTGGACATGTTGCAATAATTTGCTTCATGGTAGAAATGCGATTACTCATGCGGGAACCCAAAACAGCAATTGTACTGACATGCTTAATGCTAACAGGACTGGTCTTTACTTTGATTTATTAGTGACTGCAAAAATCAATCTGTTTACCTAGCTGCAAAGTAAACAAGAGAATGTACAATATTTTCAGTGTTGGTTGCCGTGGTGATGTCTCTTCATTGCATCACTCTGTTCCCTGCAAATGTTAAAAACACTTTTAAGTTGCAGTTACTAAGCAAAAGATACCATTGTAAATGCACCATTTAATATTAAAAGAAAATGTTTCATCAGTGATAAAAAAAGGAAAATATTAGCACCTGATTTTTACTTTATATGGACAGGGTAGGGGATGGGATTGACAGTTTGATCGGATACGGCATGTGGCATTTTTTCTTTAACTTAATTTGGATTTGGAGTGCTAAAAAAATATATAGAAATTCACGTACCTAATTGAGAAGATTGTTTAAATTATTTAATATATTCTACACTGAAACAGAAGCAGAAAGCTATGTTTTCCCGGTATTGTGTGGAAATGGTTAGAAACCAACCAACTCCAACATTTTATGTCCTATCACGTCAGCTGTTGTCAGCTGAGTTACAGAGGTAACTCGTCTAATAACTCGAAACCAATAAACAGTTCCAACTCAAGAATTAGAAAACGTTTACTTGCTGTTGAGTACGGGCAAGAGTGGCACAATCCAGATCTCCTACTCAGTTGTGTCAGATTCTAGTTGGCAACCATGGAACTTTTGAGTTAGATATGGAGCCTATCAAATAATTTGAACATGAGAGTAGGAGGCCAATTTTCTTGTCAATTTTGTCAATTATTTGAGCTTTATAGGATCCTGGGGCAACTTCAATATCAACTTGTGACTGTCCAAGCCTTTGTCAATAGAGCCTTGGAATGATTGGAGCAACCATTGAGAGAAACTTTGGAGAGCGACTGTCATGAATGTGTTTTTGGATTGCTGTGATAGACGAAAGGAGGTTGCAAGAGAAGGTCTCAAAGAGGTTGCAAGAAAGTTGTGGTTTCAGCTCCCTCACTTCACAATTTTTGTTTTAGTGTCAATGGATTAGCTAGCCATGTATAATGTATCATTCAATGGTTGAGGAGACTTCTCACTGTTTTAACTATACATCATACAGGGCTAAAAAAGATGACTTTACAGCAGAAGCTCACTAGGGTTGGCTCTTCATAATGCACAATGCATAATGTGATGAGAGGAAGTGGAGACCACAATGCTCCCTTTAGTGAAGAGATTGTAAAAAATGTTCTTGTTTCTATTTTTATGAAACTGAATCAAAACAAGAATTGCACTTCCAATAATGAAATGAAACACCACCTTCAGCCAAACACAAAACATTGTTATGTTTATAGTGAAAAGAATAGTGTACGTTTTGTATTCCTTGAAAAGATTCTAGAAAAGTGCTGGCAGAAAATAAAAAGAAAGATTTCAGAACAGATAAGATGCAATTGGACCCTTGTAATCTGCCAGTCTTTTTACCTACTGTTGTGGTTTGATGATAATAACACTGCAAACCAAGAGACTGTCTAATTAGACATTAAAATGCAGATGTACAAAAACCAAGATAATGCTTTGTTAGTAATTGATAAACTATTTAAACTTAACTGATATCAGAGGTGTTAATGTGGCTGAATTTATCACCGTGCAATCAGCATTTTAATTTGTAAATTAATTTTGCTCCCAATCATAAACACCACCAAAATCAGAAAAAATAAGTGTTTCATCTATATATAGAGTGGCGTGTCTAGAATATTAAATGTTAACTGTTTATTATTTAACTGTAGAACTCCAGAGGAAGACCAAAAGACACTTTTCTAAAAGGGACAACACTCCCATCAAATGCACGTTAAAGCTTATCATAGATGAGTGGTCCCTTTAAATTTGTATGTGGTCCCCCTTGCATGGGAGGAATCTGCAGAATATATCCCCCATATGCATTTGCTCTTTACCAGTCCCACAGCTAATTGGCTTGCAAGATAAGTTTTTGGCTGTTGCCAGGGCCCGTGTGGTATACTCACATCCAGTCAATTGTCTCAGTGTGAGTTCCATGGGTAGAAATGGCTCCCACTGATAACAGTGGCGCAAAAATGAGACCACGAGGAGGTGTTGCATTGGCGCTCTGAAACTGCAGCTTCTCCTAAATGGACCCTTTATAAGTATATATGTAGCATTGTCAGGATCTTGTTAAGTTTCCCAATAGAGGAAACAAAATCAAGTTTAACAACCAATTCAGTAAGGAACACCTAACTGGTAATCAATAAAGTCCACAATGTGTACACTTCCCCTACCTCCCAATACTTTTTTTCACATTAAAGTGCTACTTCAACATTTTTACCTCCCAATAAGTGAGTCGGTTTTCTTTGGCTCTGGGTTTTGGGTGAGTATCTGCTGTGTGTTGACTTTCAATAAGGTGACTTCTACTACAAAACAATCCCATCTGCACTGACTCTTTCTCTGACTACAAGCAAGATGGGCAAACTGATCCATGTATAAAGTGGATATAGAGGCATGCGCCTACCCAGAATCCCTTGTGGTTGTGGCAGCACCATGAGATTTCTGAGGGTCTGGTCTCTGTAGATGAGTGTTTAATAATACTTCTACTACTATATATATATATATATATATATATATATATAGGCCGCACTTTCTTCCCTCACTTTAAGTCTTTAAAGTGGGGGTGCGGCCTATATTCGGGGTTTAGCGCAGGAATGCGCAATTCAAATCGCCCGACGCCCGGGACATGCAGTTCTAGGGGCCGGGCAGGCAGCAGGGTTAGGATACAGATCCCCCACAGCGGTGCAGGGGCCCTGTATCCTACTCTCTGATACGCTCAGACAGCCTCCCCTGCCAGCACTTCCCACGGGGGGAGTGCCGGCACGGGAGGTTGTCTAAGCGCATCGCGCAGACATTCACTGGCTGCGGTGATGCATGCGTAAACAACCTCCGCTGCCGGGAATTCCCACGAGGGGAGTCCCGGCAAGGGAGATTGTTAAAGCACATTGTGCAGACGTGCCGGCAGCAGAGGTTGTTTATGCGCATCGACGCAGCCGGTGAACGTCCGCATGATGCGTTTTACCTCTGCCCCCAAGACCCACCAGAGCAGACTCTCGGGTGTCTTGCGGGGCTGGTTGTATACGCGTATTACGTAGATGTCCCCCACCGGCCCCGCAAGACACCCGGAGTCTGCTCTGGTAAGTCGGGGGGGGGGCAGAGTGGCAGCATATCTCAGGTGCCATGATAACAAGATTATCAGTGTTATTCACTTCACCTGTCAGGGGTCATAATGTCATGGCTGATCGGTGTATATAATCAGCATAGTCCAGGAGTGCATGGCTCGCTCAAATCCACAACATTTTGGTGCCCCAATGACTAGATAGAACATATATGAAAAAGCAGGAGCACTCACAGGACTCTTTGCAATAATAATGATTTTATTTGAATGTCAAAAAAGTCTTGAGAAAGGCTCACCTTTGTAGACCAAAATGACAACATTAAACAACATTTAACACTTTTTTGATATTCAAATAAAATAATTATTGCAAATAGTCCTGTGAGTGTCCTGATGAAACTCAAATAGAGACTGAAACGTTGACCTGCAAAAGAGGAATCTATATTTATTGAAAAAGACCTAGAGTGCTGGTAACTATCCATAGACTGTGTATACTTTGACTTGTTACCTAGCACCAGGCTACTACAGAATTGGTTTGGAGTACAATAGCATATTATTGATTTTGTGTATATATATATATATGAAACTCTGGATTTTGTTGGAACAGTACACATTTGTTTATTTTTTTATACTTTTCTAAAAAAGATACTTCCTGTTTTATTTATAGCTTTTTTGACCCAGCTCTGTGAAAGCAATATACTGTAACAAACCGGAGAACATTGTTACACTACAGTAGCACTTCTGCTGTGATTTATTTATTTTGTGCCTATTTTGTTGACACATTTTTTATGCAGGGTATTATTCCCTTTTATTTTTAGGGAGATAATTATATCACCATTCGTGTCCTAAAATCCAATTAATTCTCCATATTCTTGACATAGATCTTACTGACAAGGTGAGATGGATTATTTTCTCATTAATCACTGAATTAGTGCTGGGTTATATAGCTAGAAGCATTAGTGACAGTCACCTATTATTCTGTACAGTTCCAGAGACCTCATCTCTACAATAAAATATACTTCTAGAGAGAATGGTAATTCATTTGCAGGATAAAAATTATCAGGAAAGACTAACGGATCTTACTATGTATATTTTTGATCAAAGAATCAGACGTGAGATGTGATAAAAAGGCATTTACATATTTAAAGGTAAGTTTATTTAAGAAGAGAAATGTTAGAACCATAGGCATCATAACCACATCTTACTACACAGTAGTTTCAGCTTGCTTGGCTCTGGCTTTCACATCTGTATTCTTCATGATGGGGACTGAACCAGCTGTCACCCCAAGCTTGACTTCTGGGTAGAACCTGACACTTTGGTAGAACTGAAAAGACTTGGTGGCCACACAAATAGCTCTGTCTCCTTTATTAGGGGTAGACTAGTACTTTATTGGAATTGTTTTGCTCAATAGGAGTCTGCAATGGCCCCTGGTACTTTATAACTGTCCCTCTGAGTAATGATGGATATTGTTTAACTATGAGAAGAAAATCCTATTCATGTGCAATAAAATAAAGTGGGGGTAGATAGATAGATAGATAGATAGATAGATAGATTTTAATATTCAGATTACAATATAGAATACAGCGTGTTGGAGACAGGGGTTAATCCGTGATCTGGAAATTGCTCAACACAAGCATTGTGTTTACAAAGAGTTGACAAAAGGGGGCAGTAGAGTACAGTCAACTACATATGCATCTCACTGTGTCAGTGCGTTAGCTTGTGGTAACAGACCAACCAATTTGATCAAGGGAGAAGAGAATTGTCTTTCTGATACAGGTAAGTGCCAACTTTAATCTCTTACTTCATTCATCCCCCAATATACCTTGCATCCCTTAACTGCACATATGAGGAATCATCAATGAGTCCCGTTGTTTTACATGATTCTTACAGCCTGGTAAATTCGGTTGTATAATGTGCTGATGCAAATCTAGCCCCCCTCTTGATCATTTCTTTTTAATTGCTAGAGTTAATGAACACTGTTCAGTATAAGACTGTATAGAGTTGGGCTGGTCATTGTGCCTAAAGCAGCAGAAGGAACTGGTGGTTGGAATTGCTTGTGTGTGTGGGTTGTGTAAATGTGTGTGGGTGCTTGGAGATTGTGAGTTAGAGGGAGAGAGAGAGAGAAAAAAAAGATAAGAAAGGCAGTACTGTACAAAACAAAAGCAGACAACCATGGCATTGGATGTCTCTGGGTACCTTTCACATCTTCCAGTGTGGGTAAGTACAAAGTGTCAACTAGTTCAGACAGTAGATAGAATGTAGCAGGATATTGGAGTCTGGAGCTGTCCTTGGTGCTGAATACAGCAGGTTTAGAATTCAGAATGGATTACAGGTAAAATGCGCATCTCTTGGCTCTATTACAATCCTGTGATCAGTGTACATACTCTGTAAGATGTTTAATTATTCCCAGTGATATTTAATACAATTACTACTGCAAGTGGATTGATAAACTAGACCTATGCTATGCGTTGTCTGGTTGCTTTACAAACCAATGCTGGGTTGTGATAATGCATTCTTTCCTCTATTTCACTTATTTCAGAAATATTTTTATATTTCCCTCTGGGGTTAAATTAAGCTTTACTCTGTTGGAAATCTGCCAGAAATAAGGATCATATTTTTTATTTATGACACAAATCATAGCTTTAACTTTAACTGAATAAGATGGTATAACTAGAACAAATACTATTTTTACTCCCCAAAAGTACTCTTTAAAAAAATATTTTGTGGCATGTGGAGTGTTCTGTTTCATATTTATTAGCTGTTCCTCATGCAATTGCTTCGACCTTGCCAAAAAGGACAAGATATAAAAAGTAGCATTTTTTAACATAAATTTGGCACGGATGATTTAAGGCTTTATTATATATATATATATATATATATATAATATTATATATATATATAATATATATATATATATAAATAATTATATATATATATTATCTAAAGCACAAAGATTACATTTTATCACAATATAAATAGACACATAAGTGTGTATGTGAACATCATTCTATTATCTACAGTCTATCTATCTATCTATCTATCTATCTATCTATCTATCATCTATGCAATAGGAGGGCTAGTAAAACGTGGTAGACAGTACTTTATGTGAATATACACGTCTGCATAATCACAAATACCGACATAGTCAATGTATGGAGAAGGGACCACTACATATCCCCTAAAACTATAAGCTGTTATTAAAGTGTAGAGGAAGGGTTTAATATGTTAATGTCTCTCTTTATTCAGCAGGATGCTATTTCCCCAAGTGAGATCACCATCTGTTATCCAGACCTGTTTGCTTTAAGGTTGCTGGGGTGGGATTTGGAAGCTCAGACAAAGTGACTGGGAACTCTACTGCATTTGTGCTCTAGTATTTCCCAGACACAACCCTACATCACTCTGCATTCTGTGGATCTGTGTGACAACTTGTTTTAAAATGTTTGATTTTTGGCCAATTTTGCCTGCCATGGTGGTGTTTGCTGTCTTGTCTATAAGTTGCGGCAGAAGAACCCTGCTGGTCGGAGCTTCTTCTCCAAGGTCCGTGGCCAGGATGGATGGAGATATCATTATTGGAGCGCTTTTTTCTGTCCATCATCAACCACCCGCTGAAAGGGTGCCAGAGAGGAAATGTGGAGAGGTCAGGGAACAATATGGCATCCAAAGAGTGGAAGCCATGTTTCATACTTTGGATCAAATAAATTCAGACCAGACCCTACTGCCAAATATCACCTTGGGCACAGAGATCAGGGACTCTTGCTGGCATTCATCAGTAGCCCTGGAGCAGAGCATTGAGTTCATAAGGGACTCATTGATATCCATAAGGGATGACAAAGATGGGATCAGCAAGTGTTTAGATGCAACTCCAACTCCTCAAGGTAGAATTAAAAAACCCATTGCTGGGGTCATAGGACCAGGCTCTAGCTCGGTGGCAATTCAAGTCCAAAATCTTCTACAGCTTTTTGATATCCCTCAGATTGCTTATTCTGCTACAAGTATCGACCTGAGCGATAAAACCTTATACAAATACTTCTTAAGAGTTGTACCTTCTGACATACTTCAGGCTAAAGCTATGTTAGACATTGTGAAGAAATACAACTGGACATACGTGTCTGCAGTCCATACAGAAGGTAAGTGCGATTTGTGTATTGTCGCCTTTTTGACATTTGAACTAGAAACCAACTAGAATGCTCCTCTGACATTTTTAGTGTTTAAGAGCTTTCACAGATTGTATCCCCTGGTGTGACCATCGTAGTTATTTTTAATTAGAATATATCAAAACAGTAAAACTGAAGAACATGAACACTTTTGATACATAAAGATCACTACATTACATTAATAAATTACATCATACCAGGAGCTGTAGACTAACCTCAGAACGTTAAGGATGGAAAAGCTCATCATAATTAATCCCTAGGATAGTATATTATGATTAGGGCAAAATAAATTAAAACTATGACCAATAATTGCTTAAACCTACATGACCAATGATTGATGTCTACGGTTGCTCTTGGATGTCATTTCAACTACCTACACTTGCATATACCATCCCAAAACGTTCCTAATCACATATAACTCAAATCACTTATGTCAACATAACTTTCAAAACTCTTGATACTCAGGAGATCAAAGACAGAGTAATCGACTTATGTCAATAGTGCTGTGTATACACCGAATTGAGACACGTTAATGTGAACGTAAACCTGTGGACTGCAGTCATCACTCTCTTGCTCATGGGCAGATATGGGGTCATTTATAACATGGATCAGCTCTGTTGACTGTGGCTTTGAATTATAAACTCCAAGGAAAACTTTCTAATAGAGAACTGTATATATTGCTCTGGTATTAAATTGAAAGCATGTTTTTTTAAG
The DNA here is from genome assembly GCA_009364415.1 of Spea multiplicata. Classification (NCBI taxonomy): domain Eukaryota; kingdom Metazoa; phylum Chordata; class Amphibia; order Anura; family Pelobatidae; genus Spea; species Spea multiplicata. The sequence goes on from VKOC01000005.1 coordinate 14,214,181, forward strand.
ATTTGGCAGAGCACAGAGGGGCTGGGGGTCATTCTAAGCACACTACTACTACCTACACTGGCATATAGGATGACCACTGTGGAGTATTAATAAAAATCTCATCAACTTGGAGTAGAACACCAATGCTGGAGTGGTCAAGTAGGATCAATTGTTTTCTTTATCAATACAGTTTAGTTTATGTGTCCCTAAATTTGAAATAATTAATAATGGAATAACCTCAGCTTATCCCAAAGCAGAACTTTCCCTAACTTTTCTGCCTTTATGTCAAGTAGCAAATAATGTGTTCAGTCCTCCTACTCCTATTGATTACCTTCTATAATCTTCTGCCTTTTCAGCATATATTACCTTATACATCTTGACATACTTTTCATACTTTTCAGGTTATTTTAGTAGAGCTTTTCAAATATCAGTTGCCACATGTGGCCATCAGTATAAGTGTTTAATTTCACCTAAGGGGAGGAAAAACATGATTTTAATTAGTACTCATAAAAACTTAAATCTGGTTCTATCCACAATAAGGGATTACCTATGTCTTTACTGGTGCCCACTGTGTTATGTATATTCATAATTATAAAAATGTATGCATTGTAAAGGACAACTATTTAAATCCCATTGCTTTGTTAGTTTAGAGCTCTGGGTTAGCCTGGTTTTTTAAGACATGTTCATTTTCATTTTACTGTATTTTCCCCATAGAATTAAGGTTACCAGTTTTTTTCTAAATGATCTTTTTGTTTAATGTGCCATATTAATATTATTTAAAGAAGTTACTGGATTTTACAACCTTCTAGATAAATCCACCATTAGAAACTTAATTACTAATAACCAGAACTTTCCCACAAATATTTTTCAATCATGCAAATTGCTTTTGTCTATTGCGTTTTTATTTGTGCAAGGAATTAGCAAGTGATATAAAATAAGAATCTAATTTATTTCCATAGAAACAAAAAAAATGATTTTAAATGATTCTGTGTTGTGTTTTATGTAATCAAACCTTAAAAGAAAATAATAAAATGATAGCTCTGATAAGAAGTGTTACTTAGCATTCTACTGCAAGCAATAGCTGTGGAACAGAAAATATCTAGAGACAAAAATGTGAAATGCGCCAACTATGTTCCTAGGTCCCTGTGATTTAATGGTCCAAAATCTGTTTTCATAAGAACATTTTTCCTCTTCTTCTTCCTTCTGTTGCAGAAATTAATAACACATTTACTATATAATAAGATCTCTTAAACACCATAATTTTACAAGCTTGATTGAACATTACTTTACTTTAAGATAAATAAAGCTGTTTGGAGAAGAGCTGAAGATTTCATCTCATCCTATGCATTATGAGAGGCTTACCTGGTGATATTCTTCAAGAAGAAGGGAGGAGCTGGTCCTGCATAAAGTATTATAAAATCAGAGAGATGATATTCAAGATTTTCTACCAGCATTAACTGTATAAATATATAATACAGGGCAACATCACCCCATCTTACAAAAGAGGTCCACTTATCTTGGCCCTACATAATGCATAGTGAAGTCTTCTTCTGGTCTCCAGCTAACTTTCAGATGGAGGAATAAATCCTTATCTTGTGGAATATTAATATGGCTCAAAAACACTTTGTATTTTTCTGAGAAGGAGAAAGGCTAAGATGGAGTCATAAGTACCATGTATCCCTCTTACCGGTGTAAGATTAACACCTATTGCACTTTCCTAGTTAAGAGATTTTCACTTCAACAGCTTCATATTTCCACATCTGGCCACGAAATCTAAATAAAATCTGTCTTTTCTCTTCACACAGTATAATCCACTTGCAAACCTCACTCCTGCTGCTACACAAAAAAACTAATTGATATATTTCGATCTTGCTTTATAAGTGTGCTGCAGTTGATTAAATCAATCTGCAAAAATATTGTGTATCATGAACTGAAGCCATTTAGTAAAATGTCTGCAATAAAGCCTCTTCCCCCCGAAGATACCTATAGACAGTCCAATGAATGTTTGCAGAGTAGGTCTTCCAGAAGTGGGACATTACTTTTTCTGGCTAATGTAGGATCCTATAGGTAAGTCCTTCTTTTTCAGTAGGTAAATAAAGGCTCCAGGCACTCAAGAGTTCTAGTGTCAGGCAGATTTATTGAGACAAAAAAAACAATGTTTCGACCTCACAATGAGGTCTTTTTCAAGTTGTCCTTATTTTTCAGTAGTTCTGGTGTCTAAGTATAAATTATGCTGTATTACTGCATGCTTTGTAGAAACATGGGATATATAAACCCACGGAAGAGAATGAGTTACATAGTATTATCATATGGTAATGCTCTACTTTAGAAGAATGCCCCTGGGAAGACATAGTACAATGGCAGTAAACTAGGATACAGAAATCTGTCTGCCTGATATCGCCTCCAATCTACCTTTGAGGTCACTCAGGTGGCATACATCATGTAATACACTTCTACATGTATAAAAAGTTGCTAAGTCCAGATCATGCGTATACTGAAAGCAGCCATACACCTATGATTTATCACCCCCTGGCCCTAAAGTACCCATTCCGCTCATTGGCCAGAAGGTACGGTGTGTGGCCTCAAGGATACATTATGTGTTAGACACATATTCATATGTTATTTCTCATGCAAATATACATGTATTCAACCACATAAAGATGAGGGGCTGTGCAATAAGTATCTCCCCTTCCCCCCAGGGTCAGCCCTAAATTCTATTTTTTTGTGGTTTATACTTCCATGCTTTTATTTGCTTGGATCTTGGCGTTGTGCTTCCGCAGAGCAATAACGGCACAGACACCTCATAAATCACACTTATCGTAATGATTTACAGCTAGTGCAGGAAAAAAATACAGTAATGCTTATTTTCTGAAATGTGCAACTCATGCAAAAATATTTCCCTACACTAAAATATACACTTGCATTTAATCACATTTAATACAAATCAATGTCTCAGGGTAGAAACAAAGCTGAGAATAATATATACATGAAATTTACAGATATGTTTATACGCTGACCATTCAGCAATCAGGGGTTAATGGATACTGTTTTATTTTGTCCACACTATATTGCTGGTACAGAACATCAGTTGGCATAAAGAAATGTAGGCGACCGATTGCCTAGTAATTCCCAGTCACTATGGCAGCATCCTATTGTAGGCTTAGAATTCTCCATTTAACTCTATGTGCTACATGTGACACTAACCGCCTGGCACTCAAAGGTTTTTGGGGGCCCATTAAAAAAAGATTTAAGGGGTACATTTGTAATCCAAATTGTGAAAGATATAATTGTACATAAAGGGAAAAAAAACACTATACTTTAAAGTGTTATATCAGTAAATAAAAAAGCTAGAAACTCCAAGTAAGATCAGTACATCGAAATTACACTGCCTAACTTCAGAGCGAAACATCATAGTGGGCAAAGGGGACCTAGCAGGCCAGCCATGTATCCCATATCTGAAAGCGATCATGGAAAACAGCTTTTCTATGTGTAGCGGAGCTGTCGTTTGACTCCACTGCAGGTCAGCACAAAGGAACATTTGTCTGATTGCCTGAAATTGTGACATTACATCCCCCACCAGTGAAAACCCTACTCCCAAATAAATAAACACAAATACCCACACATTTTAATAGATTCATTTATTGTAAACAACATTCTATGACTTGTTAGCCACAGTCATAAAGGACATGGGGGTTGTAGTCCAAAACTGGGCAACATGAACTTGTGTAAATGTGTATTTTCTCGCAAGATTGTGTTTTAATATAATTATGACATTTAACCACATCTCATGTGCGCCTACCCTATCATGCATCATTGTTGGTAGCCTACATGTGCTTTGTTTGCAATCCATGTTTATACATACCCACATATATTGTTCATGTATAGAAAATGTCATATTTTTTTGCATTTAAATCATTAGTAAAAGGTCAGACATTATGTGTATCCCTTGATGCACCTATGCCAAATCTGGGATATTCGAACTGGACAAGGCGTAACTCAAGTCGCATCTGTGACTACTGACCAGCCGATGCGACAATAATGTCCAAGGGAGTGAGTACTCTTTATTTTGTAATAGCCCCTTTGGTGGCAAATAAAATGTATAGTGCATTTCAAGTTAAGTTAAAAAAAGAAAGACATTGGAGTTAATAGATAAAAAAATAAATATTTAAAATAAAAATAAATAAAATAGCAGAAAAATCATAGCTCTCAGTAAATTCAGAGAGAATATTTACAGCACTATAGTTACATAGAAAACAACTTTTTGCTAAGAACGTTCATGATACTCATTTTGTCTTACACAGAAGGAAGGTAATAACTTAACATAAAGTGAGAAAAACGTATTGGGCAGGAATAATTATACGATTTCTGAGAACAGTAAATTAGGATGACCAACCTGCTGATACACATGGAACAGGCTTCTAATACATATGTACAGTATATTGCTGGTTTAAATTCGAAAACATGATTACATAGTTTGATTTTATAGAACTGTATAATCTAGAATCTGGAAAAGTAGCATATTCAAATTAAAGCATGTTTACGTGTTAAATGCATGTCTACTAAATATTAAATCATGTTTCCTGAACGTTTCGGTCTAAATTACCCAATTTATATATACTTGCATATTAGAATACATATTTTTTACATAGGTTTTACTGTATATACAGTTGTCTGATTGCATATATATGGTTTTTATAGTTGACCACTACATCCTTGGAATCTTCATGTCTTTTTGTTTGTTATTTTCACTCTTTCCCATTGCCAGATGTGCATGATATGTCCTGAGGCACAGGATGTCGGAGACCTCACTCCAGATATTTCTGAGCAATAGCTACAGTGCACCGAAACAAGTGTCCTATTATAGTTTTACTGCATTAGTCAATATTAATAACATTTTAAAGGGTGTTATGGCCTAACAGCAACTATCAAGTCCCAGCTGCCCTCAACTTGGCTCAAGATATGTTTGCGGGCAAAGTGTCATCATGGGTCCCCCTGTGCTAATGTTCCTCCCATAACCATGCCCTATCATGACCACACCTCTTCCTGGTTAAGCCCCTCCCCTGTGGTTACGCAGACCCCTCATATCTAATCTTTCAGTATTTGTAGTAAAAACAAAATGTTTTTGGTGTTCATGCAATATCACAAAAATCATTTTTCAAAAGAAATCATAGGCAATCTTAAATACATAAATATATAAATACAGAAACTCAATCCGAAAAAATATAATATATTTACTATCACTGTAAGCAAGAACTAAAACTAGAAAGTACAAAGACTGACACAATAGGTCTTCTCAAATTCACCAATTCACCAAATATTCTAAATGCTTACCTTAAAACGTACAGGAGAAGAGCAGTAGATTGGCTTGGCTAATATTTTGGCCTGCAACTTACAGAAGGAGCAAAGAGTTGTGTTCACAGTAAATGAGCAGAATTGTCCTCAATAGGGTGAATGTGTATGGGTTCATAGGGCAGTCCTAAAAGTGAGATAGGTCTTAGGGTGCTGACACTCCAGTCCAGACCCCTTTAAGGCCCATACGCATCCCTTCACATTGTTAAAGGTGATTTTCTCTCTGACACCCTTTTCAGGGCTGTAAACACACTTTGAGATGCCACCCCCTCTCCCTTACAGGATCTATCCCTTCACCCCAGACAATCCCAGGAAAAAGGGTGGTTTGATGGCATTTGTGTGGGATGAAAGCTCAATCTCTGACACTCCTTGGAGTGCCTCAGGGGGTGAAGGGCTTTCAAGAGATTTTCTGGAAATGTTCTGGCACATCACTGTCCTGAGCTGCCATCACACCCCTGTGGACACACTCCAGGCAGTTTGGGGGTGATGGCAGCTCAGGGGAGTGATTAGCCCTCAAGAAGGTCTGGCACATAATTCATTGACTATCTTGACGGCTCATCACTCCCTTTAGCTGCCATCACCCACATTGGGGACCCATCCCTTCTCTCAAGACTCAGAGTGAAGACATGGGGCTATAGGGGGGGCAGCATCTCAAGGGTTTGGTAGGCCCTCAATATGATGTCATTCTAGACACCCACTTGAATACCTATCACCCCCATCCCTTCACCCCAGACTACAGGGGTGTGACAGAAGCTCAGGGGGTGATGGGCCCTTAAAGGGCTATCAATCCGTTGAGGGCCCATCAGCCCTCTGAGCTTCTGTCACACCTTTGGGGACCAATACCTTCATCCCAGGCTGCCTGGTGTGATGGGATGGGTTCCCAAATAAGGTGTGGCTGGACATTTTTCAAGAACTATACCAGGTTTCAATTCATTTATATGTTGTACATACAGTATACCTCTGAAGAAGCTGTCAGGCAAAACATGTAGGTTAACTGCAATCAGTGTGTACAAACCAGAATTAAAAAAAATAATAATTTTAACTGTAACTGTGTTTTATTGTATTATTTATGTTTCAGTTGTAACTTTGAACTTAAACATTGTATAAAAGTCATCCTCTTATCTTCTCTTTGGGAGCATTTGGGCACTGCTCCAATTAGGTGGTTTAGCAGCCTACAGTACATAAAGAAATCTGTATATACATGTTTTTTTCTGCAGAACATTGAACAGACATAATAATGAAGATCCAGGTTACATTTACATCTCAGGTACCCTTAGCGGTACCAGAACATGATGTAACAATTATGTGGAAATACAATCTAACATTAACATATAAATATCACAAGAGTTAGTAATATATATATATATA
>VKOC01000005.1:14236623-14250715 GCA_009364415.1 Spea multiplicata
AAATGATTGCAGTATGTAGCATTCCATGCCATTTAGAACCAACTTTCCTTATATCTACAATCCTCTTTTCTGCAGCTAAACAAAAATGTCAACAAGTTAAAGAAAAAATATTGGATTAAGAATAAGAAAAGAATATAACTGCAGTTTTACAAAAAAAATGACAGCACTTGAGTGGGTAATTATATGTCAAAGGGCTGCTCTAAGCCAGCCCTCCAATCTCAAGAAACACAAGAAAGGAAAATAAACAAGAGAAAAAGTTTTCCTTCCCACACAGCCTCCCCCTGCAAACCCTCCCCTCACCGTCCCTGCTGCTGCTGCTGCTTGCTGAAGTCAGTGCAAGCCTCTACCAGCACAAGAGGAGTCCCCCTGCACGGGCCAGGCACACGAGCCTCAACTTTCTGCTGCAAGAGGAATCTATGGCCTAAACGAGAAGCAGGAACTATGCAATATTGGAATAACCCCCAACCGGAGCAGTCTTGAAGGATAAACCCCCTCCTCCCACCCATATGATCTGTAACCTGTGTGTTGTGCAATAACTGTATGTGTGTGTCCCTGGAAGTGTTACTTTTCAACCCATGTGTGATTCTCCTCTGTGTGCTTGTATGTTGTTTTTCCTGGGTTGGATCTGGCTTCCCGGCACCTGCAGGTGCAGATAAGACCATCGGGTGTTTTCTTTTTATTTAGCGTTGCTTGTTCTGTGACTTTGTTTCTTGTTATGTGACATTATGGCCTGCATGATCAGCAGTGATCCTTTAGTGTACTTTTTGCTGGAGTGTTGTGGTGGCAAACTGTGAGGCACTGCTTGCTTGATGGGATAGCAGCGATCGCATCACAGGAGTTGCATTCGCTCTTAGCATTCAAGTAACTGTGTGGTTTATCATTCCTGTGTATATGTTGGTTGTGTCAGTGTGTTGTGGGGCTGGTATATTTGCGTGTAGATTAGTGCACACTGTTTACAGGTGAGTATACTCCTAGATTTCCCTGTGTGTGTGATCTAACACTATTGTGTGTACATTTGTGTTGTAACTTTGTGCTCTGTTGGTTTGTGTTGTATCCTCCTGTGATTTGGTCCTGTTGAAAGGGCCTTGGTCCCTGGGTGGAATGTTGAAATTCTTTCCTTGTTGGTGAAATCCTGCTTTTTTTTTCTTCCTGTCTCTTGTACTGCTGAGCAGTGTGTGATCAGTATAGGACCAGTCCTGGTCTGTGTGATCTGTGTAGTTGTGTGACTGCTTTCACCCTCTGGAAGCCATGTATTGGGGTTCCACTCCAGACCTGTGGAGCAAACTCTTCATCTTGCTGGTGTCCCCTCTGCTCTGTGGGGGAGGTAAGACTAAAACCACATGCCTAAACAGTGAATATTTTTTCCAGATGTGCTCTTACCTTTGAAGGACCTTATGGAAGACTATACAGCTGAATGGTCTCTACTATTCTGTGTGTGTTAAGATATTCACAGCACCCTGGTAACCATGTCGTGTGATGTTTAAAGGACTTGGAAGGCTTTTTTTTATTCAACAAAGGTCAATCTAAATAAAAAGAGCTGGGGTCACCCACCACAGCTTTTGTAGTATGGTGGGGACTGTCTGGATCACGTTTTAGTTTATGACATAAAATACCCAGATATTTTCAGTGTAAGCATAAATAAGCGGTGTGCTACATTTAACAGGTCAGTAAATTAAATAAAGCTAAATTATGATTTTTATTGAATATATTAATATTATACATACCCACCCTATGTGTAGACAATGGGAGTCTCTATGTTATCATAGTTCGTCTCCAGCAAGTGGGGTCTCCCCTGTTGTTAAGATGCTGATTGTTGTTGGTTGGTTCAGGCAGCTGTTGTAAGGTTGTGGATCGGGGACTGGAAATCGAGTAGAAATGCTAGTTCTTCAAGCTTCCACAGACTTTGTACTAAAAATCTTTCCAGATTACACAGGTTGTAAGACAATAATAATGGCAACAATATGTTAAAGTTTAATACGTTATTTTGTATTACGGTGTCTGGAGGTTTAACCACGTCACCAGAACCCTTAAGAAGCCTTTTCAGTTTCTATGACGACTACTTGCCAGTGGAACAGAATTCCCATCCTATATAGAGATCTATTGAGGAAGCAACACTGTCTGTAATGGCAGTTAAAAATGTCAGGTACTTTGCCCACAAAAACCCCAATATTTCTTTATACGTAGAGCGCGTTTTTGTATATGGCGTGATTGCGCAACCTTTAATTAATGGACATATTGTTGCGGCATTGTAATATTGTTTAGAGATTGGTGTGATCACAATGTTTTTATTTTTCTATTTTTTCTTTTGCGTTTGCAAGAGCTGGATAAGTCTCATGGTTCTGTATGGTCTGTTGTCTATCTTGGCCACCAAAGCCAGAAGAGTCTTTTGGTGGCCACCTGCCACATCAATAAGTAGAGCTTAAAAAACTGCCTAAATGTCATTATTATTTTTTTAAAATCTTTTTTTAACAGCTTTCACACATTGAAGCATTGTTTAAAAACAGTCATTTAAAGACATTTACAACATCTTCGTGTTCTATTTATTAATGTGTGACTTGTGTCATTTTAAATGACGGGGCATTTTAAAAACAGAAACAAAAACCTTATACCTGCGTCCTTTTACAGTCCAAGATAGTTCTGATATGTGTTTTAACCTTTATTACATCTTTATTCATTGTTTGCTGATTACGTCTCTGCAGAAATCTCAAAGGTTAACAAGGTGCCTGGGAAGTTTGCCAGGTGGAGCCACTTATTCTAGTTTATATACTTATAGATTTTTTTTATTTAAAGGGAACCTATCCCCCAACAACTTGAATATAGAGACAGGGCAGAATATATAAAGAAACAGAGATAACATTAAACTGCAACTCTAGAGTCCTAGTTTTCTGGATGTAACCAGTCAAGGAACATTGGCAAATTCAAAAATACATTGAATAGCCACGTTGGACACATGAAAGTTGGAGGCGATTTAATATTATTTTTTAATAAAATGCTGTTGTCCTGTAAAAAAACAAAACAAAATCCTTGTTACTTTGCATTTGCAGATTTGTGGGTGTAGTTTGCCTTTAAATGTAAGTTAACATGTCATACAAAGTTTGTTTCAGTTCAACCTTAAGGAAGTAAAACATATTCACAATAGTGAACAGTCAATTGTAAGCGGTAGATCAAAGGTTGATGATAATTATAATTCTTTTTTTTTCATTTTTACATTTAATAAACAGCGTGATATATTTTCTATTGTTTTTAGAAACCAATGGATGGGCCTGTATTTTGTAAGTCGAGGTCCTATTTAAAAAAAGAACCCCCACTTCATATACTCCTTTAAAACACCTTGTCCAAAACTTACTACATTTGATATATTATGTTATAGAGCTTTTGGGTGCTGTGTTTATCCACAGAATTACGGTTTGTAATGGTGACGATTGGAGTTCCAACTTTTTGTATCTCAGTAAGCGTGGTCAGAAGCAGAAGAGTGGTGAGATTGTCCATACATTGGCAAGGACCAAGTAGGCTCAAAGAACCTCGCTGGGCTTGGCCCTTTACATGCATAGTTAATGTTTTTTAATCTCATCACCACTGAATACTGCATATTAAATCATCCAATATATATCCGAAAACAATTTTATACAGCATTTATAAAGAAGCTATTAGCACTAATGTAAAAGTGGAAATTTGGTAAAAAAAATTTATACCTTTATTGGCTAACTGAAGTTTAATAGATTACAAGCTTTTGAGACTACCTAGGTCTCTTCTTCAGGAATCTTATAACCCAAAAAGAGGCCTAGGTAGTCTCAAAAGCTTACAACCTACTTACTCTTTACTTAACCAATAAAGGTACCCTATTTGTCAAATTAGTTTTTTTCCCTAATCACGGCTATCATAGTATAATTCAATACATTTCTAAACAATAATGTATAGGCGAAATCACAATTCATGTTATTTACATTGAAATATTAGTACTGTTAGTAGAGAAGTAACACCCGTGATTTTTTTTTACTGTATGCAGAAAACAGCCACACTCCAGTTGACGGTGAAGGTCTTTATGTACCTCCTCCATCTCTGTCATCAGCAGTTCTCATGGCAAGGAGATCTTCTGAGAACTTTAATGGTTATGAACAAGGACATTTTGGCATAGATGTAAGAGGTGATCCAGATGTGCTAGAAACCGACCAGACCCAGAGAATCAAGTTTAATGGCACAGTACAGAATATCTCACTCTCTTACCATAAGGATGTAACGTTCAATTGTTCTTTTGTGGTTCCTAATTTGGATTACAAAGACCAGATAACCTGGTGGAAGGATGGAAAGTTGCTGTCCTCTTCTGAGCGCATTTCATTACAGTCATTTCATATCCAAAATGGTGATGTGACCACTCTGATGTCTTACTGTAGGTAAGATTTGTGGACATTTTTTGCGTTTCTTTCTCTTACCAAAAGTTTGTTCATATCGCATTTTTTTGGAGCTAAATAATTTAATCCGTTGTTTTAATAATATGTTTCTAGTTTTCTGTATTGGATATTCATTATCCTTTTGGTTTCTATACCCAACATTTCATCATCCCTATTTTAAGGGCTTATTTAAACATAATTTCAGTTATATAGTAATAAGTATAAAATCCATGTAAAACTGTTTTCATGTATGTAAATATTTTTAATGTTAATTAATTTAGCAATAACCTCCATATAAATGAATTAAGAGAAGTACGCAAACATCAAAGAGGATATGTGCAGTCTTATTTATGTTCATTTTTAAGCTAAATGTTACGTACCAAGAAGTGAACTGCCAACATAGGCAAGGCAAGTTAATGGATCATTTTACTCCATACGTGATGGTAACTAATATTACAAACTGTTTCTCACTAGTATTGCAGATGTGCAACATTATGATAATGGGACATACCACTGTAAATTAACTGCTGAGGGAGAAGAAGTCGTTTCGGACCCTATCTACGTTCAGATAGACGGTAAGAACATGTCTAGAATTCATATAAATTCCATTCATTTGCATCACTCAACCACTTGATGATAATCTTTCTCAAAAGCAAACAGGAGTATTTCTCAATTCTTTATGATTATTGAGATCTAAGCAATACTTTGATTAAGAAGTTTAGAGGTATGAGGCTCAGTTCAATGACCTGTCTAACCCTTTATTGGTGTTAATGGTTGAAAATGCATGTACTGTTAAGAAAAAAAACATATAGCCATATTGGCCCAAAAGACCAATATATTGGTGCTACCCTTTATTGGGCCGATTATAGAAGAAGATGTAGCATTATATCTCTAGATGGATATATTGTAATTCAGGTCCCGACTAATTCCTAAATAGGCATGGTGGATTCAAGAACCCTAGCATAGCTTTATTGAAAGTCATAGAAAACTAGTTTTACTAAATGATTCAATGAGAGGCGCAGAATATTAGTGTGATTAAAAAACATTCCACATCTAAAGAAATTAAATGCACTAAAATAAATATCATTAGCAATTAAACCATTTAAATACCAAGACATGAATGTAGGACACATTATTTCATAGTAATGTTCTCCCAATCACATGGATTCACTTTCTATAAGATACCAGTTATAAAAGAGAAAACAAAATTAAATGCATAAAACCATGTATATGCCGTTTGCTGTTAAAACTGTTTTTACTCATTCATTTCATAATTGTAATTGTAATTGTTGTTTGTTACAAATTCAAGTCTATTGTTTGATACATATTATTAGCACAAGAAAAAAATAACACAGGGATAAAAAAGGCATAAAAACAAACATCGACAAACATGGAAACTCACACTACTGTCCTTATCTACCAAACTTACGTTTTTCTTTGATCTTATTATAAGAGTAATGGCTTACCTGGGGAAAGTGCACAGTGCACAGTCATTGAATCATTCCTACCCCTTCTTACCACATACCAAATGAAATTAAGGTTCTTCATGCATCTTCAGAATCTCTGTCATCATCATTTGTGTCAGAGACAGGATAACGTCCAAGACATTCAGTCATAATAAAAAAAGAACTTTTTTTTACATAAGATGCGAGAAGTGATGCACAATCAACCGACAGACCAAGAAAATCAAGTTTAACCCCCTCAGGGGCGCAGCCAAAAAGGCTTGACATTAAGTTCTCCTTCAAGATTGAGCTGCAGCCACCAAGTTACAGGTAACAGGTGTCTGTAGCTCATTTCTTGTCCGTTTAAACATACATAGTTTAAACTCAATCCAGCTTGTAGATAGCAATATGCATAGGTGGCAGTAAGTGCCATTTTGCCCCCAAACAGCTTGTCACTTGCTAATTCTATTTTGTCCACAAACAGTTTATCAGTGCCATCCTTGTCCCCAAACAGCTTAACAGTGCCATCTTGGTCCCCAGACAGCTTGTCTCTGAGATGTTTGCTCCCTAACAGCTTAACAGTGCCATCTCTGTCCCCAGACAGCTTAACAGAGCCATCTTTGTCTATTCTGCAAAGGTAAATTGATTTATATCATCTGCCTTGGATCCTCCATTTATGCAAATTGATCCATTACTTCATCAAGGCTATATTTATGTTCACTATATACTGAGCCAGGCACTGATTGTGGTACACCTTAACTCCCATTATTATATACTAAGCCAGACATTAATGGTGGTACACCTTAAATCCCATCGCTGTATACTGAGTCAGGCAGGGATAATGCCATAACTCCCATGATAATGACAAAACTCCCATCACATTCTCTCACACACTTACACATGCTTTCTCACGCTCTCACAATGTCTTCCTACCTTTCACACATCCCTGTCTCCTTTCTTGCAGCCCTCCTCCTCCTCTTCTGCTATCTAAGGGGGGTTGGCATGGCTTAAGTGCTAAGCACCAGGATATGACATCATATCCCAGTGCTCAGCATCAGTAGCCAGTGCCCATGTCACAAGATAGGATATGGAAATTTCTCGTCTCTGGAGGGGCACACAAATTAATGAGCAGGCGAGTGGAGGCGGCTTTTTATGCCGCCCTATAGTTGCCGCCCAAGATACAGCCCTGGCTTGTATATAGCACATTTGATCCCTTTGATTGTTTTAGGAATTGTACTCTCGGGGCTGAATTGCTTGCTTGTGCTTATGACTTTAGAATGCATTCTTCATTTTATGTAGAACTCTAGGTTTTAGATTATTGAATTATTGCTGTCATTTCTTACCACATACCCAATGAAACTAAGGTTCTACATGTATCTTCACAATGTCTTTCATCACATTTTTTTTGTCAGAGACAGGATATCTTCTAAGAGATCCAAATATCATAAAAAAGGATACTCTTCACATAGATGCAAGAAGAGATGCAAAATCATCCAGACAGACCAAGAAAATAAAGTTCAACCCCACAGTGAGAAACATTGTTCTCTCAGAACATAAAGATGGCAAATTCAATTGTTCCATTGTTGTTCCTAATTTGGACAATGGAGAGCAGATAACCTGGTGGAAGGATGGAAAACTGTTGGCTTCTTCAGAACGCATTTCAATCCAGTCATTTGAAATCCCAGATTTAGAGGTGATATCCATGACATCTTCTTGGATGTAAGACATTTTTTATTAAAGCAATTCAAAAGGGCACATTGGGGGCTATGACGTAGTTCTGTTGGAAAGTTTAAAAAGTAGTCTTAACCTAGCAAAGAGTGGTCTGTTTTTAAAGCCTAATATTTGTACAATTCTTTCTTGTAAGCATTTCAGGTGTACAACGGTCTGATAATGGGACATACATCTGTAAATTAAAAGTCGAGGAAGAAGAAATAGTTTCAGATCCTATCTATATTCAAGTTGAAGGTAAGAACAAAATCTTTAAGAACCATAGAAATCCCAAATCATGTCGGTTACGCGACCCACGAGTAAAGCAGACGTAAATTAGACGCAGGTCTCAGTAAAAACCAGATATAGCATGGGTGTAGTAAGTCAATATCGGCACAAGATAGCAAACAATTTCATTAACCCTATGATTGCTGGGAGATGGAGCACTGAAGACGTAAACAACACCTTTGTATTTGTAATTAATGGTAATTTGTATAGGAGACAGGCCTTCCCTCTACCATCACAATGCAGTGACTGTGGCTGGTTGAAAGTGACACGTACGTATACTTGCTAGGTAGTTTATGACAGTTAGAGCTCTTGGCCTTGATGCAATTATCTGTCTAACCTTTAAATAGTTTTTCGGTTTAAAACGCATGGTTTGTGATTCAACTTCCTTCAATCCCCAAAATGGTGATCATGGAATCTAGATTACAACCACTAAGAAAAAAACTACATTGAAATTATTATTATTATTATTTGTTGTTTTATATAGTGCCATCAAATTCCGTAGCGCTGTACAATGGGTAGACAGGACATAACAAGTAGTATGTAACATAACAATTTGACCTACAACAGGTGAGGAGGGAAAGAGAGGAGATAAATAAATAGAAAGCTATTTAAGTGGATACATTTTTACAGTCCAGACCATAAAAAACATTATGTACAATCCACAAGACATGACAGAAATGACATGCATTGTAGAAAGCTAAAATAAGCATCATGCACAGACAGGTATAAACGGTGGTCTTTTGGGGGGGGGGCTTTATACCCTGTGAGTTGAATTGCTTACTTTAAGTATGATTTTAGCGTGCAATCTTCATTTTCTCAAACGATCTTAATTATAGACAGATCATTGCAGTTATGTGTCAGTACCATGGACAGGGGTTTTGATATGGATCATCATCGGGGCATATCGGTCCAAGGGAATTCTGAAAATATTATCAGGAGGGTTCTAGAAGATAACGCATGCATATACCATTATTAGATCTTTAGTAGATGGTCATTACCATGGCTATGGATTGAGGCCCCAATTAATTTGTGATGTGTTATGATGCCTTTAATGTTAATAAAATGTTGATTAACTCTTCAAATACCCTGCAGTATGTTGTGCTGCTCAGTCATTTGGCACCTGTAAGGGTTCTTTAAATGCAAAAAGCCTGATGTATACATATTTTAATTCAATGTCTTCTTTGTCATGTAGGTTTACCACATTTTATTCACCAGCCAGAAAAGTTAAATGTCTTCAGAAACATGCCATTCAATCTGACCTGTGAAGCTGTTGGCCCTCCAGAACCAGTGGTGATTTACTGGTTCCAAAACAGCAGGAGAGTCAATGACGTTCCAGATGTATCTCCATCTGTTCTCAGTATATCAGGTACGTTTATTATAGTTTTTAATTAAAATCATACTAGTCATTTCAGCATTTTTTGTATTTATATTTAACTACTAATTTTATCTTGGTTGTAAATTTATGAAGACCTTTAGATAAATGGTCAAATGTTGAGTAAGCGGGCATAGGCTCTTGCTGGCTTAAATGCCACTTACCCTTCAATGTGCACTTGTGTAAATCCAGAAGAATGAGCGTGAGGACCATTGCGAATGCATAGGCAGATCATAAGCAGCTCATTAAGACAGAGTCATTCTCAGCCATGTCTCACCCATCTTTGTTATTTAACCCTCCTTATACTATGTTGTTTCCCCCCCCATTACTTTAAATTCCTTTTCTTCTGCTCTAAAATCATATCAATACAAAGTTACTAAGTATGCAAAACTGCTGCACCAACGACCCCAATCACACCTTTGCATTTCCCAGTACATTGTGGTGATTGTAGCTCGCAACTTCCCCACACCCAAAAAAAATAAGCCAAAATCTTGTTATTATTAATAATTGTTTTATATATAGCACCATATATTCGCAGCACTGTACAATGAGTAAACATGACATAACAAGTAGTATATAACATAATAATTACAGAAATAACAGGTAAGAAGTGACCTGCTCAAAAGAGTTTACAATCTAGAATGGAGTTTTAATAATTCCTTCATAATTTTGTCTATGTTGCTTTTCGCGCCTAAGCAAGAGATAGTGAATTGAATATTTCTATTAAAATAGTTATCACTGAAGATAGATGAGTTTATTTATACATTTTAGCTCTGTGAAGGAATGTGTGTTCCAAACACACTTTTATGTTTGAGTTTAGGAGGCTGCAGTTGTTAAGAAAAAAAAAATAAAAGGTTTTGGTTAGAAAACAATGCTACCAAAAATAATTCTCCATTTATTATTCATATGTTTACTATCTTGGAAGAGCGTAGGGTTCTGTAAACGCATCTATAATTATGGATGAAAAATGCTAAACTTGGAGAAGTAAATGGAAGTTGAGCCTGGTTGCACAACATTCACCACTGTGGACAACAGTTTCTCCAAATGTCTTTATAGACAAGGCCGTAATTCAAACTATTTATATAAACTGGAAACACAGAATGTTGGAATATGATCTTGGAATATGATGGCAGATGAGGACTTCCTACTCTACTCTTACCGTTCTTTGCTTATTGTAATATCTCAGGTCTGATATTATGGTTGGGCCCAACAAAGAAATTACCCTTAGTTATGGTAGTTGAAGAAATATAAGTTGTGGGGCATCATATCTGATGTTGAACTCTTTTCTTAAATATGCCGAATGTATGATGACCTTTGCAATATTGAACCAGTAAAATATTCAACCGTAGAACCTGCATATTTAACTACTAACCAGAAAGGTGATACTACAAGTATGCCAAAACCATATTAACAGTTAGCAAATTTCACTGCTGGTAAGTGTATGGCTGTGTAATTAAATTGGTTAAAAGTATGGATAAAATTATGTTCTAGTTCATGTATTCTGATTAAAATGGAATCTCAGCTTTTTTTATCTAATAAAGGTAAATAAAAATCTTGAATTCTTAACAGATGTAGAATACCTAGTGCCAAAACACAGCAGATGGATTGTTGAAATGAATGTCTAAAATTGCCTTTCATGGAATCCATTAAGACAGGATAATTATATTCACCTCTGTAACCTCCTTTGGCTGGAATTCATAAAACCACCTAGTATACTGCTGTGCAAGAGACATTTAGTTCAGTTTGAATGGTTTTAATTAAAATCGAGACAAATGGGTTTTAGTTAAACACAGAAAAGGGATTTAAGTTCCCTGCCCAATGATGTATATTTAATTACGGTAAGCATTTCATCCCAGCGTCTTATGCCATAGGCATCAACTTTAATGTGGAAACATGATATATGCAGCTCACAATGATAGCCTGTATATGCCACGTTAATTGGTATGTCTACGCTTTATACTGGTAGACTGGTTCCCCAAACTGGGAGTTGGCATAAGCACTGAATAAGAAGGGCCAAGAGGTTATCCTGCAAGATGGGATGAGCCGGCCATCCAATCTATTGGATGATTTAGTGGAAATGATCCCCCCTCTTTATTCAGTTCTCCTGCAGTTTCCTGGTTTAGTAAATACAGCCCAGTACGCTGCCAGTTGGAGATGCAATATCACCCTTGCTCATCTGTACACAGTTTTTTAACTTTAAAAAAATTAGCATGATTATACGGGACATTCCATGATTGACGTAATTGCAAATTCTCTTTGTCATCATGTATTTGTTCTTAATTAGAGCGCTATTGAAAAAACAGAAGCTGTGAAAGAATGCATCTCATTGACGGCACACAAACCTTCACAGCTTACCAAAGCCTTACTGCGTGTATACAGTATGTATGCTGTGCAAGTCTGGTAGCTTTGTATAAATCAGGACCTCTATGCCCATGCCAGTATTTTAATATACATCACCATAGGCCTACAAACAAGGCATATTGTCCTACTGGATGAATCAGATGTCCTTCTGCCTCCTTATCATCCTTGTACAATGTAGGCAAGGGCATGTTATTTTCTGAATACCTTTTTAAAATAATTCATAGAAGGCATGCTTGCAGCGGGAGAAGAGAGGTCTGCCTGGTTGGAGACACGGATATCCTTGTTTCTCATTTGGACTTCTAGGATCAGGACTTGCAACTAGGGGCCCCTATGCACACTTTGCAGCATATCTAACTAACTGCAGAACAGAAGCCATCAGAATGGTGAATGAAAGCCCAGACCGATATCGCCAGATGTTTATTTGATGTTTAGAAACTCGGGTCTGCAGGTTTTGTAGCTAAAGGCTGGCAGCTGAAAGCCACGCACATCATGTGACTTTAGTTTTTTCCAAGAACACTTCTTAATCTTGTGGTTTGACTATTGTTTAGACGCGGATCTGCAATATTAAGTAGCTTACAATTCCTGTTTTTCAGTTAGATTAGTTGGTACATTCAATGTTTTCTATAAACGATTATTTTTATAGAGGTAAAAATAGCAGCATTTAATTATTAATGACAGATAATATTGACTATACTGTGTTGCCACCCCCCCCGTATTCTTTGTAACACATATTGCAAGATATCACCTATCTCCAGGCCGACTTGGTTAAATTGGTAATTAGGTGTCTTCAATAATAATAATGTTTTCTGAATGAGGTAGCCCTGTTACGGTTCCCTTAATATTCTGGGCAAATTTTTGTGGAAATATTTAATTCATTAATAAGCGTTGCCTTCTTTAAGTGGCTGACTTCCTTGGAGGTGGGGTGGAAACAGTGGAGGCTCCTCCATAGGAGCAAATGCGCACGTGAACTCCCAAGCGCAAAAGGAAAAATGTTAATCTAATTTATATTAAAATGGATTTTTGAGGAATTTTGCTAGTTTTTTTCCCTTTTGCTCTTTGGGGTTTTTTGTGCCTTGAAGCCTCCTGTCCCCTGATGTAGCCTGCCTATGCCTATCATTGAGCCAAATAGAAGACCCTATTTGGCTCAATTGCTACCACTCTTGCAAAAGCCCCGGCTGAGCCACCCTTTTGATCTCTGTTCGCACAGTAAAGGCAGTACGAGTGGGGGAGGAGCTCCCAGCCCGGAGCCTCCCCTCCCTCCTCAGTGACTGACGCGAGTGGGGAGGCGGGGCTTACAATGTTCTGCGCCGCCCCTTTCCTTATAGGATTTACACTGCTCAGCAATCTAACAGTAAGTATGAAATTATTATTTGGGCTGCTGAAAGTTAGGGGAGGTGGGGGTTAATTTAGGGGCAGTAATGGTTAATGGGGTATTCAGGGTCAATTTAGGGACAGTTATGGTTGATGGGGTGGTCAGGGTTAATTTAGGTCAGGGTCAATTGCTGTATTGTACTTGTCATTATCTGTATTATTTTCTTTGTGCAGAGCTGCGGAATCTGTCAGCGCTTTATAAATAAAGTATAATAATAATAATCCCGGCACTATTTAGTGAAAATGATGGCCGGGTTTATTATGTACAGTTGTGTGTAAAAGAAAGTACACCCTCTTTGAATACTATGCTTTTACATATGGGGACATAATAATAATAATAATAATAATAATAATAATTGTGACCAACCCTTTAAGAGCTGAGTTATAGTAGTTTGCTGCGTCTGCGACCATTCAGTGTACACAATGCCAGGAGGAAAACATCAGCAAATTATTATTATTATATTATTATTATTGTCTATGTACGATAGCGACCATCAAATTCCATAGCGCTGTACAATGGGTGGACAGGACACAACAATTAGTACATAACATAACAATTTGACTTACAGAAACAACAGGTGAAGCAATTGTTGCTGCCCATCAATCTGCAAAGGGTTATTCATTCATGATATATTCATTCTACAGTGAGAAATATTATTCAAAAGGGAAAATGAAAAAGCCCAAGAGTTAAATTGTTACATATATGTAGTTACATAGGCTGAAAAAAGACATTCATCCATCAAGTTCAGCCTTACACAAAATTTTATATTTAATGTGAATATTTAATTTACTGATTGGCTAGCACAATGTGTCAGCGGGAATTGATGCTCTACAAACAATGTCACTTTGTCATTTTTGCAACAAGAGACACACTTTAATACAAAATAATATCCATGTTTTTAAACAGAATCCTTAACTGCCATCTCAATCACATGAACACTCACTAGCAGTTTAGAGGTTAAACTTTCTCAGTCATGGCTGCTCTATGACATCAGAGACATGAGGAGAGTCATAGCAGGGATCAGAGAGTTCCGTGTGCACATTTTTCTTTGCGGTGTAGAGGTGAATAGAGGCGAATAACTATAGTAGAGAGATTACAGAAAGCTGCAGCCATGCCCCTTTGGGCAACATGCAGTATTTGCATGGACTATCTGGACAACAGC
>VKOC01000005.1:14254482-14373283 GCA_009364415.1 Spea multiplicata
CAGTTATATAAGTTATATAAGATGTCAATCAGGAGGAACTCCTTGATTCTCTGTCCAGCTGGCTGTGGCTTTGCTGGTGGTCATCTAAATTTCAGAGGGTTCCTTTGCCGTCTTGGGATCCAGAGTCCCTCGCTCCTTTTCCATCCATTCTAGGACAGTTTGGTCCATCTGTATCTGTATTGAGACCATAAAACCGAGTTAGAATCGCATACTGTGTGTTGGCTGCAATGATCGACGCTGTGCTGCACTCGGGAAAGTGTCTACAGTTCCATGTTTATAATGGAAAGGTGGGACGCAAATGGGAGGGGTTTCATTAAAGCTACACCCAGTCCCACTCCCCCACACACACCCAGAGACGGCTAGGCCCGCCTATTTCCCCTTAACCTTATTTATGGGGCCGACTCATTCATATCTAAATATAGGACCGGTTGCGCTTTAAATGTAAATTACCCATAAGTGGTGCTTTAAGCACCTACTGATACCCATATTAGAGACTTACCCTCTGAATGGCCTGAACTCCAGCACGTCTAAATAAATCTGGCAACGGCCCGAAGTGGCCGTGAAGCTTCCTCCATCTTTTTGTTACCTGTAGGATAAGAAGACGACTTAGAGAACAACTTGGCAACAGGTGAATATCTGCCCTGCATAAGCCAGACAAATGCCCAGAATAGCTAAAGAAGGACAGTTCTGCCTCCTAACACATACACATACCGGGGTTCCAAGTACCCAAATCTAAACGTCTTTTCTCTCCACCAACGAAACATTCTAATTAATGACCCCAACGCATTTTAGAAACACTAGTAAGTGGAGCAGAGAAGTTGTAGTTTAATATGTAGTTTATTATTGTAATTACTGTCATTTATTATTTCTCATTATTACCGTTACCTTATTCAATAATGTATTTGTCTCCTCAAAATGTGGGGCAAATAAATTAAAAGCAAATCTGCTATGATTATCTTGTTTCTGCTCTGCTGTACTACTGTCTCCTTCTTCCAACTAATGCTTACCTAACCGTTTTTTGCCAGTCTGATGCCAATACATGGAACAAAGTCTATGAGGTCATTCATCCCCAATCAAAGACAGGAAGTGACATAACTGGGATCTTCTTAGATGTTGGTACACCTGTCGCCATCTTGGAAAATGATGACGGTTAGCTTGTAAAAGAAATAAAAGATTTTCTAACACATTTTGTGAAGTTGTAAGCAGTGAATCTATTGGATAAAATGTTGTTTTTCTTCTAAAGTGAACTTGATTGTCGGTGTGGGCCCCACCACATCAGGGGGCAAGACCATCCCCAGCCTGGTCCATAAGTTCATAGTTTAAGTAGCTGTTCCTTAGCCGTTGGCGTAACTATAGGCGTCGTACCTGCAATGGGGCCCATCCCTCTAGGGGCCCCGGGGGACCCCTGCTACCTCGTGTTGCTGTCGCCTCATGTCAATTCAACATTTTTCAGAAAGGGCCCTTAAGACCTGGACCGGGCTGGCTGGTCAACATCTTCCACAACAAACTCATCCAACCATAACCAGAAATAGTGTTCTTCTAACGCATACTTCTCTTGCAGTCCCCTGTAAAATGGGTAGGTGACCACACCTATGCACTGCCCATTTAAGTTACTGGCCCCACCCATTACAAATGTTAATTGTTAGGGGTGAGTAAGATTCCCGGTGAGGGTTACCCTGTGTAACGAAACTACCAGCTGTGGGCACACGACCCTCTCCAATACCTCCTAACATTCATAGTTAATGTGATTAATAAACTGGTGCATATAGCGGGGTCTCCCCCCAGTGCCCTTCCCTCCCCCAAACAGGGGCTATAAAGCCAGGTAAGAGGGCATTACTTGTGTGCAGCTGTTAGGGATAGTGGCCGGGTTGCTGCGGTGATTACACCAATTTACACCAGCTTCATAAAATGCATCACCAGGGGCAGCGGAAATTGTATCCCCCAGTATGTGTTTCTCTGATCTCCGATATCCTGACCCTGGTTGTTAAGTATAGCCGTGACTTTTGTTATCCTGATCCTGATTGCTTAAGTTTACCCTGTGACTTCTGGTACCCCGCATATCATCGCCGGTGCTATCCCCCCTGTCCACCTGTGCTTAAAGCGCTGTAACCAAGGTATCTCATAGCACATTTTATTGCAGCAAGAGTGTACATTCCTGCACTTGTGTTCCTCATCCCCAAAACACGAATATAGAACCTTACACAGAGAGATTTAAGTGGCAAAGAGGGACACTGGACAGACATGCACCATTATTGCATAGGTAGCTACACAGTACATATATTAGTGCAAAAGTGTTCTTTGATGATCATGTTTTCTTTTTATTCACTTTACATCTTTAGTGGTGTGTTGTGGATTAAGCCTAGGGTGACACATCAGAGCAAACAGCAGCAGAGGTTATCCTCACCTCTGGATCACAACATTAATACTTTGTATTTACTAGACCACTTTGGATAAAGTTCCTCCACAAAGTTGATACTGAGAGGGGTTGGAGGTGCTGTTCTAGTTCTAGACTAGGAACCACATATAATTCCATCACTGGTCATCTGCACATATGATGAAATATAAAACCCTTAATCTGACGGATCTCTTCCATGAGATAAATCTCAGAGTATATATTTCATATAAGCTCACCTACATTTAGTGGTTTCATGGCTAAACCCCAATAAAGAGAATTATTGGAGGTTGTTTAGGCCTCCAGAGTGATTTGCTGTCTGCAGGCGCTACTTGCACAGTGTCAGACATTTGTTCCTCTCCATCGATGTTCTCTTGCTTGCTAAATAGCGCAGAACCGGTATATAATCCCATATCCCACAGACATACAAGGCTCAGCAGCTAAAAGTGTATTTTCTGTAAGAGGCATAGATCAATCTGCCCCCCCCGAAGATAAATTCAGGGAGTAATCACACAATTTAATGATTTCTTCTGATGGCAGGCTTAGGGGCAACTCACATCACTAATACATCATTCTCTCATTATGCATCATTTAAGGGGTTTTCCAAAAAAAAATTCCATGTAGCTACTGAATAGCAGAATCTGGCTAATTTGAGGCTTTCTTACTTTAATTTAAAGATTGTGTAAAACTGACCATGCACAAGACAATTGCGTGTTAAAAGATCACAAAATAGTTTGTACAGCATAATTCCTTTAATGTATTAGCATTTTCCGTAGCTGTTTCAATGAGTTATCCATCAAGAGGCTCACTTCCCAACAACCACACTTCAAAGTGGAAACTATTAGGAAGATGTTCGTTATTATACCTATTACATCCAAAGAATGATGCAACAAAAGGCTTATTAAGAGCACTCAATTCTCTGGCAAGAGCATTGGCGTGGCCAGCAAAGTCATGTTGCCCAGGATTACCTTCAAAAGACCTGAAAAACAGAGTTGCCAATTTTATTAAAAATAAAAGCATAACTAAATAAATAACCAAATACATCAGGACAAGTGAAAGATGAGTTGTAATTTTAGACAGTAGAATATATATATATATATATAATATATATATATATATATATATGATATAATATATATATATATATATACCTTCTTCAGTATCAAGATGAGCACTTACGGGATTTGAACTCAAAAATTGAAAAAAAGTCTTAAAGAGACCTACATCGGAACCATAAAGGTATTTGAATTCAAATTGATATACATGAAGTTATACTAAATGCCCATAGCACCAGGGTGCAATACTCAGTGGAGTCCGCGAGTGCAGATCCAACAGTGTCTAATATATATATATATGTATATGTATATATATATATTTATATAATTATAGCCTTGTCAGCATGAGAACTGTTTGTCCCCTCGGATGGGGGAAGTGCAGTATGATTGGTTGTTTGTTGTATTATTTTTACACTAACAGGATGCTGCCACATAGTGTTGTGTGCGATAGGGGTGAAGGGTTGTAGTATATAAGAGGAAGGATAGAAATAAAGGAGAAACTAGAGGAGGAAGAAATGATTTGTGTGAGACTGTAGGTTATGAGAGAGAGAGAGAGACTGACACATAAACTAGTATTAACTATAAAGGTAGCTACTTACTTTACATACACGGGCAGTGCGGGTAATTTGTTACACTTAACATTGTTGTCCAAAGGGGTGGGACAACCCACTTCTGGAGGGATGAAAAAAAATACTACATCTTTTGAGGGATTTTCAGTCGAAAAAGCTATGACAAGAGGGGAAGTCATTTCTATTTTGATACCTTTCAAGAGAAACAGAAAATTAGAACACACAATTTTCATTAGGGCACATTTGATAAACACCGTAATATGTTGTCCTGTCAGCAGGTAGATAATTAAGGCATTTTTTTCTGTGGCAACAAAAAGTAAGTATGTTTCCATAGCAAGGAAACTTCGACAGGATTCCGATCTACAAAGACATTTTGTAAAATGAACAAGTTGTGTGCAAAATGGTAAAAGTAATGTAGTTACCATAGCAAACAATAGCATGATTCTGTTGATTGCCCCCCTTTTACCACTGTAACCCTAATGCATTTTTTTTAATTTACTATATTTTCTTTGCATTCCATAGCCGTTTTTTTCAACTTCTTTATTATTTAATGTATTTGGGTAAAAAAAAAACAAAATACAAAAAACAAGAACTATAGATTTATGTAGAGCTGGTACAGAATAGAAAGTGTCTATTCTCTGCAGTATACTAAATGATTTCTGGCTCTTTAGCTTAAATTAGTCCTTAGCACTATATAAGCTGATTTTTGTTTACAAATAAAGAAGAGGCATACAGTACATGAACATGAGTCCTGCTGTAAGTTAAAAGATTTTGGGTCGGAAGTTTAGGCAACGTATGCATTCTAGAACATCTAATTTCAATTAGCAATAAAAATAAAGCTACTCTGATAGCCTGTCTTGTATGAGCACACTCCCAAATCCAGCTTATCTAAAAGTAATGTAGGTTAATATAAAATAAAAGTAAATAATCATTAATAATCTCCTTATGGCTTGAATTAAGAATTTTCTGTGACTTTATTTATACGGTATTAGATTATTATTTTTTTTAATGGGATAATTATTCCTGAAATGCCTTAATTCGTCTATTTTAGTTGAAAATTATGGTATAACAATGTGATTTAATCAGAATAATTTAGGGTAATTGTAAGCTTATATGCATATGATATTTATGATCAGATCATTGACGGTAAAGAATAATGCTGTAAAATACTTAGATGTGATTAAGATTCTAGCACCATATCTTTGATTAATAGGTCTGGGAAGATACTGTAGTTTTTTTTATGGAGTGACATTTTAAGATAACCATAATATGCAAGTTTATTACTTCTAAGAAGAGACAATAATGTTTCAAGCCATTTCAAAGAATGACTGCTGTGGGAAAATGTCGGTAGGCGATACAATTTATAGGTCTAAGAGCTTAAATAGTTTAAATAGCCTAACATCATATCTTTCTAATAGCAGAAAAGTGATTTATAGGACTTGATTTTAGTTTACTTTTGGGCCACAACAACTATGAATGGATTTTTTCTATGCAGTTCTTTATGTGAATGTTTGTTGGACAGGAACAATGAGTATACTATAGGCTTTTTGTTTTACCTTTTATTGTTCTAACCCCTGGGCCGGATGTGGACAGTCTATTTTTACTTGGATCAAAGGATACCAAACCGATGCTATACCTTTTTCATTGAATCCATCCATATACTTAATCAGGCGATCGATGGATGTAAGTTCGTTGTTTTCTGTCAAGGAAGTCATTACCCAGTTTGATGGTTCATAACGACGATATTCAAATCCCTGGAAATCCAAAAGGTAAAACAGTTATTCTCCCTTAAAACTGCTTCAAATGTGTGTGTGTGTGTATTGTATGCGTGATTCAGGGTAAGATGGAGCCTTAACCCTGTCCTCTGCCAAATGTAGAGACCACAGAGATATCACGAAATGGAAAGGAAAATATAGAAATAAGGGAAGAAAAAACAAAGTATGCATTTATGTGGACATGTCCTTGTATGAATATATATTCTTTTCTCTTAATCCAGCCACTGAAATAAAAGAATGCATATTAAAAAAATTAAATTAATTTGAAAATACTTGCATATGCAACCTGCTAAAAAGTAAAAATAAAGACACTCACTTTAACATCTATTTTTTAAAGCTTTTACAAAAAAAACAACTTACTAACTGTAAGTACACATCTGCAAGATGGAAATGGGGCAAATACATATGGGGCGGTTTCCCCATACACTTGGAAAAGGGACCGCAGGATAATTTAAGGTGTATGTGATGACTAGACTACACCTGACGTTGCATTATGCATTTGGGGTCTATGTACTGTGTACCATTTGAGCCATGTTGCCCCAGGACCAAAAGTTATATTGTCACTAAGCCAAAAAGGTTTTTAGCTCATTGTGTTGCAAAGTTTTGCTCTTAATGTACAACACTAGATATCTACTTACCTCATATTTCTTCAGCACTTTATACTTGGGGCATTTTGTGCTGCGGCAGATCGCTGGATTCTGGTGCCCAGCATAAGCGTGTTGCTCAACCGTCACTGAACAGCCATAGATACACAGCAAGCATAGCACTATCAGAGACTTATCACCCATCATCACTGTCAGGTTCTACTGGAAGCCTACTGGAAGAAATGAACATTGCCCTTCCTTTTATATACTGGATGTAGAGGAGTGTCTGGTAATGAAACCCCTTAGATGCCAGACACGATCTGAGCTAAATGGTGCAACCACATAATCAGCACTTTACAAAGGGAAGTATGACACTAATTGATCATAATCCCCTCCCTTAGCTCATCGTAGCGCAGGTTACCTTGTGGCAGATGTGTTTACATGCTGTATTCAAACTTTGGTACTCAAAAGTTCATATTTACTTATTTTATGTTAGTATAATTACTATTTATGCACACTTAATATGCATTCTTCATCCTGTAAAAAGAAAACAAGTCACTGACCATTAGGAGAAGCAGTGAGCCAAGGACATGATGGGCAAGAAGAGGAAAATGCATATGAGGGGATTGTGCAGAATCATTCAATGAAAATTTAAAGGGACCATTCAGCTATTATTAAGTGCTTATGATGGCTGGATTGTCCCTTTAAGTGTTGTCTAGGTACGTGTAAATACATTAGAATTAAACTGAAAAACACTAGACAACATTGATTTGGGGTTATTGGTAGATTTTGAGATCTTCGTAAATACCAACTCCACTTTCATCCACTTCTGTATGGTTTACCTAGCCTCATGATTTCTTATAATTGGAATAATTTTACTGTTCTGAAACTGGAGGAAATGCTCTAAGTTAAAATAGCACTGCAAGCGAGTTTACCCACTATGGTTAAAGGTACCTTTATGTCCAAGTGCAACTCAGGTGCCCATTAGGTAAATACTGCAATTATCTACAATACACCTAAAACCATCCAAGTGACTACTGAAAAGTGGCTTTTTACTCCAAGCAAGCAGTAATGATAAGAGTACTAACATGGGTTTGAACCAAAATCTAATTCTATATATATATGATTATGTTGGGATGCTACAACCTGTCTCCTTCCAAGGCAAGGAAGGCTGGCACAAATTTGTCCAGCAATACAGTGTGGCAGACAACATGTCGAATTGGTACTATCAAGCCCATCCTACATGCATTCACCAAACTGGATTGCATAGGAATAAAAGGAGTACATAAAGGACCCTATAAGAGTGTAAATGCCAGCTATAGGCCCTTTGCTACCATTATGTGATATTTAAAATAAAACATGAAAAGTATTTCGGCAATAGTCCCAAACTTTCAAATCAGTCCACCCCCTGGAGGCAATTGTGCCCTTGACACAATATTTTATCATTTATCAATAATACATTATTACTATGTCAAGTATTTATTGCCTCTAGAAATGTATACATGTCAGTATCTAATCATATTAAAGCAAAGAGAACATTTTCATTTTGGTACAAAAAAAAAGACCAACATGATGGACTCGGCAGCAAGGATAAGCATGAATCATGGCGGACATTTTCACTGTTGTAAATAGACCTCTTGGGTTAAAAATGTGTTAGAATGAATTGTTCTATTCTCTTTATGGTAATGTATAGACAGTATATGTGTGTGTGTTTGTGAGCTTGTCTGTGTGTATGGGTAGGTGTGTGTAAGAGCAGAACTTTGAGCACATTTACTATTATGTATATTTCTTTCCAGCTTTACAGAACAAATATACACATCTAGCCAGACTCCACACAGTTTCATTCCACATCTCAGACCTCCTTTACAATAAGTATATTTGTAAGCTGGTTTGTGTATGTATGTCCGTGTATATGTGTGTAATGGCAATGTATGTGTGTTTATGGGGAGGTATGTGTAAAGGCAGTGTAAATAAAATAACCTCTATAAAAAAAGAGGTGGGGGGCACAGTTTTACATTCTTGCCTCGGATGCAAAAGGAGCTAGCTATGGCTCTGTTTCTCAGTACCCCTCCTCTTTCTGCCCCTCTCTTTTCTCTCTTCCTTTTTCTCTTTCTCTCTTCCCTTTTTCTTCTTCTCTCTCCTTTCTCTTTCTCTCTCCTCCTTTCTCTTTATCTCTTACCTTTCTCATTAGCGCTCCCTTTTCTCGTTATCTCTCTTATTTCTCTTTAGGATAACCAACAAATTGTGGTGGCGGACACCAGTGTCAGTGTACAGACACCTTGACAATCACTAGATCTGGCAGGATTTTGTGTTACATGGTAACTACTGCACATTTAGGATTATGTCAATCTTCGTAAATGTGGCCTATAATTTTAAATGAACATGAATGTGTAAGCATATTGCGGGTATTATGTTACTGGATAATGTCAATTTATATCGGTTTAAAGAAGGGTCAATAATCCAAAAAGTATATGTAACAATATCCGACAAAGGCTCTTACATTTTTGATGATAGTAATTATTATGCTGTGACATCTCAGCAATGGCGTTTGTGTCTAAGGTAAATAGCAGAAAGTTATAATATAAAATATAATTACACGTGTGCTGTGCCCCAGCTTATTATTGGCAGCAGAAATGAATGGCGTTGGTTGAAATGGCCGAATAAAAGAAAGTTACTGACATTTACAAATGTGAAACTATTATTGAAAGAAGATATATAAAATCCTAAATGCCACTGAAATAAAACATTAAAATAGAATGTCCTGAGATTATAAAGATTTAATAATGTGCTAGGAAATAATTTTAAAGAGCAATCAAACAATATTATCATTTGGCATGTCACATAGAAAATGATTATGACGACTATACATTCTGGGTAATTAACTGTGTGCATGGCTTGTCCCTACAGTATGTGGTTCAGCTGGGGTGAGGTGCCACCTCCTGTTTTTCTCCTATGTAAAAAATAGAATGCAGCAGATCCTCTCATCTCAATACAGATCCCCCTCAATGACACTCATCTCAATACAGATCCCCCTCAGTGACACTCATCTCAATACGGATCCCCCTCAGTGACACTCATCTCATGACAGATCCCCTCCAGTGGACACTCATCTCAATACGGATCCCCTCAGTGACACTCATCTCAATACAGATCCCCTCAGTGACACTTGTCTCAATACAGATCCCCCTCGATCTCATCTGACACTCATGACATCTAATACAGATACTCAATACAGATCCCCTCAGTGACACTCATCTCAATACAAGATTCCTTGCTCAGTGACACTCATCTCAATACAGATCCCCCCTCAGTGGCACTCATTTCAATACAGATCCCCCTCAGTGACACTCATCTCAATACAGAGTCCTTCCTCAGTTCCTTTCATCTTGATACAGATTTGTCACCCCATTCCCTCAAGATTGTAAGCTTGCGAGCAGGGCTCTCTCCACCTAATGTATCGGTTGGTTTTAGTCTGCCAATTCTTGTCTTGTCATACCCCTTGAATATATATGTTGTATTAAGCGCTGCGTAAACTGTTGGCGCTATATAAATAAGAGATAATAAATAATAATAATTCCTCCTCAGATCCACACATCTCAATACAGATCCCCCCTCAGGGGCACTCATCTCAATAGAGATCCCCCCTCAGTGGCACTCATCTCAATACAGATCCCCCTCGGTGACACTCATCTCAATACATAAATGGGCACTCCTATTGTAAAGTAGCTGTTCTGCTATATACGTCTGTTTTTCTCTACTTAACACTAAATAACAAAAAAATTATAAGCAATTAATGGTGGAAAGGAATAAGAATCTTCAGCCAAATGAGCAAATAATATTAAGTGTTTACTTTTTTCTAAGCTGAACAGTTTGCTTGTAAAGTCCCTAATCAAACAGCTGGGCTACTAGCAGACCTAGTTTGACTCTGGGTGAAGCACCGCTTCTCCAGTTCTCAAAGTCAACACCCGAATCCTCCAGGTCGCGGGAGTGTGGTCTTGACACCCCCCACTCTTGGTGCATTTGCCCTTTAAATGGGGGTATTACCACTGACATGAGCAGGAACGCCGCCAACATCAGTGGGAACCCCCCTCCTTTAGTGGCTCAAATAATAGAAATGTCTAAAATGAGGCCTACCAAACAGGTGTGAGCATGCTGCAAATACAGTGTATTGGCTGTACAATGTATACAAAAACTGTCTGCGCTTCTCATCCTAATAAAGTTGGCAACAAATATATAAACATAATATAAATGAGAGGTTTTGGTTATATGAATTGGCCAAAGCATAATTAAGCTCACCCGCCACGTCAAGGCACACAAAGCAGCTTAACCCCTTCAGGTTTTTTGTTTTGTTTTGTTTTTGCCATGTTTGCACTAAATGACCAGAGCAGTTTTTGTGCTTTTGCTATGACTTTATTCAACTCTGATTTTTGCAGCACAAGTAGGGCTTTCTTTTGGAAAAAAATATCTATACAAACCATCATTTAGTATGAAAAATATCTAAAAATGTGGAGGAAAATTTAGGATAAAAAGGAAATATTTTCACAGTTTCACCTATAAAAACTATATATATAACCAGTGCAAATGGGAAAAAAACTGCAAAAGTGTATTTAGGTATTTGTCCTGTTTCTGGAAACATCACATATGACTGGTATTTTCATTTATTTTGGTACTTACAGGGTTAAAAATGAATGACGCGCATTGCTGTTTCTAAACAAGATTTTTTTTAAAATGTGGTATGCTGATATTCTGGCTCAATAGCAGCCAGAAAAAGAAAAACTGCTGAACAAAAGTATATATTTTTTGAATGTTGCCATCCCACAGTATTTTACTAGGGGCATTCTAACACTTTTAATTTAACCATTTTAGCGTCATTCTGTCCTAAACATTGCAGTAAAAACTCCTTTACTTCAGTATTTTTTGTTTCCTTGAGTAAATGACATTACTGAAACAACTTGTGATTAGGCACTGCGGGTTCTAAATTGGAACATGCTCATTACAGTTTTCAAACATTGAATGTTGACAGATCAGTTTTCTGGGCCCAGGTCTAATTTGAGACACAGTAGACATCTCTTATTTCATTTTAACCTCCTAAAACTATATATTTTCAAAAACTAGACAGCGCAGGAAATCTAGTTAGGGGCATATTGGCCTGTCTCATGCAGCCAAAGTTAGTCTAGCCAGTGGTCTCTGCCGGCCAAGTTTTACCAAGTTAACCCCTGACGGCGAACCTACGGATTTCCGGTCCCGTTATCTATGCAGCATCGCAAGGGTTAACAGGAGCAGAAATCTGTAGGTTCGCCATCAGGAGTTAAAAAGACTGTGCGGGTGAGCCTATTGGTCCCTGACGGAGGACCTACGGATTTCCGCTTTCTGTCAACCCCGCGATGCTGAGTAGATAAGGTAGGGTAGATGGGGAAGGGAGCACAGAGAATAGTAGATGAAGACGAACACAAAGATTCATTGTGTTGTGTGTCTTCGTCTTCGTCTATGTTTTGCCGCCGCCACCGTCGTTTCTTTGTTTTTCGGTTTGAACGACGAAAACGCACTATTCGTTTGCCCGAAAAACGAATGCACAAGTCTAGTAAATAGCAGAAAACAATATGAAAATGATATAATAAGATACAATTACACATGTGCTGTGCCCTGGCTCATAGTTGGCAGCAGAAATGAATGGACTTGCTTGAAATGGCTGAATAAAAGAAAGTTACTGACATTTACTTATGTAATACTCTTGTAATTGAAAGGAGATATTTAAAATCCTAAATGCCACTCAAATAAAACATAAAAAACAGACTTTCCTGCATAAATTGGATGAATCAGGCTGTGGACTTTTACTTAGTTTTACATCACATACAAATAACTTTCAATCATAATTTGAAACTTTATAACCGATACATATATAAATAACAAACTCCAGCCCTTGGCACGAGCCCCGGAGCACATCTTACACAACACATCATCTCGCCAACCGCCCTATAAGCCATCTGGCAAACCTCGAATGTCAGTTCACGCCGGCCGCCTCAAATGTTTTTTTTTTAAATCATTTGAGGCCCCTTCCCACAAAACCACGGCCTGTTTCACCATACATTGTATATTAACATTAAAAATATTGCGACCATTCTCCGTATTTCTGTCTATCGGACCTATGCCTGGTCCCATGGTTCGTTTCTATATAGCGAGTGTCATCATATGGGTTGCTCTCTCTCGTCGCTGATCCCCTTATTGTTACCATTGCCTTTTGTTTCTTCTTTTGCGCAATGATGTGTTGGGAGTTGCTGATGTACTTCACTGCACTGTTCCTTGATTCCCCCCCTCCCTTTTTTCCTTTCTGTATCCCTCCCCAAAACTTTGGAAAAAAACAATACAATTTGATTTACCCTAAAAACAGACTTTCCTGAGACTATAAGGATTTAATAATCTTGTACTAGGAAATACATTTAAAGTGCAATCAAACAATATTATCATTTGGCATGTCACGTAGAAAATGATTACGACTATACATTCAGGGTAAGTGAGGTGCAGCTGGTGTGAGGTGCCACCTCCTCAGATCCCCTCCCCTCAGATCCATAAATCTCCATGTAGATTCCCTCCTCAGATTCCCACATCTCAAAACAGATTCCTTCCTCAGTGATACTCATCTCAATAGAGATCCCCTCAGTGACACTCATTTCAATACAGATTCCCTCCTCAGTGGCACTCATCTCAATACAGATTCCCTCCTCAGTCCCACTCATTTCAATAGAGATCCCCCTTCGTGGCACTCATCTCAATACAGATTCCCTCCTCAGTCCCACTCATTTAAATTAAGAACCATATACAAAATATTGACAGCCTCTGCCTGTACCATTAATAAAATAGTGTCAATAATTTATGACACAGGCTGTGGGCAGTTGGCACATATAATCATTAAAAGGAGGGTCAATAATCCAAAAATTATAGGTAACAATATACTACAAAGGCGCTTCAACATCTGAGCCCAGGCTCATTACTGGCTACAAAAACCCTGTATTTGTGTTTCAACCTTCAACTATGGGTTGGTTGAAGCAGCTCAGTAAAAAGAAAGTTAGTGACATTTACAAATGTGAAAATATTGTTGGAAGCAGATATGTGAAATCCTAAATGCCACTCAGATAAAATATAAAAATAATTTTATATTACAATTTCCTGGGGTGATAAGGATTTAATGATTTTGTACTGGGAAATTAATTTGAAGTGCAATCAAAACAATATTATCACTTGACGTATTGCATAGAAAATGATTGTGACTACGCATGTCTGGTTGTGACCTTTTGGGGTTCAGCGGCGTTTTCTCCTGTGTGTGTATGTGAAGAGCATGCAGCAGGTTTTCCCCTGTCTCTCATGATTTTTTTTACAGTTAGCTGTTGCCTTGTTTTCTTTAAATTGTATTCTGATTTAACCGCATCTGGGCATCAGAGTTTTTAGTGGGATATATGTAAATTTAAACCCCTGCTTGAACAAAGGTGCCTTAATTCACAATAGGTTTGCTTTCTGGCAAGTAATTTTCATAAGGAAGTTAAAAAGAAAAATCATATAAAACAGTTGTTATCACTAATGTGTGTAAAAACTCCCATATATGAATTAAACACTTTTTTTTTCTGCAATTTCACTTTTTTCCACACAGTAGGTGCTCAGTAACAGTCCATAGTTTATGTTTATGAGGGCCACATTCATTCCATACATATATTACCCGATATTGTATTTTTCAATACTACTTTGCTTAAGGTCTTTTGCTTTGGGGCAGCTGCAAGGGGGAGCATAACCGTCTGATGCAGCCTGCAGGTTTGTTGAGGAGATCACAATCCCCCTCTAACCGGCCCAACATCAGGGTGCGCGAGATCTCCCTAATCACTATGCACCAGCAAATGATGCAGAGTGCCGGGATATGATGGCATCCCCGCACTCTGCATCAATAGCCGGGGCATAGTGATCAGGGTGCACTAAAACAGAGGCCTGGAGTGGCAGACCTTGTACTCCCACAGCAGGATGGAGGATGGGAAAGGTAAGAGATGGGAAGAAAGGGGTGTAAGGGCAGTGTATATGTGCATATGTGTGTGTTTGTAAGCTGGTGTATGTTCATATGTGTGCGTGTAAAGGCAGGGGTGTGTAAGGGCAGTATATGTGTATATGCGTGATAAAAGGCAGGTGTGTGTGTAAAGGCAGCATGTATGGGCAGTCGTGTGTAAGGGCAGTGTAGGTGTATATGTGTGTTAATGGGCAGGTGCTTGTAAAGGCAGTGTATATGGGCAGTGGTCTTATATTGAAGGTCGTCCTCTAATCAGACCTCAAATAGAGGTCTCACTACAAGACTAAGATCCAGATTCCCCCACAGCCCTGCAGGGGATCCGGATCCTCCTCTCTGGCAGCTGGTGGAGGTCTGTCCGATGCGTGCAGACAACCTCTGCTGCAGCCGGCACTTCCTCTGGGGCTTCTATGACGGAGCCCTGGCATCACATGACCTTCTGGTGCTCATTCATAGAAGCCCCAGCGGAAGTGCCGGCAGCAGCAGCACGGAGGTTGTCTGCGCTCATTGTGAAAACCTCCACAGGCTGCCCCCACTAGACACCAAGGAATCTGAAGCATGGGGGACAAGTCTATGGAAGCACTGGTAAGTCGGGGGAGGGTAAGAGTGGCATATGGGGGGTATAAGGGACTGGCCTCTGGCCTGGAATCCTGGCCCTCTGAGTGACCTCCATTGGTCACTCATTGGGGGTCTTTTGGCGAGGGCTGGTCAGTAGAGGGGCCGTGCTACCGGCAGAGCTGCCTTCCATAGAGAGTACGGCGTGTCAGCGGTTCCAATACCGATCCTCACTCTTCAGAGGTGCCGCTAGGGGCAGAGGGACCTCCACCTTCAAGACCAGAGGCTCATCAGGTAAGATTCTTTTTCAATTTTGCCTCATATCCTGGTAGGCAGGTTATTTCATTTTTTCTCAGCCTGAGAACGTCAGGTTTTCATTTAGAATTCCTTTCCCGTGTCAACCTTGTCCCCCTCGCCCTATCCGTATGGCGGGGGATGCGCTAGCACTGGTACATGTGGAACTGGTTTTCCTGCGAGACACGCGGGCGATTGAGCGTGCACTTTTTTTTTTGTCAGTAATACCTTTCTTGTGAGGAAGAAGACTGGAGAGTTTCATCCAGTTATAAATGCTCAATTCCTTTGTCTACCGGCACTTCAAGATGGAGGGGAATCACCACTTACGAGACCTGATGAGAGAAGGGGATTGGTTCTCGAGGTAGGATCTGAAGGTCGCATACCTGACGTTGTGCCTGCCTCAGGCAAAACTCTCCTCCATGAAAAGGGATATTCAGCATCTCCTCCAGCGTTCATGTGTCTCTTTGCGAGACCTGGTGCGAATGATAGACCAACTTTCGGCATCTATTCAAGCTATTTTTCTAGGCCCTCTTCCGTTGTTCCGGTTCCTATGACCAGGTCATTCGCCTAACAGACGAGGTGCGTCTGGAGTTTAGATGGTGGTTGCACCACATGGAGGCATGGAACCGTCGGACCATTTTGGGGCACTCCCCAGATTTCTACCTGGAATCAGATGTCAACCTCCTGGGTTTGGGAGCAGCCCGCGAAGACTGGACGGAAGAGGAGAAAGGTTTCCACATCAATTGTTTAGAGTCGATAGCTGGATCCTTCGCTATCCGCAGCTTCAGCAAAGACAATGTCTCACTGTTCCCTAGTGCTTTGGATGGACAATGTGTCGGCCGTCCGCTATATCAATCGCCTGGGCGGATAGAGATCGAAGCTTCTATCTGACCTCATCAAGGCGCTAAATCAATACTGCCTGGATCATCACCTCTCTATTAGAGCGGAATACATCCCGGGGAAGAAGAACCTGGTCACGGACTGGTTTTCCAGACATTGGAGGGATGCCAGCGATTGGCGTCTGCCACCTGATGTCTTCCGTGCCTTGGATGTGCCTTGAGGTCCATTGGCATTTGATCTATTTGCTTCCTCTCTCAATCACCAGGCAAAGGACTTCTTCAGTTGGTTACCAGATCCAATGTTCCCGGAGGTAGATGCGTTTCTCCAGATGTGGCCACCCTTGGGAGCCTATGCCTTTCCCCTGTTTTTCGGTGATTCTCTAGACTCACTATCAGGTTCGCAGTCAATGGGTCACCGTCCTGTTGATTGCCCCGCTATGGAGGACTCAACCATGGTTTCCCCTTCTGCTGGAGATCTCATGTGCCGACCCACTCTTGCTTCCTCCGGATCAGGATCTCCTCTTGGACCCAGAGAGCAATCCACACCCATTGATCCTCCTCGGTCAGCTGTCGCTGGTGGCTTGGATGGTTTCCGGGGATCCTGGGATACATCCTGGGATACGTCAGGCACTAGAAGATCCTATCTTCAGACGTGGGGATCCTGCCATAGCTGGTGCGTGAAATGACTCTCTAGGCCCCCATCTTTGAGACATTTGTTTTTCTGGGACGTCTCCCTCGTTCTTTCTTTCATGGTGTCATGGCTGGATGACTCCTTGTCTCTTCGTCACCTTTCAGTAAAGCTGGCTCTCTTGCGGTGCTAGATTTCTTTTTAGAGAGTCTGATATTACTGCTTTCGGCACGGGTTAATTTACCTTTTCGCCCGATGGCATGGTTGTTTTCTATTTCTCGTAGGACTAAATCTACCTGTTAAGTGTCTTACCCCTACTTTCCTGGCGTCCTAGATTGTTTTGCGTGCTGTTGCCGTAGTTATCGAGCTTGAGCTCGTCGTCGCCGGGTCCTTTGTTTGTTTCCTATGTTTCTCCTTTTTAGCTGGTTTTCGTTCCCTGCAGTGGCTAGATGGATCAAATGGATCCTTTGTTTTGCCAGTGTAGATGGGTCTTTTGGGGCCCATTCGGTTTGGGGCGCTACGGCCTCAGCGGCCCTTGACTTGGGAGGTTTCTTTCGGATATT
Organism: Spea multiplicata; assembly: GCA_009364415.1. Classification (NCBI taxonomy): domain Eukaryota; kingdom Metazoa; phylum Chordata; class Amphibia; order Anura; family Pelobatidae; genus Spea; species Spea multiplicata. The sequence continues at coordinate 14,271,778 of VKOC01000005.1, forward strand.
CTTTCTGCTGCGGATTGGTCCAGGGAATCAACTTTTCGCATTATTACCATCCTCGGCCCCATGTTGCAAATATGAAGCCTCCTGTCTTGACATAAAATTTACATTATCTGTACACCAAGGCTAGAGTAAATTATATATTGTTTTCAGGACAAGAAGGGCATTCTTTAGATACTATCATATCATCTAATTTTTTTTTATTTGAAAAATATTTTACTCCTCTATAAAAGCTAATGAACAAACCTGCTCAATAGATTCTAGTTGTCATGAGTTTAGAAATATCCAATGTTTTTTTTTTGCCTTTTTTTCTGCATGTTATGGGGCAATAAGTATAAGTAGACACTTCAGGGTATTTCAAATGATAGTATTTTTACTATTTCCATGTACTAATTCTACTACCATTCTACACTTGGTAGTGTATTTTTTGGGTTTTTTTTCACTCACATTGTATTCGAGTATAAATTTATAGCTCCTTGTATATGTCACTGTCCCACAACATCCCCATATGTGATTAGTAGCATCTCCTGTACAGTGATACATGCATGGGTTTACCTGGCTGTTTGGGGGCAAAAGGGTTATATTTGGGAGGTGCAAATTTTTCAATGTTGAACTTTGACATTTGGTGATCCTGTGCCCATGCCTCATTTGGTACATCTGTGAGCCTGGCCAATTAAGTGTGCCCAATAAAATAAAAACTAGACACCCCAGGGTATTTCAAATGCTGGTATTTTAACTCTTTGCATGCGCACATTTTACCACCAAACTTTATCAAAGTTTGTGTATTTTTCCCACACACATTGTACTTTAGGTATAAATGTACCACTCCTGGTATATGTCCCTTGCAAAACACCCTGACACAGTGATACCCCACATGCATTGCTTTGTTGGGTTGTTTGGGGGGCTTAAAGGCCACATTTGGGACATGTGAATTTTTCACTCTTCTAAAATGGGCATCCGCCGCCATACAGCGTATGGTGGACATTGCTGCCCTGGGGGGGTGGTCTCGGAGCTGCTGAAAGGCTCGACATTGAGGCATTACAGCAACACAGTTTGCATGCAGAAAACGAACATAGATGGCTTTCTGCACCCGTTTAAAGCCATGATGGTCCTGGCACGTCAATTGTCACCAACTGGATGTCTGTGCAGGACGTGTCCATACCGCCAAATGTCATCAATAGGTAAGTGTCAACAGAGCTAGTTTTTATTTTGTGGACACTTTGATACGGTTGTTTTGACATTTCTGGGGTGCTCCTGTTTAGATGTAATTTCTCATTTACTGTAACTATACAAGTTATTTTTTCTATCTGTACCTTTTGATACCATTATTTTGATCATATATAATTTACTAGAAAAAATATAAATATGGTGCAATTTTTTTAAAAAGGGGACTTTTTCTGACTGAAAAATATTTTACTTATCTACAAAAGCTAATGAAAAAACCTTCTAAATAGATTCTAATATATTTCTCTTTGTCCTGAGTTTAGAAACACCCAATGTTTTTTGCAAGTTATAGGGCAATATGTACAAGTAGATACCCTTTTTTCAAATCTGGTCATATTGCCCCATGTCCTATTTGGGACATCTTTAAAGATGCTCCTCATCAAACCATAGATGTTGGGGAAAATGGACATCTAGAGTATTTCAAATGTTAGTATTTTAACTATTTCCATGCACTCATTCTACCACTAGCTTTTGTCAAGGTTTGTAGTATTTTGTTACCCCATAGATATTGTACTTCAGGTATGTATTTACAGCTCCTGGTATATGCCATTGTCAAACAGCAACCCAATATGTGTTCATCAACATCTCAGTACAGTGATAACACGCATGCATTGGGTTTGTTGGGTTGTTTGGTGAGGTAAAAGGCCACATTTGGGGCATGAACAATTCAGTTTTTCAACTTGTAATTTGGACTTGTTGAAAATTCGGCCCCCATGTCCCATTTGGAACATCTACGAAGCAGGACAGTAAAATTTACTCCAATCAAACCAAATATGTTGATACTTGACACCTCAGGGTATTTTGAATTCTAGCATTTTAACTCTTTCCATGCACTAATTCTACTACTAGCCGTTAAAAGTTTGTGGTAGTATTTTGTTTGGCTTTTTTCCCCCTACACGGTACTTCAGGTATGAATTTACTGCTCTTCGTATATTTCACTGTCAAACAACCCAAGATGTTTGGAGGTTAAAAAAAACACATTTTGGAAGTGTGCTTTTTTGGAATTTGGAACAGATATCTGGTCAGTGCCCAGAGCGGTTATAGTGCACCCTGGGGTTAGTTTTCGATTTTGCTGAATGCCTTGCTATGGAGGCATTTCCGCAACACCAGCTAAGCTTAGGAGGCGATTCTTGATTTTTTTTTTTTCTTTTTTTAAACGCTCCATGGAGCTATCAGACGGGGCCCCTGCAGCAGATTTCAGTGTTGCTGAATGCATTGACAATGAGGCATTACAGCAACACCATTTGGGAGAAGAAAACAATCTCAGACCCCTTTCTACACCTGATTAAACTCATGACGTGCCAGGCATGTCAATTATTGTCAATGGGTTAATTATACCAAATGTAAACTGGGTCCATTCATTTAATTGTGACTGCTTTATGTGAGATGCTTTGCTGCACCTGAGCCTTTTACAGGGTGGTATTCTTTTGTGAGAGACTTGGTATGCCTTAGCCTGCCATTTCTCAGTGACTAAACTTTTGATTTAATTAAGAGCATTAAACCAGTCAACTACTATGCTTAACCTTAAGCCCTATAAAAACTCTAAGCTAATTTTGACCCTATTTCTTCCATCCATTGGTCTCAAATTCCCTATTGAACGTCTATGCATTTGTCCTGTCTCTATGGCAACTGGACCAACTAATGGAATTTCCAAAAACTAAATTGTTGGATGAATTTCGTCAAATGTCAAGATCCCCCCTCCCCCAAAAGAAAACGAACTTTGCACTGGTGCCCATGTCTAATTTTAAGATGTTTCAGACACACCAAAAAAATGTATGAAATGAAAGCCACATTATTATAGTTTGCTTACATAAATAATGTGACATGAACACAGAAGACTTTAAAAAGTATATAGTAATATCATAAAAAATAACAGTTTATATTTGTTATTCACAGATTTGTACACAATTGATAAAACCAAAAGGCACACAGATATTTTTGGATTAGAACAATTTTTTTTTGCTATTCTGTATTTAGCTCACGTTCAATTTTACATTAATGTTCAGAGCTGCCAATTCAGCCACAAAATAGCGGAATACATAAGGTACAGATATTGTGTCAACTGTATCAGAACGATTACAAAATGTACAGTGATAATTTCTATTGCGCATAGCAGACCAAGATGCAGATGGCTTTTCCAGGAAAGGAGACAGCAAGCTCCCACATTTCACACACACATGTGCCACAGACCGATCAGAACAGTTAAAGAGTCTGTCGTGTAGAAGGAATGAAGTACCATGGGCCAGCAGAGCATCCCGTTCCATCTCTCCAAAACGTATACCTCCTTGAATATTCCTGCCACCTACAGGCTGGTTTGTTACTTTATCCCTTGCACCAGTTGTCCTGACTTGAAACTTATCTGAAACCATGTGGCGCAGACGTTGATAATAGACAACGCCGATGAAAATGTCTGCCTCCAACTCCAGGCCGCTAATCCCACTGTAGAGTTTTTCTGTACCATAAAAGTTATAACCTGCAGCCTTCAGCATCTCACCAAAATATTCCAGTGCAGAGTTGTCTTCAGAGAAAGTGAAAGGAGTAGCATCGTGGCACAAGCCATGAAGAGCTGCCGATTTGCCGGCCATGCTCTCAATCAACATCCCGATGGTCATTCTCGATGGGAAACCATGTGGGTTGAACAAGATGTCTGGCACCATTCCACTTTCCGTGAATGGCATATCCTCAGAGGGCCAGAGTTTACTCAGAATGCCCTTCTGGCCATGTCTACTGGCAAATTTATCCCCTATGGTAGGATTACGGGGCACTCTCATAGTGATGCAGACAGACTTAAATTTTCCAATGCCAAGGTCATTGCTGCACACTTTGATGTTATCAACAACACAGTTTTCTTTGCTCCTGGAACGAGAGAAAATAAGTGTTTATTTGAGCACAACTATAACGATAAATAAAAAAAAGTCCTATTTATATGTACAGCTTAAATGGTTGGCGCCCATGGGTTCATTATAACAAGCTCCTTTGTCTTTGGAAACATATTTACAAGCTTGGCCCACACAAAACACATCTTCTATATACAAACATATCTTCTATAATGCTACTACATTGGGGGGCATGGCAAGTGTAAATAAGAATCAAATCATAAATGCCAGTTGCTATGTGGCAGCTGTGTAAGAAATGATAAACATACATCCCCATTTACCACCAGAGGAAATCAAAATTTGCAAAGACCACTACTTAGCTTGAAATAATCATCATGGGGAATGTGCACAAGAATACACTATATTACCAAAAGTACGGTATGTGGACACCCCTCCTAATTATTGAGTTCAGATGGTTCAGCTGCTAACATGCATTTAAAACACATAGGCAGCCATCTCCATAGACAAACATTGGCAGTAGAAGGTTTTTCCCAGCTAAATCAAACCTGGCCAACTCTAAGCACTATTATTGCTGAGTGGAAATGTCTAGGAGTATCAACAGCTCAGTCAGAAAACGGCAGGTAATGGTCTACGGCTGTTTTTCAGGGTTTGGGCTAGGCCTCTTAATTCTAGCGAAAGGTAATGCCAATGCAAAAGCATACAGACATTTTAGACAAATGTATGTTTCCAACATTGTGGCACCAGTTTGGGGAAGACCCTTTCCTGCTTCAACATGACTGCGCTCCTGCACACAAAGCAAGACCCATAAAGACATGGTTTCATGTGTTTGGTGTGGAGGAACTCTATTAGAATGCATACAGCCCTGACTTTTTGTGCCACGATAGGGGTGTCTAGCCTATTACCAGAAAATGGAGCACACTATCAAGAGACATCAAGAAATTTTGCAAATCCTACTTGTAAAAGATGACAAAGTTCTCTCCTGTGTTGAGGTTTAGGTAGCCATAGTAGGGTTCTCCAAATTGCAACACAGCTCCCACCGGGGGAAGACCATCCTCGTCAAGCTTGCCCTGCACTCTTTCATCTTCAATTTTGATCCCAAACACCAAGTTGTCTTCTCCAGATTTAACTTTCTTAGTAAGGTCAATAAAGTCTGTCTTGTAGACACTTCCATGTGCAAACCCTCTTTCCCACGACGACTTGTTTAATATCTGATAAAAATTCAAAAAAAATAAAATGAAGCAAACGTCCCAAAGAAAAAAATGAAAACATACTCTTATTTCAAGGATACTGAATATACACAGTAGTTTATAGAAATGTGTATTACGTGTTTGAAGCACAGCTGCTTACCATGGCATCTTCCATGTCATAGCCTGTATAGGAGATGACCGCTACAATTGCATTGGTGCCAACAGGGTAATTATCCATCTCATAATAATCATACATTGATGGTCTCACAAGAGGACTCTGGGGGGTTTGCAGGCGGTACAGTTTATTGTCAGAGCGATCTTGATAAGTCATAAGCGGAAAGCCCATGGTTTGCTTACCTAAAAAAAATAGAATGTTAATTTAACCGTAGATACGAAGCTTTTTTTACTTTAAATAATTCAGTCTTACAATACTTGAGAATTGCATCTTTGTATATTAAAAAAGGACCAGAAAGAACATCTTTAAAAAGGTACAGTGCTACTTTCTTGCATTAATATGGTTAAAGCATGTTTTGTCACTCATTCCATCCTGAAGCAGCTAAATTGTCTGCAGACAAAAAAGATGAGATGCTTTTACATTAGAAGAGTAAATAGTTAAAGTAATTTAGGATGATGCCCTAATAAAACTTTTATTAATCAAGCTCAGCCATAGCTATATTGGTCTATACATCATACTTAATAAGACAAACTGTCTGACTTACCCATCTGGCACTGGTACATATTCCTGGGGCTTTGGTTATGGTCTGAGAATGGAATGAAGTTGGCTACCACGCTCATCATACTGTGAGGAAAGAGCTCCTGGTGAGTGGTGACTCCAGGCACAATTTCACCCTCATATATGGCCACATTCAAGAAAACCTATAGAGAGGGGAAAAAAATTATATAATAGCCTTAAAGGAACCCTCCAGTCATCACGGCCCCTTTACAATATCATGTAATTCATGTGCAAATGCAGAATAATTATAAATTTGCCTCTTTCTACTGTGGCAATGTGATGTACACCCATCCAGTGACCAAGGGTTCTGGTGGGTTTTTAATGAAAAGTAAAAATTATTTTAAAGGGGGTCCTTTAAGTAGCCAATCAGTGGTGGGAAAACACAAATGGGGGAGATTGCACTGTTTTTTAAAAAACCCATTTTAAAAAACACAAAGTATTTTAATATGCATTCTTTGTTGGCGAGGCTACATGCGGCACTAGAATATACCTTTCAGAATTTCGCCTACAGACAAGCAGACCAAAAAAAACGCATATTACAGACACATTAGCATTTTCTTAACCAGTCATACCTGTTCCAAGGAACCAATCAGTTCTTCTTTCCCCAATGCAAGGTTCCTCACAGGACGTACCATCCTACACGGTGTGGTAAAAATAAAAAGCCCAGGATACAGACTTGCTTTCCCAGTCATTGGAACGAGAACAATTTCAGTCCAAGGTGGAATCTTCCTTTCCTGTGTAACCTAAATTGGGAGAATGTATTAAGACAGAGCTGTGAAGACCAACGTGGTATAAATTACCACCCGGCAGTACAGAAATTCCTGATCCACAGCACTGTCTACGGATTTGACAGGTGCGTTCTTAGCTTTAAAACAGCTTTTTTACCCCAACAAAATAAAACTACAGCTTTTAAAACTCCGTATATGAAAAACCATGAAAGATGTAAGAATCTCATTGTGAACTGACTGCCAAACATGCAAACAAAAACTTTAATTTACATTTATCTTAGGGTATTTAGAATAAAAACAAAGCTTTTAAAAAGGAAAGAAAAATAATCAAACCTTAAAACATCTAAGAGTGTTGACGAGGATGGGGGCTAGGTCTTTCTCTACCCAGCCCACCATGGCACCATCTAACATAACTTCGTAGCAGTCTACAAAGGGCTTTCCAGGAATACTATCCACTGGAGTAACACCTGAAGGACAAGACATGTCCAATTGCAATGTGACAATAACAATAACACTTATTTGTACAGTCATTATAGTGATGAAATCTGAAAACATTGCCTGGATTAAAGAGTAGCAGTACCTAGTGAGCACAGCAAGAGCAACAGGGGAGCCTTGATTGAAGTCTGTGTCACAATCTCGCACACTGTTGTCATGTGGTTCATGAGGCCACAGGGCTCGCCATCAGGTGTGTGCACCGGGCATAAGAATCCCCAGGACTCTGGCAGAAGGCGACGCACACTGGTGGTTCTCATCTTGGCAAAGGCAGCACCTCTGTGTACACAACGGAAGTGTGACAGATACCGGATAAAATTAAGCTTGTCTGCAACTACAGCCAGACCGGATGACTGCAACATGCCAAGCCCTGAAATATGAAAAACCTGGTATTAGATCTTAGTTACACCTCCATACTCATACCAACTCTGCTATCTATCCTATCGAGCAATGTCTCGCTAGACTTGGGAGACATTACATGATTGATGTGAAAGCCATCCTGCTACACTGACATAACACAAATATCATTCAGAACCAATGTACAGTATAACAAGCGAGTACCACATGACCATCAGTTCTCATCAATCTCTAATGAAAAGATAACCAAGTTATGATGGTTAACCAAGTGAAACCAGTTACATGTAACAAGTGTATGCACTGGGTCACTTATAGAGCCTGAGAAGGGGCAGAGGTAGAGTATAGCACAGAAACTCACCAGATTTAGACTGGAGATTACCAGTCGCCAGCAGATATTCACATGGTTTTGTGAGGTCAGACGTAGAAGTAAATACTTTCATGATGGATTCCGAAGTAAGGAGAAATTTCGATTTCTGGGCATTCTTATCAAGATTTAACTTTGCTGCAACTAACCAAGCCGCCATCTTTTCCTAGAGTGAAATAAAGTAGTTTGTGTTTAAAGGAAATCAAAATAATCACAAGGCCAAATGTTACACTAAAATAGTATTTAGCTAATAAAATAATATATTTTCACTTTTTGCCAATTATTGGAATGGAAAAGGTAAACAGAATTATTACAGCTGCATTTTGCAATAAATGCAATTTGGTGATCCCGTGACAACCAACACTAACCTTTAAAAACATCAGAAAAAGTTGTCCCGGCGTTAGAACCTCCTGATTCATTAAGCTGTCTGGGTTTTCTTCCATACACTCATCTTTCGCAAAAGTGAAAAGCTTCCTTGTCATTTGACACAGCATGTAAAACTTCTCAGTGTTGGAATTAAGATGTATACAAATACATTGGCTGCAAAGGTGGAAGAAGAGCAAAGTAAATATAGATAAAACTGTCCATTCTTTCCAAACAATAGGAATAACTACAGACATTAGCTGGCTGCTCAATGACTATCTATCCTGTATGTCATTTCATCTGTTTTATTGTTCTGGTCAGCGTCTTAGGCTGGTAAAAAGGATTGTGGGAGCTGTAGTTTAACAGTCCTGTTGGTAACTTCACAATAAAAAGGTACCACCAACTAGAACTATATAAATGTGCCCAATCTTGGCCTAAGATTGCTTCATCATCACTGAGTTTATTAACAGAGATTAGACTTTTATACCCCTGCCCAGGGTGAAAAAAGACAGGCTTACTTTATCAAAAACTCTGCAGCTTGTTCATCCGTATACCAGCTTGGAAGGTAGAACTTCACTCGGAAACGCTCGCCCAGATACTTGTGAACCTGTTTTTGACTGTAGCATTCTTCCTCCATAACAACCCTCAACATCTGAGTGACACAGTCTCTGTAGAAGGAATTATCTTCTTTGCCTTTTATCAACTCTGAAAATATCTGATAATCTGAAAAATCAACTAGTGCCTGGAAGAAAAAGAAAAGTAAAATTAGGATATAACCTCTACTCAACCTAATATGCGCCAACGACAGCTACAAAAAACATTTCAGACTGCAACTGATTGATCACTATCATTATTTCTTCACAAACAGCAATAAAATTATTAGATGGAACTCACAGGTATGTACGTGCAAATAGGCCATTGTATTTAAATCTAAAAAACGCTTGGTTTTTTTAACGAGTATTTAAGTACATCTAAGGGACACTTTATGCAATATTAACCTTTAGTGCGAATCCCAGAGGAATGAAGAAGAGTTCTTTCTGATAGATGAAATTCACCATGACTGAGCCATTTTCCAAATAATGTAGGTTCATATTGACGGCGGTATGTTCATCTCGGACACATCGCAAGGTGATACCTTCACAGTGTATTCAAAAGGCACAGTATTAACATAAAACAAGACAAAGGGAACACGGATAACACTAAAGGGGTACATTGATGGAGGTTCAATAACTATGTCATATGCCCTCTTCGATGAAAGGAAGAGTCATGGGGAAGAGTGTAAGTATCTTAGCTTAACACATTTGAGCATCAAACATAGTAATATAATATACACATGCACGTGTGTGTTTATATATATATATATTTCTGGACAATGGAAAAACGTACTTTCTTCCTGTTGGCTACTACTGTAATTTTCTTGCAGTTTGCAGTTTTTTTTTTTTGAAATGCCAGAAATTTAAATTGACTACAACATTTTGTGTAAATGGTACAACTAACTTTGAAATTATATATAGACATATGTAGACACACTGATATACTATCCCTCAATGTATTTTTACGTTTCATTGTACGGTACAATAATTATTTAATACATTATTTACCATATTGTGTGTATCCAGGTCCTCGACCTTTCCATTTGGGGCGAATCATTGCAATGGGAAAGTTCCTCCGAGGCATGATTAGCATTCGGATAACTTTTTCTATCCCGTTTATTATGAAATAACCTCCCATTTCCTTGTGAACAAAAAAAACAAAACAAAACAATAAAATTTCATAAACCTAAAGAAAACGCAGATTAAAAGTATAGATAGTGTAAAGTTGGAGCATTATTCCTTCACTTGTGGAATGGCCATAACAGTTTACATTATGACACAACAAAATCTTACCTGTTCTTCCTCGTGGTGCTCAATTAGTTGTTTTGGCGAAAGACCATACAAATTGCAAAGCTTTGATTTCACCATGATGGGGACATAACCAAGGGACTGCTTGATGACACCTTTCTGGACTCCGTTTACAGACCAGCTTATGTCAGCCTAAGAAGGGAGGAGCATAAAACAAAACCAAAAAAGAACACATTTTAATTCATAACCCATTTATGGTACTCGGAAGAACTGTGATGCTAAACAGCAAATTGCTATAACGTTGATCTTTTGTGTTGTTGTCCAGCAATAGGTAAACGTCTACATAAGACACAAGTTATTAATAATTACTCACGGTCAGTTTTCCGCGATAAGTGCTTCTGCGTCCTCTGCATTCTGCTGGGAAAATCCTCTGCTCCTTACATATGCCTCCCTTAGGCACCATGGGTGGGTTTATAGAGGCATCCACAAACGCAAATGAAACTTGATCGTTCCTAAAAGCAAACTCCAGTGGATTTGTGGACTAAAAGAACAAATAAAAAGATTCATTTATATATATATATATTAATTGAGTAACACAATAAGAAGCAAATAAAAATGTATGTGCTACTGTTATTCTATGACAACGATAGATACATAAGTAAAAGTTCAAACATGTTTTGTACGCACAAGAGGTAAAGTTGTGAGCGGGATACATTCCATCAAATTATATATATATATTTATACTTCGTTTTCATCTGATTCGTGGGGGGGGGGTCTGGCCACATTTTTGTGCTAATCGCCAGATTTACAAAAATCGTGTACATTTGCAACTGGCAGAAATCTAATACACACATATATCCTTATTGTTACAATAACCTACGCTGTATAGTTATACTGTTTTATATGTAATTTTATCAGTGTCACAGAATGTCATTGTACTCTGGGTACAGATGCTAGATAAACCTGTGGGTTCCAGATGTGAATATATTGTATGCATGGCAAGTAACACGCATGGTACACCAGCAGCAATGGGGGGGCACATATTTCAAGTTTGCCTGAGCATTGTGGGAGTCGGGCGGTGCAAACTTTACTGGCTAAATGATATTATGGAGCGAGCTAGCTGGCACGGAATTAAGTTAGCCAAGAAGGTTGTTTTAATAGCACAGCGCCGTTATGGTGCCCACCTGCACTGCCAGCCTCAGCCCCTCTGTCATAGCCTGGTTGAAGGAGTCAATGTGGGCCCGTGTGAGCTCCTGCACAGGAGGGTGCTGGACTTCCCCCGGCTCTCCATATCGAGGGTCAGTCAATTTCTTCAGACTGGGCTCGCTGGGTAAATGCTGCCACTTCTTAGCGATCTCCATCCCGCTGCAGCTGGGGGGCAGGGCGGGGGTGTTAAACAGACGAAAGAACCCCCCAGAGATGGATCCGCGTGCTATTCCGATAGCCCCAGCTTACACCGCTCCACAGAGCAGCACATGTGCACCAAGCAGGAAGGCGTCCGTCGCACTCACATGTCCGAGTGACGCATTTCCGGCGCCGTGTCCCTGTTTCCTGTTGCCAAGCTGGTCAAAGTGACAGCTCGTTCATTCGTTTTCCGTGCTGACCGGCAGTGGCTGGGACTCTGTAAGCGAGCGGCCGGGATATGTGTATGCGATGAGTGGATTACATTGCTTAGCATTTGTCTTTATATCCAGCTCGCACTGCTAATGTGATGCTGCGTGCTACATCATATGGCAAGGAGAGGGTTAAAACACTTTGTATAATCATATATATATATATATAGCAGTGCATATTTCCTTCCTGATTATGGGGCCATAGAATGACAAACAGCTCTTTCATGTGTCTTATATCCACTAAAGGGAATATTGTGGTTTCAGCTTGGCTGGCCCTGTATAATGTATAGTTAAATCAGTAAAGGTTCTAAGCTCATAATCCATTAAATTATGCAATATACAGGGCCAGCTCAGCCTTTAATAATGAATGGCAACGTCATGAAGTTAAAACCACACGCTCTGTCTAATTTGCAAGTGTTTTATAGGTTTCCATAATACGATTACTTCTTGGACTCCACTTTTTGAATTACCTTTTAAATATAGAGAGCCAAAAATTGCCTGGATTTTTGCCTCCAGTGAAATGGTCTGGAACCTCTGAGTTAATAGATTCAGGACCAGTGGCCACTCTGAGCCCCCTCCCCCCAACACCCATAAGCTACAGTAACAATGCTTTATGATAACATTTGCTTCCATTTTTCAAATGTATTTCCCATTTGCATTGAATTTTGAGAATATTTTCAGATGTTTTTTTTGTTTCTTAGCAATATTGCCAGCTCGGTAATCAATTTTCTGCATGAAACCAAGTTGCAGACCTCAAAGTGCCAACACTACCTGCTGGTGCCCACCCCGGTGTAGTGCAGTGTGAAAAAGTCACACTCACTTACTCACTCACTCATACTCACACACACACACATATCTATATATATATACAGTACATGCATACACACATCATACATTTATTTGCAAAATATATATATATATATATATATATATATATTATATTATATATATATATATTGTGGGATAAATGCAGCAATTTAAAGACTAATCTGCATTATGTTTAGCCCTTCTTTTCTCATATCTTAAGGAGTTGTAGGGCAGTGGCAGCAGCACAACATGGGTTCTATCTGAGAAGCCAACAAACACCTTGCACTCGTCCTGGTTAATCGAAATGTGTATAAATATATATGCATACATGTCTAAACGTATATAAATCGATTAAACAGGATGGATACTTAATTCCTGTGGTGGGATCATGAGGTCTGTCTTATCTCTGTATCAGTGCTCCATCGCAGGAACAGTATCTTTAATTCTATTTACTTTAATTCCAGGGTTATATAAGAAAGGAAACATTGCGTAAAGCAACATACTGTACCAATCGTTATTCTCAAAAATGGTTCTCAATGGAATTAAAGCTATAATATTCGATTTGGATAACACCTTGATTGACACAGCTGGAGCAAGCAGGCAAGCAATTGAAGAGGTAATCTATTTTTTGTTTTCCCACATAAAATATATGTCCATAAATTCCTCTTTGCTATCCCCAGATTTTAATAGATTCAATACCTGTGTAGTTTTGGATGAATATTATATAGTTATTTCCTGAAAAGAATACTGATAATATGAACAATTATAAAAAATGCTTTCAATAAATCTCATATTGGATCTTGCTTTCTTAGGAATTATGCTATACAATGTTCTATTGTTACAGGTGATGAAAATACTGATTGACAAGGAGCAGTACACAGAGAAAGATGCTCATATCATTTGTGACAGGTTCCAGGCCAAGCTACTGCATGAGAATCTAGATCATTCTAAGATGACCATCGATGATCTCCGCATATTGCACTGGGAAGAAGCCCTCCAGTCCATCAGGCCAGGAGATCACAAGGAGGTGGCCAAAGTGTGCTACACGCTATGGAAAACAAGCCGCTTAGAGCTCATGACTCTGTCAGAGAGCATCAAAAATATGCTCATTGAACTTCGAAAACAGGCACATTTGGCTCTTCTAACTAATGGAGAAAGGCAAGTCCAGCGGGAGAAAATCGAGGCCTGTGGTGCCAGTCACTTTTTTGATGCTATTGTGGTGGGAGGTGAGCATGCTGAAGAGAAGCCAGCACCGTCTATCTTCCTTCACTGCTGTAACCTCTTAGCTGTAAAGCCCGAGGAGTGTGTGATGGTCGGAGACAATCTGGATACAGATATAAGAGGTGGACTTAATGCTGGCTTGAAAGCAACTGTCTGGTTAAATACAAATTCATCTTTCAGCAGTAATCCCTACATTGTTCCTCACTACACTATAAATTCAGTAGTAGATCTACCTGATGCTTTGAAGAACCTAAAATGAGAGATACTTGGAGCAATGAACCGAGACTTAACTGATTATTGGGAATATTGCAATTATTTTGTTAATCACTTTTAATAAATCATTTAATTATAATCAACTGTTTGTTTTTTGTAAGGGCTAAAGCAGTAGACTCGGGAGAATGCAGAGTACTGACTAGGGAATATCTGGAGATGGGCAGATCACAGAATGGGGGATAAGCTGTTGGGGCCAAGGACCGGAGACCACTTAAAAAACACACGGGAAAAATGGGAGGAGGTGAGGAACACAGAAGTATGCTATTGAGTGGTCACATAGTGAGGTCTGTGTATTTATGTGCATTGTTAATAATGGGTGCTTGTGTATACTTATATTTTCTGCTTGTGGTGTATTTTCAATTGTAAAATTACTGAGTCCTAGACTAATGAAAGTCATAATGTAAAGTGAAGTCAAGGAGCTGAAACCACAACTCTCCTGTCAATACTCCCTTTAGCAGATAAAGCCCATCACCGAGATGGCAATCACAACTCTCCTTATCATACGGCCTTGTAAACAATAAGATGGCTTAGACTCAATCACCCGATCTGACACTATGACTATTGAAAGTCTATGGATGAAAGATTGTAATTGTACAAGCAGAACATTAGCATTGCCATGAAAATCGGCTCAGTGTGGTATTTGAGCAGAGAAAGTCATCCAACAGCAATGGCAGGTCTGCAGATAAAGGGGGTTTATAGGAGCATCGCAAAATAAAACAGCGTTTTCGACAATGCTAGCCTACAAATATTTTTTTCCTGTGGCGCTTCCATTTAAGATGGCTAATCTTGCAATTTGGATCACTTTAGATGAGCAGCCCAAGCAAGGGGTCGGGTTCAAGCTCTCCCAACTGCATTATGCAGCGCTTCTTGATGGAGAAAGTTCTTATGGGTGGCTTTTCATAATGAAATCAATAAATTGAACATGTGAATCTTCTGTAAGCTGCTCCTTTAAGTAATAGACCACTAAGGGGAGTTTGCAGGACAGCTAAAAGTACTCTCCATCCATCCTATGCACTTTAGCGCATATCATCGCTGACTTTTACCTTTTTTTGCTCTCATTTCCGTTCATCATTCATCATCATCATCATTGGTGATGGGGCAGTGGACGGTCCCTTTAAAAATCTAATCTCTCTGACTACACGCCGCGTTATTAAGGACCAACCCCGGGAAGCATCTCCTGCAGTAGGGTTGCGGTTGCCATCTCGGTGATTCTATGCATTGTGCAAGAACAGCATGCTAATTCTTTTGTTAGCTGCTGGGATTTGCGCCGAATACAATGCAAATATTTCAGTTGGTGCCAGTCATAGATTGGCCTGCATTTCTTTTTTTCCAGAAACCTTACCAAGTCCTAATATTAAATTTTTTTTACCGACTTAAATACACACATGTAGGATATGCATATGATTTAATTTCACAAGTCAGTATTAAAAGTATTAAACCACAATGGATCATTAATCATAATGAATCTGTAATATGTTTAAAAAAATAAAACGTCTTTTAATCGGTACTTGACTTTTGTATACTGAAAATAGAGAAGCAAATACATTATTCATAAGCAGTTTGCATTAAAAAGGGAGAATATGCAGTGGATCAATACAAGTATAAATGCTGTTATGTATCTGCCCCATTTAATATCCTGCTGAGTTTTGCACCCTTTATTGGCACTAATGTGCTTAATATAGGCAGCTGATTCAAATACATTTAGGACTCCATTGGCTGCACCATCATGAATGATGTCTCACTGCACAAAACAGCTGTCAGCAGCCCCCCCTCACCACCCCGAGCCTGTCCCCGCCCCCTGCTCTCTGACCCTGAAGCTCAGCCTCCAGTCACTGGGCGGGGTTACAGCAGCGCTCCTAGGGTATAGACATTGAAGCGGTGCAGCTGCTTCTCCTCGTCTATGAGATCTATAGCTGCAGATCCCAGGGATCGGATCAGATCTGAAGCGGTGATCCAGACCTTCTGGAGGCGGCACTAGATACACAGACCTCACATGGATCCGAGTGTGAAACTCTAGAATGGTGGGAAGGAGAGGGACTGCTGCAGGACTGCGATCACTAGCACAATAAGAGTGCCCACAACCTCAACCCCTGTGCCTTAGACAGAGGAAGGCTCGGTGCCCGCACCGCTGCATACGATGTACACTTTCGTGGTGAGAGATGAAAACAGCACGGTGTATGCTGAAGTGTCTAAAATCCTCCTTGCAACAGGACAATGGAAAAGGCTGAAGAGGGACAATCCCCGGTTTAACCTGATGCTGGGAGAGAGGAACAGATTGCCTTTTAGTAGACTGGGTAAGGCTTCATTTATGAACAACATCATATCTATAGCAGGGTAAAAATTCCATATAACCGAATCACCGGTTCGCAAATGGCACTGACCAAAAGTTCTTTGGGGTGTGAGCGGCGGTGGCATCTCAGAAAGTTGGCATTGCTGTGTTCTGGAAGCAGCTGCATTTGGGTGTTGCCTTCTGCAGTATGAGATGCATCTTAGTGACTGCAGATCCAGGGCTGTAGGGCACTACTTTCCAGCATGCCCTGTGTCCAGCATTCCTTTTTTTGTTACATATGTATTTCTAAAGTGCCCCCCCCCCCATATACTGCAACACTGCATGGAGATGTACTTCTTCTTGTTTTCAGGAAATGCCAAAAATTATGCCATGAATTGTTCTGATAACGGTTAAAACAAAATGATTTATTAAGACCTGTGGTAGATAAGTGTAACAGCCTCCAGCAGAACTGGTTGAGGTTAATACAGTGAGGACATTTAAAAATGCATGGGATAGGCATAAACCTATCGGCAATTTGCAGTGCAGATGGCAACATCTTCAAGGAGATGCTTTATCATCCAAGAATGGGGATAAGTTGAGTATGCATATATAGTAAATACCAGTATTCAACTAAGTAAACATTTCATCCTCAAAGTTGATGTGTTAGAAGCAGAAAAAATGGGCAAGCGTAAGGATCCAGGCGACTTTGACAAGGGCCAAATTGTGATGACTAGACAACTGGGTCAGAGCACCTCCAAAACGGCATCTCTTGTGGGGTGTTCCTGGTCTGCAGTGGCTAGTACCTATCAAAAGTGGCCCAAGAAAGGAAAAGCAGTGATGGGTGGCCAAGGGTGGTCATTGAGCACGTGGGGGAAAAGGCTGGCCCATGTGATGAAATCCAGCAGATGAGCTACAATAGCTCAAATTCCTGAAAAAGTTAATGCTGGTTCTGATAGATCAGTTTGTTGGGCATGGGGCCACGTAGCTCATCCAGTCAGGGTGCCCATGCTGACCCCTGTCCACTGCCGAAAGCACCTACAATGGGCACATGGAGAACACATGGCACCAGGATGCATCCATGGAGGCCCCACTTTGCAACTTACGGGACTACAGCGCTTGTGCAGAGGGTATACTTAATAATGCTTCCTGCCTTTAGAATGCAGAAAAATACATTGGGGCCTATGGAAAATGGACAACAATATTAATAAAAGTCACTTTTTTGGTTTCATGTAACACTTAAACCTAAAATTCTCTTGAGTACATTTTGTGGTGTTTCCCTATTCATCTGATCATTTGCACACCCCGTTTAGTTACCTTGCAGGGCTGCCATTAATGGGGTTCAACCAGTACAGTGTACAGTGCATTGGAGCCTGGTGTGGTGGCCATGGCCGGCTTTTGGGCATGGAGAACCGTGAGGTGGGACAGGGCAGCCCTGTACAAAATTTTCTAATGGTCTCCTTGTCACTCTGTAGAGCGCATAGGCAACATTCTAAGGAAAATGTATGTTTCATCTTAAGGAGATGTGCATTGTTTAAAGTGACTCATTATCCTAAACAATGACCTTTTGTATACTATACCTGCATCACTGAGCACAAACATTGTTTTAGCACAATTAAACCTGTTCTGCTCATTGGAATTATGCAGAACAATTAATACCGTTTGCTATTGGGTATTGTTAGAGAATACAGTTAACAGCTGTTAATTGTGTCCTGTAATTACATGGTTGAGATCAGGACAGTGCACCATATAGGTTATTTTCCTTTTTTTCAGGTGTCTGTTCATTACAGATATAATGGTCATGTCACGCGGCCCGTGACTCCATACATACACACCCTACAGCAGGAAATGTGATGTGTGGTGCTCGGTCTGCTGCAGCAGGATGCACTTATTAGATCTACAAATAACCTATTTTTTTTATAGTTTGATGGCTATGGTTCCTTCCTTTCCAGCACAACATGTCTCGCTTTTAGCTGGAAAAAAGTGCTGTAATTGGAAGGCTGAGGAACATGCAACCTCATGTGACCCTTCTCACCGTTATACTTGAAATAAATTTGCGGTGGCAAAGACATCTTATTGTGCTTATGAAGATAAAACTCATGAAAAGACACCTCTTGTAGAAGGAATACAAGCTCCAGGGTTCTGTCTGATGAATGTTAAGCCTGGAGCATTCATTATTATAAATAACCACAGTAATTCCAGGTAGAGGTGCTTGGATAAAAATAGCCTCAGCAGATCCCTTGTGATTACTTACATTCGCCCGGTGAATGTTAGAGAGGTGCCTAGAACTATTTTGGTATGCTTAGTCACTCCTCTGATACAAATAATATCAATTATTAGTCTAATTGTGACCATTCTGATTAGTCTGTCTATTTTTCCCAATGTAAATACTCAGAACTTAATCAGTCCTTGGTCTTGTCTTTGATTCGGGACATAATTATGCATTCTTGTGTGGTGTGGGGAGTAGACTGACTTTTTGAATATCTCCTCTTAAGCACAGTTGTCTCAATTGAAAATTAAATTCATTGCTGGCCAGCACAAATCCTAAATCAGATTTGCTGAACATTAGTTCTTTGTGTTTTTGTAGCCATTTCTCATCATACACTTGACCTTCTTTTCTTAAGTAGCCTGTTGGTATCTATTATGTAGTTGGAATGTGTTATATAAACAGAAATTTGGAAAACCAATAACCATTTTAAGGTCCCTCCTTAATTCATAATGCACCTTACTTATAGATATGGCACTCTGCCCCAGATATGCTTTATGAACGCGCCCCCCCCCGAGTTACCGGCATGACATAACCTTCCAGTACTCCACCATACAAGCACCGGCAGCAGAGGCTGTCTGCGCGCATCGCACAGGCGCTCACCATAGTGAATGCCTGCGTGATGCGCGTAGAGAATGAAGCGGGTATAGAAGTTCCTTTCTATCAGGCATTACACGGCCTTACATTAATGTAACATACAAAACATTTTAAAAGTGTTAGGTGAGAACTCACTTTTGTTTAAATGTGCAAAAACTTGACTTTACTCTGAATAGACCAGATAAAAAAATGTAATGTTTTTTTCTGAAAACTATTGATCTAGTGCGTATCTGAAGGATGTTTTACAAAGAGTTGTTTTGCAGCCAAGTAGGCGGATGTAATAGTATGTAAGGTGCACTCTACACCCAAGTAAGTATCTTAAGCTAATTTCATAAGACACATCGGTTATCTTTTATTTGTTTAAGCATTTTATTTATGTATACTCGCACAACTTCCTTACTGGCTTTCTGTTTTGTTCCTTGCCACAGGTCATGAGCCTGGACTTGTACAGCTTGTAAATTATTATCGGGGTGCTGATAAGCTTTGTCGGAAAGCTTCCTTGGTAAAGTAAGTAAGTCACAGAAACACTCCATTATGCTTCTGTGGTACCTGGTACTTCTTGTTAGGATTGTTATGTATTTATTACATATACTGTTAGCAAAGGGCAGATGGTTGAGTGTTTTCCCAAGAAATGCCACCCTGGCCAAAGGCAGCATCCCCCAGCCATGAGTCTACTCCCCTCAAACTATTCCGTCCGTGTTTTGGTTCTTTCTTATCCAGATTAATAAAGACTAGTCCTGAGCTTTCAGAATCCTGCACATGGTTCCCGGAATCCTATGTGATTTATCCTGTTAATGAAAAAACAGCAGTTGCACGTGTAAGAAATGGCCTCCAAGACCTCATGAACAACTCTCGCACAGATGAGAGAGAAGAATTCCTGGCCTCGTTCAATGAGAGAAAAGATAGTGGAAAAGGAAATGTGTGGATTGCCAAATCCTCCTCAGGTGCTAAAGGTTAGTTCTTCAAAATGGTGTTGACACATAAAATAATATAATATCACAAATGCATCTTTCAACCATAGCCTGATGTAGTCCAACATTATGCCAAAAGTTGACTTCCAGAACCTGACTTCCACACTGCTTATCTTTCACTTAACATTACGACTCAGTACCCTGGGTCCACAGCAATGCACCCACTGACAGGGAGCCACCACATCTGAGATTCCTGCCAAACAAGACATAAGTCAACCCCTAGTCGGAGAAGGTGCATAGCAGCTAGGCCTCTGGAACTCTGGTTGCAATGGCATCCTCTAAGACCTGTTTTGCCACTGTAAACGTGTAACAGATCTGCAATGCAGCCGATTTTTTTTTTTTCCCTAGGAGAAGGGATTCTAATATCCTCAGATGCGAATGAGCTTCTCAACTTCATAGACAATCAAGGCCAAGTGCATGTTATTCAGAAATACCTAGAGAGCCCTCTGTTGCTAGAGCCAGGTCATCGCAAGTTTGATATCAGGTATTTATAACCTTTTTAAATAGTCATATTAATTCTGCATGTGAAGGTGATTGCTCATATCAGCTCATCTTATTTTAGATGTAATAAAAGTTAACCTTATACACCCAAAATTTGTGGTTTGAAAATGGAAAAGAATACATGTTCTGCTTACTTTTTTGTTTTTGTTTTAGGAGCTGGGTTCTTGTGGACAGTCAATACAATATCTTTTTATATAGAGAAGGGGTGCTACGGACTTCCTCTGAACCTTACGATGACTCTAACTTCCAGGATATGACCTCTCACCTGACCAACCACTGTATCCAAAAAGAACATTCCAAGAACTTTGGGCGATATGAGGATGGGAACGAGATGTTCTTTGACGAGTTCAATCAGTACCTTGTAAATTCCCTTAACACCAATTTAGAAAATAGCATCTTAGGACAGATAAAGCAAATAATAAGGTACTATTTCAGTACTCCTTTTTTTATACCTCTTTGTCGGCATAACCTGCTATAGTAAAAACCTTTATTTAGGAGATCATTTTGTTTAACGCAATTTACTACTGAAAACAGCACATGCCCTATCATGTACCTAGAAAGCAAACATACAGTACTTTTCCTAAGTTGACATGGTCGGTGCTGTCACATGGTGTCTCGCAACGCCCTTAGGTCAGTAGTAATTACTAATTTTACTATGATTTTTGAGACCACTTGTTCTTCTCTCCGTACAGAATCTGTTTGAGCTGCATAGAACCTGCAATTAGCACAGATCACCTCCCCTACCACAGTTTCCAGCTTTTTGGCTTTGACTTTATGGTAGATCAGGATCTGAAGGTTTGGTTGATTGAAGTTAACGGAGCCCCTGCCTGTGCTCAGTAAGCCATTTTATGTCATCATTGGGATGTTTAGTTTTGGGTCTAAATAAACGAATACCCCTAAAAGATACCTGTGGTTGTTATATTTTTATCCCAATTTTCTATTAAAAAAAACCCAAAAATACATAGGCTACATTGGTAAGGATTGCCATGTGCAACTCTTGTTTCCGCCTGTTGTATTTGTATATCTCTGGGAAGTGCACCCATTCAATTAAGACCTTGATATGTATCATTCTGTTTTTTTGTTAGTAACTAATAGGGGAAGGGTACATTTTTGCAAAATCTATAACTAAATGTTATCAATATTGACTTGTTTGTTTTTAAAGGAAACTTTATGGTGAGCTTTGCCGGGGTATCGTGGAGTTGGCCATTTCCAGTGTCTTTCCACTCAGTGACACTCAAGAGAAGCAGATCAAGGAGACTGTATTCATAAAGCTGTAAAGACATTGCCTTATCTACATGCATACACACACACATATGCATGGCTGCCACCTATTTATTCTTGGAGGTCTAGATTACTTCTACTTTATATTGCGTCATGAATGATTAAAGGACTCTTACTGAAAAAGTTTAAGAAGAAATGTTCTACAGAAAAGACAAACCAAAGTGAATAGGACAGTGCTTAGCTTTTTCATGCCAACATTTGTTTTGTATATATTATCTTTTTTTACACCTTTTTTAATTATTAATATTTTTAATTTAATTTTAGTTGAAGGAAACATGTTTTAAAGCTCTGCAGTATTGGGTGATGCAGGGGCAGAATGTGGTATGATTGTATTTCTGTCTTGAAGCCTTTTTGACGACACCTAGGGTAAGAACATAAGCGAGTGGATCAGCGGTGGCATCTGTATTCATGTAAAGGAGAGGTAGGGTTGACTTCTTGTAGTTGCATAATAGTGCCTTAGATCGTCACATAAAAATTGCCTCTTTTTTAATGACTGACTTCTCCTGGCTGCAATCCTTTTGATACCTAATACAGCCGACCTTTTAGTACAGTAACTGGCTGGCACACACACAGAATGAGCAATTAGAGTCATTTTAAGCCTCATTCATTTTAATAATCCAAGCTTCTGATAATTTTCTTAATTTAATTTGCCAGTTTTTAGAAACCTTTGTTCCATGTTGCTATGAGGCAGTCATATTCCTTGCAGGTCCCTTTTTTAAAGTCCCAGAGCCCAGGACAGTCGCACAGGCACTCACCGCATAGCCTGATTACAGAATACTTTACACCAAGCAGCACGTAGTTGCCTCACTATGCTCCAAAAGTCTCATGTTGTGCTTATGAATCAGTTTGCCTTTTTCAGATCGGTTTAATTTATAATCACTGTAAGGGTTCATTGGAGTATTATTTTCATTTTCTAAATACAGAGGTGTTTTCAGACTACGGTAGAGGAAAATGCATTATGCCACCTATGTCACCATAACATCTTCGTTAACCTACTAAAACCGCGGTGTCTTTTGCTACAAACAATGTTTTGTCCTAATTCTGAACCTGAGACTGTCTGCTTTGAGGTCTCTCCTTTATTTCAATGTATATATTTCATATTACCAGTCAGTATTTAAGTGTATCCAAACGTATCACGCTTACACAGTTTCATTGTTAAGGTTAGCAAGTAAAATAAAAAATATACAATATGTCAATATGGACATGTCTAAGACTTCTTTGCGTTATATAATAAGGTACAGTATATGTCATGCAGGTACACACACAGTGTTATACAAGTTATACACCCGTAAATAACACATTCTTAGAAGTTAGTGTGTATTGACAACCCACTTTTTAAAGCATTAGGTCATAAAGGCAATCTTCTTTGTCTAAGCCATCTCTATTCCCAAAAAAGTGAAGAAGACTATGATTGGAGCTTAGCTGTATGCCCTGCTCAACGCGACCAATAAATCATAACAAACCTCTGCTGGATAATGTAGTGTGTGAGGAGAAAGGCCGGCACACAGTTACAGTGCATGAGTGAGGGGCTGCTGTATCGTGTGAGTGAATTTGCAGTGAGGAGAGGAGATGCTGACCGTAAGGGCCGTCCTTAACATAAGACAAAATGGGGTGCTTGTTCTTTCCTATCTTGGTAATTGGGGTGCCTAGTGGGAGGTAAGCCGTGAGCAAGAGATTAGCCTATGGCTAATGTAGTCTGGGAAAAGGGGGAGATAAAGAGAAAAGGAGAGATTGCTTATGTGTAGTGTGTGTTAGTATGTGTGTTTTAGTGTAATAGCAACGAAGGACACTAATCAATGTTCAAGCTAAACGTTGCATTATAAATCTTGGAATGTAATGATTTTATCAGGATCACTAAAGGCCACATTATAAAGAAGATATGTTACATTGTGTGCGCATAAATCAGGGTGTAGTTTATCCAGATGGTCGTTTTCTAGAAATACGTGAAACCTAAAATACACAGTATATTGCAGGGGCATCCAACATGCGGCCCACAGGCCCACCTCGAGTTGCAGCCCGCGTGAGATCAGCAGCCAGGGCAACTGGGATCACAAAAGCCCTGCTACTTACCTGTGGGAGGGTCTTTTGTACTGCACAGAGGAAGCGGAACCCAGCAGAGTTCATGTGACATCACATGACTCTGCTCCAGCCCTGCTTCCTCTGTGCAGTACAAGAGAACGCAGAGGGAGGCTGCTCCCCCTGCTGAAGTCTGTGAGCAGCATCGAGAGAGCTACAGTGCAGGTAAGGGGGTGTGGAGAATGTTTGAATAAGTGCTAGATTGAGGGAATGAATCTGTGAATGAATGAGTATATGAATTAATGAGTGTGTGTGTGTGATAGCAATCACACTCCTATCATGCCAAGTCCGCCAGTACATGCTGAAACCTGGCTAGCTGCCCCCTTTGTGTATTGATGCTGCCAGCAGTATGGGGTCTGCACATCACTGACAGCCACCCTGTACCAGCATGTACTGGCTGACTTGGCATGATAGGAGTTAGCAATCACAGTCCCATCATGCCTAGGTTCCAGCATTTACTGGTTGCCTGGGTATAAAAGTCATATTGTTGAAATTTGTTGTCCAATTGTGGTGTATTACTTACTTGTAATAAAATACAATAACAATATTAATTTATATATGATTGACAGTCACACTCCTATCATGCCCAGCCAACCAGTACATGCTGGAATCTGGGTATGCCTGAGATTGCTGTTAACAATCATATATATATATATATATATTACTTGTATTAACATTGTTATTACATTTTTGCACAATTTTGCGTGTGGCAACTTACTTTTATTAAAAGTGTGGGCTTTTTAAAATTATTTTTAAAGGTGTGTGGGGGGGTCCTTTTCATTTGGTGTATCCCTAGGAAATTCATTTTTACTTATCCAGAATCCTGAATTTGTAGTCACAAACTTTCTAGCCAGAAATTCAGTGAGAGGAAAAGTAAAGGTTTACTGTCATTTACTTTATTTTAATCTGCATATTTTATTAAAGGCCATATTTTCTCACAGTAAGAAATGAGTGCAGCCCTCCCACGTATACAATTCTGATGAAAAACTTGGATGCCCCTGGTATATTGGAATGCAAGGCACCTGATTTGAACAAATATTGAACTTTTAAATACAGGGGGGAAAAATAATCCATCGGCAGTCATGTTGTACTTGAAAATAAGACACAGGCAATTTTAAACTTGCTTTTCTTATCCTTTGCAAAAGGACTATACTAGAGTTGAGAAAGCAGGCATTGATACAGCATGGTGGACGGGACGTTGCAGACATTTGGCTTGCTAAACTGCCAGGCTCTATCCTATGCAGCGTGTATAGGGGATACTGAATTTTGTTGTTGGACTGATCGGTATTTGGTTGCTTTGTCCTTTAAAAAAAAATACTAAATTATTTGTTCTTCCAGGTCTAGAAATTCACATTTTCATAACTGTTTCAACTTGAAATATACATTGTTATTTTTAAATACACGTACATTTTTGTAATATTATATATCACATATTTTTCATTTGTTTCTCTGACACTATAAACTGCATTATAATTTCAATCAAAATACCACTAGTAGATACATCGCCCTTTACATAGCCTGTTGTATAAATTAATAACATGAGAAAACGGATTAAATTAAAATAAAAACAGTGAAAAGTCATTTAATCAGCTGACTGATGACAGCTTCGGCCTAGTCATAAATAAAGCATCGTACTTTAGAGGAACCAGATGCGATGTCATGTTACGAGCCCGATGACAGAGGTTGCTATGAGACCACACAGTTTCTATGGTTCACATGAATGGCGTGTTATCCTCATTTACAAAAGCAATACGTTTACCTGTACTGTGTGAATGGACGGACAAAAGAAAATGGTAAGAAAATGCTTTTATGGGTATTCCTGTGTTTTAACTTGGACCTTTCATCGTGCAGCATATGTACCGGCCACAATCATGTTGCTTTATGATTGCAAAGTATTCTGTAGCATTGTTAAGCAGTTTTTTCTTTGCATTATCGTTATACAACAGGTAATGCAATTAATAAAAACATCAAGGGACTATGTATCTATGATGGAACAGAAGAACAAAAGTTACATTTTTCTGAAGACTAGGTTGTTCGGTTATCACAAATCTCATTAACTATACAGTGTAAAATACTAGCTTTTTTCTTCTCAGGGAAAAAGGGAGAGGAGATAAGAATTTGCTTGTCTTGTTGAGAACTTCCACAAGTTCCTCAAAAACCCACCCAAGTTTCCCACAACGCCAAAGTTTGTGTGAGTTGCACCTGTAGAATCCACATTAACGATTTTTTTTGATAGAAAAATGTGACCAGATATTCCCTTTTTACGGATGTACTAATAAAAGTGCATAATTTGACTGTCTCCTTTCAGTATAAGTTTACTACAAGTCTTTCTAGCATAGGTGGAAATATGGTGACTCCACCAGATCTGCCACCATTCTGGTAGAAGGATCTTAAATACATATTTGGTCATTTATCCTTGATAAAATGTGTTTAAAATATTTGCTTTTATACCTATAATTGTAATGCATTATGACATTACACAGGATGCAGCCGATTCCTTCTCCTACTGTGACATCAGCTCAGTTTTCATTACCAAGACGATAGAACGTATTATTTCTCCAATGGCTGTGCAGCTTTGCCATTTGATTATTTCCCTGGAATGTAATGGACCCAAACACAGTGGATTAAGTTGGGATTTAGAGAAGGTTGCAGAGGATTTATCCAGAGCTACCGAACATTTTGCTCATACAGCTATCAGGTACTGGTTATTAGAAATACATATTTACTAAATAAAATAAATTTGTTATTCTTCTGATTTAAGTGATCCGGATAAATTATTCACATTATAATACAGAAATGCCACGAAGAACAAAATTTGGGATATGTGATGGAGTTCTGTACTCGGACTAAGTAATTCCGCTATAGAGATGTTCCTTACTGCTGAAAGTTTAATTGCTCAAGGGATTAACCCTTCATATTCCCCCAAGCACTAGCCGAGACTTAGTGTAGGAGTAAAACAGAACTCGGTTTATTTAAAACAGCACAGCTATTTATACACATTAAGACATGATAGGATTAAGGGTATAATCTGATCAACCACCAGATAGCCTGGCGCCACCATACAGATCTAAGGCTAGCAATGCCCGCCCAACAAAGAGTCAATATTGTGGGGTGACCCTGAGGGAGTGGCATCAATCCCAGGGTACCAATGGAGAGCTCATTTCCCTGGGAACAGTCTGCAGCTGGGTAAACTCCAGTCCTAAAGATTGACAATAGAACCAAGGTTCTCAAACGAGCTCCCTCTCCGCAACCACCACCGAGTGTTTCCTACCACAAGCTCAATGTATCCTCAAAAGAGCGATGTGGTGGGAAAATGGATGTCCGTAGCGACGCAATTTCAATTGTCGGCGGGCATTGACGCAGTTCCTAGCTGTGCACAGTTCCAAGAATCAGTGGCTAGGTCCCGGTCAGGCGCCAAGCAGGGTGGCGGTGGAATCCGACTAACATTAGTAGTATACAGGGTCCATGAGCCTTTACTCCTTGGGAAAATGACAGGGATGGGGTGTAACACATGAAAACAGGTATGGGGCCAAAATAACAAATGGGCTGTCGCAGGATACAATTTAAAAAAGGGACGTTCCAAGATTCTTACAAGATCAGGCTAGAAGAAGGTGTGGCTACAACTGAATTAAAAGGGAGCGGGCAGGACTGATTAGGGGACCGCAGAAACATTAATTTATCATTATTCACTTATTTATTTGTGTGAAGCAACCACACACACGAACATTACAAATACTATGTTTTCCATTATTTTTCTCTTTTATGGAAGGAATTCTAGTTTAAGAAACAATTTACCTGATTTAATGCTGTTGGTTTTCTATACAGGCTGAGTGCACAGTGTGATGACAAATGTCTAAGGGATGAACTGGACCAGACAGCAAAATCAGTTGTAATAATTGGGAAGAACATGTTATTAACTGTTCAGAAGCTCTGCATACAACCCACTATTCAGAAGCACCAAGAAGAATTCATCATAGCAGCACAAAACATCCTGCTGGGAATACTGAAGGTGCCGTATTAGCCATAACCTTCTTAAATTTTAACTCATAATTTTTTTTTTTTTTTTTTTTTTTTTTTTTTTGGAGCCCGAGGTGCGTGCTCCTAGGTGCAGCATTCTGTGCAAAGGCAGCAGAAGCCCGATACGAATTCTGAGACCTCCTAAGAGGTACCCAGACTGGTTCCTCCCCCCCCCATGGGAGGGTCGGATCTATGGGACTCACCCCGAAGGGTGAGAACCCTTACCTTTGGGGTACTCCCGTTAGGGAGAAACCCCCTTAGGCTTCACCACCAAAAGGTAGTGTCAAAAACAAAGGTGCCGAATCGAAAATCAAAAGGGTGAACGTGGCCTCGCTTAAAGGTTTGGTGACCGTGAAATCAAATCAAATCAAATTAATAGGCACACGTGCTATAACACATAGTGATTGAATAAATAAATAAATAGGGGCAGGCCATGAATGACCCAGCCAGGTACAAAAATAAATTCACTCCATGCCCGAATGGTGCAATGGAGGAATGTGCAGGGATGGCCGCCTGTGCAGAGACGTGCGCTCACCATGGCAGCGGCGTGCAATACTGCCATGGTGACTCCGACATTTAAGTCAGGGCAATCAAAGCACCTCGGACTCCATGCATTCCCAGCCCTAAGGCCAGAGGATCAGCATAGCTCCCCCCCCTGTCCAAAGGGAAACTACACTTGATCTTAGCCAAAAGGCCGAGAAGATAACAGATAATATGATAATAATTTAATAGACAGGCGGCAAGTAATATACTTCAACCATTCTTTCCTTACCCCTAGCAGAGTTAAAGAGAGGTAAAAATTGGATTTTGCTCATAACACACTCTATTCTCAGATAGCTCTCCCAAAACTGGAGTATCACATTTAAAGATAAAAAAATAAAGAGATACATTTTTCAGAATAATCTTCCAATAAATTACCAATGTATTATGTTCTTTCAATAGATCCTTCAGCTAGAAGATGATGCAAATGTAAGAAAGATTTGTCAAGCTGCAGACTGGGTCCTGGATTGTCTAATATTTTTGCAGACAGCAGACACCATGCCACATCTGTTGACTTACTTTAATGAATTTTCAGAGGCTTTGCTTTTATTAAACAGTGTGACAGAAAGACGAATCAATGATGTCAAGGATTCTTTGCACAGGGAACATTTGTCAGGGACCCTACAAACACTCAAAAAATGCGTTCCGATGCTACATACAGCAACACAGAGCAATATAAAACATAGACAAAATGATCAAATGATGGCTTCAAAAGAGTATGTCTTTGATCTGGCTTCAAGAACAACTCGCAAACTGAAGTTTTTGTTGACAACTGGGACAGTCCAATACGACCAAGTTAAAAAGAAGGCATCATTTTCTCAGCAGATATATGATTTTTCTGGTTTACTCACCAATGCATGCCCTGCAAAGCTGCTGAACAGTGATATTGACTTCCACGTAGGAACCATAGTCTTCCATGCCATGTTTGTAGCCGACTGTTCGAGACAAAATATAAGACTAAGGCTGGTGAGGCACTGTCACTGTATTTTAGAACTTAGAAAATTATTATTTGACCAGTTAATACAACTGCAGGAAAAGCCACCACTGAGAAAACCAAACTTTGATCTAGGGCAGGTGTGTTCCGCTATCAAAGAACAATTGGAACATCTTAATTATACTTTGGTCTGTGCTATATTAAATCTGATTGTAGATAATTTCACTAATGCCAAAGATCCGTTAAGGAAATTGCTGAAAGCTTCACTAAAGGCTAGAAGGAAAACAAGTTTTTATCTTCAACATCCATTTGCTTTAAAAGCCTTCCACCCTCTTCTTCAATCATTTCACAGTAACTCCAACCAGTTGTTAAAAGTAGCAAATCTTGTTTCAGCTCAGTGTTCTGAGGACAAATCCGTGGAAGAAATACGGAATTGTACTGAAGCCTTGTGCAAAGTAAGGGATGAGGTAATAAGTCTCTTTGTAGACGCTAGCAAAACACAATGTGTAAATAAAATCACTAGGCAGGCCCATTTTATATATCAAAGATGGGCACACGTGACAGAAAACTTGCTAATGAGTTTCGATGACATGGTAACTATACATGAATTCCTAGACCTATCTGCTACTGAAATGGCGGAAAAAAGGCTTGTCTGTGAAAAGTTACTGGGGAGCCAGAAAACTGAGACTTTTCACCATCAGGCTGCTGACCTTTGTGGTCTATCCCAACACGTTGTTCAGGTTATTAACCGATACGTTGACCAAAGCAAAGATCCAATATTTAGGAATGGTTTACGTGTCTTAGTCAGGCAGTTTGAAAGCTCTGTAGCTGAAACAAAAACAGCTATAGTAAAGTGTGTGGAATTAATCTCATGCGGAGCAGCTCTGGAGGTATTCTTGGAGAAAACTAAACATTTGTTTGAAACTTTTCATAATGTGCAACAAGGAGTAAATGGCTATAAACATCCAGACTTAATGAGTCCTCTGAGGACAGAAATACAATCAGTCCATCGGATGCCAATATTTATTGATTTCAGTGAGTCAGCTATGCCACAAGAAGACACAGTTAAGGCTTATCTGGATCCTAATGTAGATTTATTTGCACGTGAAGGATTTTTAAGCAAACCTCTTCCTTTGACAGTTTCTTCAAGCAAAGAAATATTGAGTAACAAGAATAATATAGAAGTAGAACAGCATGCAGACTTACATTCGTTGGTCAATGACCTAATTATGGCAGTAAAGAAGCCTGAACATAAAGAGATTCACACCTCCTGTTCTGCTCTTATTCACATTGCTAACACTTACATTGAAGCGGCCAAAGAGTTATTCCCTCCTGGAGAGGCACCTGACACGGAAACTGTTATTAACTATAGGGACACTGAGAAGCTTGCTTCACATCTTCTTTCATTTATTAATGATGGAGCTATGAACTTATCTCTCAGAATGGATAACCTTGTTCAAACTGCTATGTTCCTCACGCATCACATTGAACACTTAAAAATGAATCTTATACTATTATCAGATTTCTGGTATCATTTCTGTTACCAGTTATTCTGTTCTCCAAGTAGCATTGACATTGTCATCAATTCTCAAACTTTTAACAGAACAATGAAGAATGTAGCAGCAATTGTACATTTAATATGTGAATGTAACACTGAACCAGAATGCACACTGTTTTCTGGAAAAAAGGAGACCCTTATTGCAATTCAAACTAAATTGACCAAACTGCAAGGTATTGGTAAACACCTGCTGACCAAAGAGTGTTTTGATGTCATGCAAGATGGCAAAGCCCTACTGGAAAGTAATTGTATATTGTGGTCGGTTACCATCCAGCAGTTATTAAAATCCATAGATGACTTTACGGGTAGCAATATTTCATCTATTCCTGAATCGATACATTTAGCCAAAGTGAATATTACAGAAAGCCAGAGCTTTGTCTTTATGTACGAAACATCTTTATGGCTTCAAGAAACAGCAAAAATATATGTTGCCAACTGCCTAGGAGAAGGAACAAAGGATAACATTACACGTTTAATGGCAGAGGTTACATCAGCCACTGAAACCATTCTAAAATTAAGGGATACTAGAAATATGTCTTCTGGTCCAGCTATAGTTTTAAAGGCGCAGTGTTTGCTTTTACAACGAGAGCTTTTCATCAAATCAAAGTTACTTATGTACCATCTAAACAATATATACCAGGAAAGCCAATACTTAATGCATAATGTGGTCGAACTTGCAATCTCATTGACCAACACTTTGGTCAGTGACAAGATAGCTGTAAAAGGAATTTTTGAAAAGAATTCATGTTTGCTGATTGACAACCTAACATTTTTAAAAGAAATGCTTGACAAAGCTCTCCCCTTGAGAAAGCATGCAGAATTAATATTTTTGGCTGAGCATCTCTTTTTTCTTACCAGTCATATCTTGTCAAGAGTGAAGGCTCTTCTGGAAAATGGGACATGCTGGACAATTTTTATGATTGAGGCCATGTCACTGAACTGGTTGGCAAAAGCCAACCAGTTAACATTACACCTTCAACTGTATACTGATTTAGATGACACCACCTTGGCTTTAGTCCAAAAATGTTTAAAGGGTTGTGAACCATTACAGCCGGAAATAACCGACAAACCATTTTTACTTGAAACCGGAGGTCGAAAAAATTCAAGAAGTTCAATTGATATAAATTTAAGTGAACAAAACAAAGTTTTAGAGAATGAGAATAAAGCTTACATTGAGCATGAACAAAGCTTCATTACAAGCAATAACCCTAATGTACTTTATATCCAAAAGACTTGTGATGTTGAGGAAAGTGAATATGAATTCAATTATGCTAATGGTTTGTGTCAAGGACAGCAATCTTTCAGAAAAGAGCTAATCATGCCTGAAGTGAAAGAACAAACAGAATCACATGAACAAAAGAGAAGAATAATATCATCAAACAAGACATTTATTTTGAAGCACAAGGTGGAATCTAATATTCAGCAACTGGAAATGTGCAATGCAGAAACTCTAGATGAATCCAATAAAGATGCAGGACAAATAGTCGATATGGTATCCAATATAACTATTGTTGAACAAGAAGGTAAATGTTCACAAAAGGAATCAACCAACCAGAAAACACAGAACTTCCATAAAATGGAAAAAACAAATGAACCAATTGTAACGTTCCGGACAGAACTCAAAAAGGAAATCATTAAAGATCAGAAATTGTCCAATGAGAAAACACATATAATGCCTACCGAGTCGGAACAAAATATACATTTTGAGGAAAGTCAGAGTGATTTTTGTAAGGATGAACAAGAAACAGCCTGTTTGTTACCTGACAAAGTAGTCAAGATAGATATGGAAGAAGTGGATTGCAAAAAACTCCAAGTTATTTCATTTCAAGAAGAGAGGGAAACTCCAGCTACTGTAGAAAAACCTAAGGTACCAAATATTTTGTATTGAACGATTAGAACATGGTTAAAGTCTCATACAGCCAGCCTAGTCCGTAATGCCCCTCTAGAAAAGTGGAGACCTTCTAAAAGAATTATATTTGTGAGTGTATTTGCCTTTTAAGAACTAATCAAGGGTCAACTCCCTCCAGATAATTAATGCAACCTTGTGATAATTAGTGGAGGCATTGATTACATTTCTTCCAGCTTTTGCTCAGCTGTGCTAATGCCTAGCTCAGGGGCTGGCAACGTCACGCAGAACCCTGATATAAAGCCCCAACACTTAAAACCTCTTATTCACAAAGTGTATCACTCCATTATTTGACTTCTTGTCAGCCATGCCCAGGATTATACCTGTGTGACAAACTGGTGGGTGATCCCAACATCAAAGGCTCACCCCTTATTTTGATGGCATCCCATGTTAGAATAATAAAATGGCAATAACAATACAGTATAATATGTGTCTGATACACAATAGCGATGAGGACATGCACAAAAGTATATTGTATACATTTGTGAGGGTGAATGTGGGTATATAAACAAGTTGTGAGAGCTTGATTGACATGTGCTTGTTGAAGCTGCACCCTTTGCCCTGGATCAGTTATAAAACGTGACCACCCTTTGTACAAGTGGTTTAATTGCGTTCTGTTTTTCATTTTAGATAATCTGTGTGCCACAGGAATACATACTTGGGCAGACATACAACGTGGCTAAATGTCCTCTGACGGAAGAGGTGGAAACTTGGGAGGGTGAGAGCAATGTTGTTGTACAAGTCGCAAGAGAAATGGCGGCTCAGATGTCATTCATGACACAGTATCTTAGTAGGAAAGGACCCATCAAGGTACTTCTTCTGATGCTAGTCTGTTGACAGTAGGGGTGTAATTATTCTCTGCCATTCAGAGGTTGGTCAGATCTGGTTTAGCATTATGAAGCAATCCAGAGGGTACAGGAATAGAGTAGGGATAGTTGATGCTCCATCTCCTTATCCTAGAGACCACCTGAGAAGCATGGCACACTACGGTCATCGCACTTCTGGAGCGAGTCATGAGGTGGAGCTGGCTCATATTGAACTATTTTTTGTACAACTTTACTACAAATACCTAAGTGTAAAAACAGACTTTACCCATTGATGTACTGACTAACCTCCTCTGATGGGACATCATGTAAGAAATAGTTCTGCGTAAAAAATAATCTGGAAAGACATCAATAAAATTAGAAGTCTCAGACATATGTTGGTTAGAGAGGAGAAGCCCGGTGTATTACAATATACAAGTGATGTGCAAGCAACAGTTTTCATATAAACTTGTTAGCAGCTGTCTGTTCTCAATGTTCTGATGTTCTCACATAAATTATCTTGTATTCCTATGCATGTCTTAGATTGTCGTGCTTCTCTGAACTTCTTTTTTCATTGCTTTGCTGTGGGAGTAAAAAAAGAATATTAACTTTGTAATACTTTTTTTCAATTTAGAACACTGATCAACTTATTGCTTCTGCTAAATGTATAGCTACACACGGGCAGACATTTGTAAGATACGTTCGTATAATGGCTAAAAACTGCATAGACAAAAGAAGTTCCGCTGAGCTTCTGTCTGGTATGGCACAAATTCAAACCATCAGTAGACAACTCTCCATTATCTCAAGGTAAATATTAGTGTGTATGTTTTGTGTAGGTTACAGCAGCCTATATGTAACATAAGTGCTACCGGCTGCCCTAATGCCTGTCTTTTTAAGGTAGTGGGAAGGGAACAGTCACCCAAGCCCCATAGAGGACTTAGGTAAGTGGATGGAAAAGCTTAAAGGATGTTGGTCAAGGGATACAAGGCGCAAATGTTGATGATGAGAAGCGGTGATGGCTTTTGGAGAAAAATGTAACATATTGTTCTCTTGCCTGATATTGTTTTCATGTGCTTTCAAAAGAATTGGTACATTATTTGAAATTCAACAACATGCCAACTGCATTTACATTTCACTTAAAGGGACAGCTAAACATCACAAATTGCAATGTTTGTTGTGTACACGCAGCTCCTAAAAAAAGAATCCTAAAGCAAGTTATATAGTACTAAATAATATTTTGACTCAGAGTTTCCAATGTCAGTGGGGCAAATGCAAAGCATGAAATAGGAGAAAACAGGTTTATAATTTAGAGTCTGTGGCAAGGAACGTCCATGGAGTACCATATATACCATGGCGTAATAAAGCTTCTGTATGTGCAGCAAAAGCATTAATGTAACAATGTAATTATTAGCAGAATTTTAGTATTAAAAATTGAGCAATTGGAAAATTTTTCAACAAGCAAAATAAATACAGTACAATGCGTTTCAAAGCTGTTTGATAGCAAAATACAGCAGGGGGAAAAACAAGCTAAAGAAAATGGGTAAAGATATTGTTAAGCAACCTATATGTTGTTATGAGGAAAGTTACTTTAATCAGAGAAGTTGTTAATCCATGCACAAGTTAAACAGAGGTCATTTGTAGGTCTACAATGAAATACCTACCATCTAATTTCCTTTTTTTTTTGGGACTTCCTGAATTTTTAGTGTAAAAGCAGCCACAGGATGCGATGACTCCAATGGGGAGGACGTGCTGGTTAAAAATGCGCAGAACCTGATCCACAGTGTTTTAAAGACATGGAAAGCAGCAGAAGCTGCCTGTCTTGCGGTAAGCACAATATAACGATTAACACACCAAATACACGGGAAATCCACAAATGCCTACATTTATGGAATTTGGAGTCTGTATCCTGTAAGCCAATTTCTTGATTGTTGTAGATGTAACCCATTTATCCATATTTTTGCTTATCACAATTATCGATACCTACCTGCACATTAAACAGGTGTGGGAAGGTGTTTTCTCCCTACCTATCCCTTCAATTTTTTCCCCCACTCACACTTAGTTCCTATCTTATGAGACTAGGCCTGTCTCATCATTCCTCCCACAGCCTCCATCAGGAGATTGAGGGAAAAGCCTCCCTGGCAGCATATGCACCAACTTTACTTATAGCATATCTAAAGAAGTTCTTTCAAAGACGTGCTGTGTATGTTTCCAGGCTTCAGGTTGAGCAGTGACTGTATATATTGTCACACGGACACCATTTATAAGTATCAGTATATCTTCAAAATTAAGTTTCTTTCAAGAAACAAAATAGTTGTCTTTAAATTTTACTTTGTTTTGATAAAATGTCCAGCTCACCCTGTGTGATAATTCTTTTTTTCCCCCCATAGAACACTGGAAGTTCTCCCCATGACGAAGACGCAGCAGATGTTGCTGCTTTCTGTGCTCATTTGCGGAAGAGACTGTGTGACAGAAGCAAAGAACTTACAAACTCAAATATGTAAAACATCTCCATAAAATTTGTGTTACAACTGTCAAGAACAGCAACTTTTTAGCCTAACATATTAATACTTTTTTCCTACCTGACACAGAATGCAGGATCCAATGCAGGGGGCGATCTACTTGAAGCTAACCTTAGGGGAGCCATCAAGATATATCTTACACTTAAGCTGTTCACACATGATGTATATGGCGACAGTGAATGGACATTCAGAATGATCGATTATAAGAAGACCCCCCCAGTTATGCACATCTGCCCCCAGGCTTGCCACTCTGCCCAGAAATGCCTTATACCCCCTACATGCCACTGTGCCCCATGATATGCCTTTTGACCCCCTATGTGCCACTCTGCCTCCATAAATGCCTTATAACCCTATATGCCACTTTGGCATTTAGGGGGGTTAAAAGGCATATCATGGGGCAGAGTGGCATAAATAGGGAGGTATAAGCCATTTCAGGAGGCCGAGTGGCATATAGAGAGTTAAAAGGCATTTCTGGAGGCAGGGTGGCATTAAGGGGGTTAAAAGGCATTTCATAGAGCACTCTGCCTACAGAAATGCCTTATGCCCCCCATTTAACACCCCCCCCCAAATTTACCGGTGCTTCTGATTCCCCAGTGTGTTGTCCGGGCAGCGTGTAGACGTCTACGCGATTTTCGTACACAACTGCAACCGGAAGGAAATGGGGTTGTCTGCGTCCATCGCGCAGACTTCCCCGACTGTCAGAGAGAATTCCCTGCACCGGTGCGGGGAACTCTCCTCACTGACAGTCGTGGAAGGTCTGCTGCTAACCCCGCTGCTAACCGCACCTCCTTCCGGTTGCAGCGGAAGTTGTCTACGCGAATCGTGTAGACGTCTACACAATGCCCAGGCTACACACCGGTGAATCAGAAGCGCCGGTAAGTTTGGGGGGGGCATAAGGCAGGAGGATCCAGGTCCCCTGCAGCGCTGCGGGGGATCTAGATCTTAGTCTCATAGCCAGACCTATTTGATTATAAAACGACCTCTGAAAAAAACCTTGTCTTATAATCGAGCAAATACGGTGTATATATATATATATATATATATATTTTTTTTTTACCAGTTTACCCAGTAATAGTAATGTACACCTTAATGTGTATGGCTACCAAAGCAGAACAACTTTCATTTTTTTTAATATTTAGTTAAAATGTTATGGACAATACAAGTACTGAAATTACATAAACAAAACCAAAATTGAATATATTTGCATGCAATACATACACATCTACTGTTATACTACTAATAAAAAACCAAAACAAATTATATTGCTTTTAACAGCACATGACTGGTCTAGTTCTGTACTATACTTTTTGTCTATGTACATGGCTTCATAAAAATAATTTAAAACACAATTGAAACTAAAAAGGTACACAAGAATGTGGTTTACCTATACTTTGCATTTATCAACAGATCAACAGCAATAAGTGATACACACTGAAAAATTATCTTAGCCTTTTCCAGACTGATAGCTTTAAAATGCTTTCCAGACACATTTGTTTTTTTTTACATGGAATTTGTAATTTACACAGTATTGCTTGATACAATAGTTACAAATATTGATGCAAATATTTAAAGGAACAGTCTAGTCCCCAACATGTTTTTCTTTTTAATACATACATTATAGAATCAAATGCATTTTACTGCATGCATATAAATGCTAGAAAAGGAGCCTTCCCATGGCGGCTTCGGAAAGCAGGAAGCATAAAAGGTATACTTTTGGTGCTCCCATTGAAATCAGTGGGAGTTGGGGCAGCTAATCACATATATGCTTATAAAACATCATTACTCAACCTCCATTCATGTGATTGGCTGACGCTATTCCCGTTGACTTCAATGGAAGCTCAGCTCTTATTGAGTGAGAGCGCTACTGTGCGCATGCAGAAAGGACACACATAGATGCTCCCAGTAGAGGCAGATGGGAGAGGGGTTAAATGGACAGAAGTCTTATTTTTTAATGAATGCACCAATTTGCATGCAGTAAAATGCATCAAGTAAAATTGACTCAAATATGAAAGTAACATGAAAATGGGCTAAGTGAACCTTTAAATATTCTTAAAAAAGAAAACAAAAATGGAAATTTTAGCTTACATTAATTTAGTTACACAAGAGGCATATATACCAGCATATATGTATTTACACTCATTGTAGGTGAATTATGTACATATGTTGATGCATATACGTTTATAAATGCACAAATCTATCTTTATCTACATTTAATATATAAATAGAAATATACATACACACGCACACACACCTGTTTTCTGCATTATGTTCCATTTTACAATAAAAGTGCTTTATTTCATCAACTTTGTTTCCTACCACAACTACCACTAGACTCAGAAGAGAGAGTAAAATACCCCATATTTGCACTTGGTATAACATGCATCTGTATGTGTTTCATATTAAAGTATAAGAGCTCAAAATGTGTTTGTTTATAATTTACAAATAAATAAAACTACAGAAGTCAATTACAAAACAATTTACAGATTAATGTACAACGGGCATTAAAGATTACACTAACAAAATGGAGAAGCTGTGGGATCAAATGTTTTGAAAACATCTTTTAACGGCTTATCGTCTGACTCCGGATCAGCACTGCTGTCCTGCATCGGATTTGCCAATCCTGCTGGTTTGATTTGCCTCAGTTCATTATACTGTGGCCGCATAAGGCCCGTCAATGCCTGAACTGGTAGGTTGTGAACAGCTGGAGCAGTGGCTGATTGACAGTCCACTGGAGGTGTTGGATCTTTGTTTGCAGTACCCATTTTATTGGCCGTAGAATCAGCAGCTACCTCTTCGCTTTCCTCCGAACTCTGAGGTTGTTGCACAATATCAATCTGTTCAGTCTCATGCTTGATTGGCTTGTTAACATTTGACATCTTTTTCTGGTGATCTCCGTTCTCCCCTGTAGTAACCAAAACCGAATCCGAAGCGGGTATACTGTCTCTAGGATCATATAAACTGATATTCTTCAGTATAGGACTAGGAGCTCCCACTCGGACATTTGAAGAGGACAGCTTGGGAAGGTAGGGCGGTAGGGCATCTTGATCAGATTTACTTGCAGCAATTGAGGTCGAAAAACTAGATGATCTTGGTGCCAGGTGAGGATCAGTCTTTAGAGAACTGGACTCTTTGAGGATTCCATGATGGTTGTCAGCGCTGGGTGTTCGTTGGGGCCTGGAGTGAAGATTTTTTTTTAGCCGAGGATCTCCCAGTTTGTTGCTTACCACACGGGAATCCGCCTGGTCTGCTGAAATGCTCCTGCTGATCCCACCTGGGTGTTTAGCTTTAGCTTCCAACCTTGGATCTTGTCTTTCTAATCGTGGATCTGTCGCAGAGTGGTGCAACTCGTTTGCTAGATTTCTTGACTTCAGCAGTCTCTGGTCAGCTATCAGTGGAGGCAACGGCAAGTTAATGGATGAAACCGGATCAGGTTTAGGTGGAGGCACTGGTAATAAATCTTCAGGTGCCCATACTATTAGTTTGGCAAAATGTGGTTTGGCCAGTAAGATGTCCATTTTAATATGACTAAACTGCCTCAGTTTACAACGAGGATCTCTTAGAGATACACCGGGTGGTGTTTCTAATGGAATTAGAACAGCTTTCTCCCTTAATTCTCTCTCTAACTCTTCCTCATCATCATCCATTCCTTTCTGCTTGACAATTCCAGGGTTGCTATCAGACCTCACACTACCCCCTGTGGTTATCTCACCAGGTTTGATTTTTCTTGAGTGTCTGATAACTCTTGGATCGTTGCACACATTTTCTCCAGGAGTTGGAAAATTTTGCACTTGAGCAGGTGTTGTTCTGGGATCATTGGCTTGCATCATGACAACCCTGTCTTTTGTCAGTCTTGGATCAAAGTGTACAGTGGTTTGCTGTTCAGATGAATTATTCTTTGTAAGTTTTGCTTGATTTCGTAGTGTTTTTAAGATTGAAGTCACGCTACTTCCTTCTTCTTCCTCACTACTTGTATACCAATTTGTAATATCTTCTGGAGAAGAAAAGAGAAAAAAAAAAAAGACTGACAGTTGGTCAGAATACATCTATGTTATGAGACTCTACCCATGTGCTTTAGAATAAGATTTTTTTATACTACATATTACACCTACCTACAATTAATATGTTATATTTTAATGCCATACTTGGTACTAAAGGCACATACTGTTCTCTGTAACACACTAGGAACATTAAGTAACAATATTGTGTATACCTTCATCTCGGCTCATCGACCTTTGTCGCTGAATCACATTTGCTTCTCCCACATCAAGATTTTTCCCAATTCTTGTAAATGAAACTTCGTGTGTAGCTGGAAGTTAGAAACACCAGATCAAATTATACAACATTGTATATTCATTTAAGAAAAATACATTTTATTAATGTTTACAATTAGCATCGCTTCCAATTTCTTCTAATAAAAGTAAAAGTTTGTGTACTTCTACTTGTCTGTTTTTAACAAGATAAAAGCTGGCGTGGTATGTCAGCTATTCTTAAGAGGAAACTTAGAATCAGTTGTAAAAAGATATCGGAAAAGAACCCAGAAGTTTTAGAACTTTGCGATAACCTTTGGCAAGATTATAAACGCACATATACTTTTTAAGGACATTGGGGAGGTCCCTTCTTCAGAGGAAAAAACTATTGAAACCTTTACAGCAAAAATGTTTGTGCCCAAAACCCTTCCTTATTTATACAGTCTGTGGTTCATGGATGACGTTAGATATCTTCTGAACCATTTCTACCCCTGTTCAGCTTTCTTGTTTAATATTTGTACATTTACTATTGGGTTTAGTATAAACTAGCCATGCCCATGAAGGGTTCAGTCTGTGAACTTGCCCAAACAAAATCATGTCATCTGTACTGGATTAAATGCACTTTTTTTCAGATAGGGACCATTGAAAGCAATAATAGTGGATGAAAAGGGCCATTCAATGAGATGTGTGTCAGCTTGCCTACATGGGTGGAATAGCAACATGTATTAGCAAGAAAGAGTCAGGATTTAGAAGAAATATTAAAAATGTTCTTTGTAAGGAGAAACAAAACTATTACTATTATTACTAGTATTTTGTATAAACAGTCTGTCATTTGGTTACATAATTGCATGAGTTGCTTTGAATTTAGCCAATGTATGTTGCATACAAAAGGGATCCATGGCATAAAAGGCTATACCAGAAAGTATGCATAACAGCCAACTCATGTTTGTTAAATAAAACTCACACAAAGCAGTGTTGGAGGGTGGTATGCTATGGATGGCTTGCTGAGTATAGAAATTTTCATAGAATCCAGACTTATTTTGCAAAGACTGATAACTGTTCTGTTGCATAATGTTCTGCTGATCCTCTGTGTTTTGAAGGAATGGAGGTCCTTGCAAACCATGGTTATCTCTCTGGTTATTTTCTGAATGACCTTGCATTCCACATGTGCCAAATGGCATAGTCATTCCAGCCATATCTGGGTTACCAAACCCGGGTACTGATTGCAATGGTGGACTATGTGCCATGGGTCCAGTTTCTGGCAATGGTTCAGAGTTGTACATCGGCTGGTGATTTCCTTGGAACGGCATTCCTAAGAATGGTGGGCTGTAAAAATTTATGCTGGATAAAGAGAGAGAAAAAAAGGAAAAAGGGCCAATGTCACATTTATTCAGAATCTTTCCTTTAAAAGGGACATTTATTAATTTCTAAAGATAGAATTAAGATCCAAAACAACAATATATAATTCTGAACAACAAACCAAAATGTGTTTGTAACTAAAGTAGGGGTCGCCCCAGTCAATAAGTCTATAGCACTGCCCCTGGTTAATGAGAAGTTGCTATGCTATTAGAAGTGACAAGTGACACTTACCCATGCCTCTGCATGTTCTCCCCATCATGTTCATCTTCAAGCAGTGGCTCTTCCTCCATATTCAAAGCCTGCATTCAATATATTGTAGAATTATATTGTTATAACACAACAAGTATATCCTCTAAGGGCAACTGAATCATTCTAATCAAAGCACAAATACATTAGATAATTGATAATTAGATAATTTTTTTTATTTATTAAAAATCCATTATACAAATAACAGTTCTTGGACGAATACAGTAATAGAACTGGAAGTTATCTCCCATTTCAATCTTACCTTATTCAATAACTCTCTTGTGTCATCCGTCAATTCATCATGTGAAAACTTGCAATGATCCCCCTGGTAGCACTTTGTCCCCGTATGGTAAAACTTGCATGGAAATTCATGTATTTCTTAAATATTAAGGATCAAAACACCCAGGGTAATTTTCCCCTATGCCATATGATTTGCTTTGCTATGTATATATATATATATATATAAGCCTTGTGTCATAAGGACAATTGCACTCCGCACATTATGTTGCACCTACTAGTTAGAGCATCGATGCAGAACCAAAGCAAAAAATTACAAAAAATGTAAAGGTTTCATAAAAACATTTACTAACACGATAACAAACTACAGAAAGTAGTCAACAACTCGTATCTATGCTTAACCAGCCTTCTCATCCACATGTGTATGGATTACAGGGCCACATAAACACCTGGAGAAATATCTTACTCTGAGATACTCTTTAAATTTCTTTAATACCAAGATTTTTACAAATCAGGGGTACAAGTTTTGAACATATAAAAAAAGGATATTATGCATGTAGAGGCAATTATCTCCTTTGGTACAATATCCTAGTATGTAAAACTTGCAGATTTCCTTCCTCTTCTCAATTTCTGCATCATGATCAAATTTACACTGCTCTCCCTGAATAAAACAAAACAAGATAAGTGTAATGTCAAACTGCAACGAAACGAAAGCAGGATTTTTGGATTTTCCAATTTGAACACAGGAATATCTATTAAAAAATAATAACACAATGACTTGTTTTATGAATACAGGACCTCCTGGGTTGCTTGCAACCCTCAAGGCCTGACATGTGACACAACTGCATATGAATGGCATTCCCACCCAAACATTCATGTTACTGGGTGTCTGAATGATATATTCTCAGAAGTGTTAAACATTTCAACTTCCTGACATCAATATGTAATATGAAGAGCCAGCTCAGTAGAGAAGGGTTATCCTTGATTATAGGCTTGACGTCCCAGAAATCTTTCTGTATAAACTATGCATTATGCAGGGCCAAATCAGGACCCGATTTTAGCTCTTTAAAATGTAATATCAGAGATTTTTTAAACTGTGCAAACTAAGTTTTCGGGAATACGGGATGTATACGGGATGAGCACAGCAAGTACTGCATAGCCGATTAATATGACTAAACCAGAACAATCTGGTTTGTTTAATATATTTATTTTCAGCAGAATGCAAGGCTCTACCTTATTACCTTAATACACCTCCTGGCCAGGAAGTATTTGCAGATTTGTTTCCCTTTGCGCTCCACTGTATGCTGGTTAATGAAATCTTGACTCATGTTCATCCACTTTTTTCCAGGCTTGGTATCCTACATGAGAAAGAAAAGTTTAGAATCTGAACAAGGTAAGGAGAATTCTGTGGTTGCAGATACATATTCAACTTACCAAAAAAAGGGGGTAAAGGTATCTTTTCAGCCATACATTTTTAAACAGTTTTTGTGGATTGTCGGTCTAAGTTCGGTTATGAAAATGTGCTTACCTCTTGAAAGTCATCTTGAAAGTATGCATTTGGTCTCTTATGCATCCCTCTTCCTCGCCCATGATCTTTCTGTTTCTTCTGTATTCCTCGACCACGTCCATAAGGAAACCCTTTTGCTTGCTGCTCAGGGCCTAAATACGACAAATGGTTTCCTATTAGAATTATACAACAATATCTAGTAAGATTCTTAAAATGTCAGGGAGAAAAAATGGAAAACAAACAGACTGGGGCGCTCCTCTGAAAATATATTATGTTTCAAACTTAGTGAAAGCTTCAATGAATAAATGTACAGATAACTACAAAATAGCCATTTTCTGAAACTGAAAACAATATACTCAAACAATTCTATTTCTTCTATACATGCAAGACTGAGGATACTAGTTAAATGTATAGCTATATTTAACAGGCAGCAACAGTTACCTTGATTTCCTTTCATATTTGGATTTTTAAAAGGTGATTCAGTTGGATTTGAACTTTCTTTAGCTTGTCTATAATGTTTGAGCTGCTCAGCAAAATCATCCTCCTCCTCCTCTTCCTCATTATAGTCACCATCATTGTAGTTACCAAAATCATCATATTTGTTTACATTCCTTTTGTGTTGAGCTTTAGGAGAAGTCATATAGTTCCCCAACATAGGAACAGGCTGAAACAGAAAAAAAAAACAGACGGCTACTTGCAGTTATCTTAGGGTGACCAAAATGGTCATCTTTCCAGGACAGACATTTGCTACAAAAGTATGTGGACATCTGACCATCACACATATGTGAGCTTGTTGAAAATTC
Organism: Spea multiplicata; assembly: GCA_009364415.1. Taxonomy (NCBI): domain Eukaryota; kingdom Metazoa; phylum Chordata; class Amphibia; order Anura; family Pelobatidae; genus Spea; species Spea multiplicata. Next base: position 14,316,446 of record VKOC01000005.1, read on the forward strand.
CATTCCAAAAGTATTTGCATTCATATGAAGTCTTCTGCAAAGGCTTTCCACAAGATTGTGCACTGTGTCTAAGGGAATTTGTGCCCATTCAGCCAAAAGAGCATTTATGAGATCAGGTACTAATGTTGGACAAGAGGGTCTGTCTCACAATCTGTTCCAATTAATCCCAAAGGTGTTCAATGGAGATCTGTGTGGGCCACTCAAGTTCCACCACACCAAACTTGTCAAACAATGTCTTTATAGTTTATTTGTGTACAAGAGCACAGTCATACTTTAACAGAAAAAGGACTTCTCCTGTTGTAGCGTTAACATTACCCTTTACTGGAACTAACAAGCTCAAACCCTGAAAATAACTCCTGGCCTCTGCCAAACCCAGGTTCGTCCATCAGACTTCCAGATAGTGAAGACTAATCACTCCAGAGAACATGTTTTCATTGCTCCAGATGCTAATGTTGCTTTCAGAGGCATACAAAAAAGAGCTGAGATCTTCTCAGTTATGGACTACCCTTGAGGCAGGATCAGGCCGATATGTTGATTGATATTTTTTCTCTGTAATGGGACAAGAGAGCTAAAACATAAGATGCTCCCAAGTGGGGGAAACGCCATAGGACAGGCTATAAAGCAACATGTCTGTTTTTGGTAAACATCTCTGATGTGTTTTGTTTGGTATTTCCCCCTTCAGTAATGTCTTGAGCCCACCCCAAGTGTAAAGGAGAGTCCAGACATGGATCTCCTTGTTCTCTTGTGCCTAGAGGGATACTAACCAGACCTCACAGACTAGCCAACAAGAGCCGAAACGTACATCTGGGGTTTTTGGTTCCCTTGTGCAGGGGAAATCAACCTCACATTTCAATTCAGACTGATATGTAGATGAAGATTTTTCCTCTGTAATGGCACAAGACAGCTAAAACTTGAGATGTTACTCCTAGACACTTCCACTTTACAGTGGACCAGGGCAGAAAGTTCCAAAACTAAACTTGTGGAAAATGGGGCATCCTATGACAGTGCCGCATTAATAGTCTCTTAGTTCTTCAGTACGATCCATTCTACCGCCAATGTACATCTATAGAAATGGCTGCCTATGTGCTTAATTTTATACACCTGTTAACAATGAGTGCAGCTGCGACACCTAAACTCAATAATTAGAAGGGGTGGCCCACATACATTTGGTCATATAGTGTACATTTCAAAAGTACTACACCACAGAATACAGGATATAATAATATTAATAAGAGAGAAAAATAAATTACTTGGTTACACATGCTACATACTGCAGAGCAATACATTATGGGAAGGGTATACGTATCCTGAACAAAGGCCTATTCCCAAAAGAAACCTTATTTCTGGGGTTTCGTTTTCAACAATGTGTATTCCAAAAGCGTTGGCCACACAGCTTGTGACATTTCAGGAAACACCGCATGTGAGGTAACGTCAGACACCTGCAGTTTCTGCCCACTTGTAATTACCATGTAAATGTTAGTCATCGTTTCATCGCTGCAACATTTCCTAACGTTTTTCACAGCTCTTATTTCATCCCCTTATCTTTTGGACCCGTGCATATGGATGTGGTATTATCATTTGTTTTCCACAGCACTGTACAATGGTATACATGTAACCTTCTACAATTCTTAAATTAACTTATGATGAGCTCAATAAGAGTATATAGTATCAATCTTCCAAACTAAAACAAATGCTTTCATTGAAAGTCTGCAATCAACATAAGGAACACAGCCAATGTTACAAAGATAATATTGTTGTTGTTACTGTAGTAGTTGTTTACAAGATGGGGGAATGCTGTAAAAAGCGCAACCATAAAAATGTCTTCAAGGACCTAATCAGACAAATGTTAGAGATGTATACATTTTATGAAAGGACATCTGCATTTCTTTTTTCCCCCCACACATTAACTCTTACCTGAGAAAACAAGGTGTCAAAATCCTTGTGCATGGATTCTTTGTGTGGTCTTTCTGCATGATCGGTATCCGAGTCATAGCTGTACTCAGAGCTGTTGTCACTATGCTACAAAACAGAAAATACAACATGAACACTGTTTAAGCCAAGAAGTCATGTTTCTATGACCTGGCTCCTGGTATTTATCCAGTTCCATATACAGTTGTTGGAAAGAGTACATATTTATATCTATAAAGAAGTTTAAATTCTTTATGCAGCAGAGCAATTACCTGTAAAGAATATTAGCAAACAGCCCCCTCCTACCTGATACCACTCAATATCTGATATCAAATCAAGAACTATAACATGGATAGTTAAGTCAAACTAGTTTCACACCTTGTGTTTCTCTCTCCTGCGACGCTTGTCCTTTCTCTTTTCCTTCTCTTTCTTCCGCCTCTTTCTAGATTTTTTGTGCGTTTTTTCATTGACAGGGATTTCAGATTCTGTAGTTTTTGGGTCTTCCGCTTCAATGCCTGCATCTTCTATCTCACCATCTTCCAGTTCCCCATCCTCTCTAAAGAAGAATAGGTCATATTCAGAATACAAGAAAAGGCAGCATGGTTCCATAGCAATAGTTACATTTAAGTTACACGCAATGCCAAAGTAGGCCACAGAACACATATCACAGGGCAGACACAAATAAGAAGATATTAAATTATACAAATATGCTTTAGAAACAAGATTGTTTCATTTTGGTTTTATTGGGAAGGTTTTTAGAGTTGGGGCATTTGTGATGTTAACGACCCCTGCTAGTTAGAAGGGATCACGAGTTTTTCCTGCATGCTGGCCAGTTCAACTGGTACATCGGCAGCATGCTGACGTGGCAGCAAGCAGTCATATAAAGAGCCTGTCCCGTAGACTGATCCCTACCCACATATAAGGATTGGGATTTCTTCTAAAGGTAATTGCAACTGCTGACCACTTACCCAATTTATTTTTTACAATATCCGGTGATTACAATAACCCACATAAATCATTTTTTAGGGTTTTAGAGAGCCCCATCATCCTTTAAATATTACCCTACAATATACTATTTTTTGAAACTTCTTATTTGCATTGTAATATTAACACTAATGCAGACATATTAAATTGTTATAGTGGGGATATCTAGGCATAGTGACTAATTGTATGGTGCATGTCCATATACGTAGAGGAAGTACATTTTTTTTAAAAACTTTATTGGCATAGCTTCTCATTTACAATTACTGGAAAAAGACAAAAATTGTAACCATCTCCAATTGAACCCCATTCTAAATTGGATTTGTTTCTGAACTTTAACTATAAATTCTAAAAGGGACTGCTCCCTGCATTCATCTGGTATTTGAGTAGTTGGTTTGTGTAGCAGAGGGTTGAATGACCAGTTGCTAAATTTGTCAGTAAATTTGGAGGCATTAGTTAATCAACCATATAGCGAAAGACTGCCGCTAGGCTGTAGTCCTTCAGCACTGGAACATTCAGGCTGCCGACCAACTCCTCGGCTGCTGCAGCCTCACCAACCCAACCAAAAATTTGAGAAGCAGGCATTTAATAGTTTAGTTTCTCATGTTTAGGCTGTAGTAGGAATTGTAATAGCTAAAATGAACAAAGCAGCCTAGGAAAATGTATCTGCTGTCACTTTTGCTACGACCGGCACTACACTGAAGTCATACAGTAGAGATGGGCAGCGTGGAATTTTGACTCCCGAATAGTCATATATATATATATATATATATATATATATATATATATATCAAACACTGCATTTAATTCCATTACCACAAGGGTCAGGTAACTGTGAGCTATGAACCAGTATAAGGTCTTTTGTTTAATTCAGATTAAGGCAATAACCCACTACATCTATTATATCTATTATGCAGCCCCAGTACTCTAAGGAGTGCGACCCTCAGTTCTGTGATAAATATAGTGTTAATACTGCTAGCTTAAAGGGTTTGGAAGTAGTACAGATATATATATATATGTTTATTTATTTTATTTTATTTTTTTACTTCTTCTTGGAAGAGTGAGGAACTTTGTTTCTCATTCTGATTTTCCTTGCACTGCCAATCAAAATGTGTGTGATCAACCAACAGAGATCCCAACAGGGTGTAGACACACCCTGCTTGTTCTCTCCTCCAAAGAACGGAAACCAACTGGAAGGGAATGCTTGATAGCGCTATTTTTTTTGTTGTTCCTGCCATTGTGTCTTTTGAAACACAATACTGAAACCTTATGGAAAAAAGTCTTCCAAAAAAGATATGTCGATGAACAGAGCATAAAAATTGTTAATGTTGTTAAAATGTCCAATGGTTATTTTTTAATAAATGATTTTCGGTTACTTGTGCATATTATAATAAGGCACAGAACTATACACAACGCATGAACCTGAAATGAGGCCTTTCTGAACCAGTATATACTATGTACACAGGGCCATTCAACATGAATTTAATGTGTGACACAAGCAACAAAGCTGCCTTTACATAAATAGACTTGATGGCCCCAAAGCCAAACACATTTGCGTGCGTGCCAGCCATGCACAGTCAATGCATTATCGCAGTCAATGAATTTACACCTTATAACCATGATCATTCAAGGACTGAAAGACTTTGGTAAGACAAGATTTACCAGAATCATATTAAACCTTGAGAACAAAGAGACCTTGATCTTCTGAACTCATCATACTGCAAGTAACAACACATCCTAATATTTTTTTTTGTTTGTTTTAAGATGTTTGGTTATAAAATATAACCCTAACTTCATAATCTCACTGCCTGAATTCTGGAGGTATCAAGGATTATCATCAGGTGAAATTATGAAACCTGTACTTACTACAAAACATATTGGGAAATGCATCCTTTTAGCGTTGAAATAGAAAAAAAAAAAAAAAAGTATGTCACAGTGTCGGGTTTTGTTACAAAGCATCCTCCTATCAGTTCTACCGTAACTGTAAGAAACAAGAAATTCTATCCAACCTGGAACCGAAATTTGGTTACTTAAGAGCTCACACATAAAGCTTTTATACATCCATTGGAGCTTATCACGCGGCTAGTACCTACTAAAGACTATCTGACTGATGACCTTTCTGATGGTGACAACCATCTCATTGCAGGTTCTCCCTGACAAAGTGTTTTTATTTTTACACTTCACACATAACCCAGATTATTATCTATTCAGATTCTAAAGAAAATATGAGAGGTGGCTTCACAGTCCACAGAGACTCATCATAATCTATATGCAGATGACATAAACTTGGATATCACAAGCCCTGGCCCCTGGTCTCAAACTGCTCTGTAGTGCGGCAGTTGATGTAATAATCTTATTAGCAAAGGTTAATTCAGACACTAATTTACAGCTACCTTTAGAAATGGGTGATTGCCATGCTAGACATCACATCACACTGGGTAGAAACTGTAAACACTTTATATCTTTTGTATAAGGTTACTACCTAATCTTCATTGCAACAATAGATTGTAAACTTGTAGGAGCAAAGCCCTCTTCTCCTTTTGTACCAGTTTTTGTTATTGTGAGAGATTTTAAATGATCCAACTCATTGTAACAGCGCTACGGAATCTGCTGGCGCTATGTAAATTAATGTAATGTAAAGCAGACCACTTGATATCTAAGACGCTGTTTTTGTTTTTCTCACCATAAAGCAGTAACATTTGCTATTTAAGATTCCACCAGCCATTATAAACACTCCTTTTGGGCAATGTAGGGCTCAGACACCATCTTGCCAGCAACCAACATGCCGGTAACAACATGGCTCGAAACCAATACTAAGATTACACTGACAAAGCTCTGCCAGTATTCTTTCTGGGGATTTTTTTTTTTAAAAGATGCTTCCTGGTGCCTGACCAAACAGCACAAAGCAGAATACTCAATATTTGCATTAATTTTCTTCCAGGTTCTGTTTAAGCGCATAAGGCATCTCATCAATTAATGTAAATCTGCATGTTTTATGTATAATAAGCCTGATAAGGGGAGGGGCTAAATCTGCTGTGCGCTATCATGGGGGTGTACCTGGGGTGATGCAGAATCCCCTGAACTGTAGACATGCAAGATTGTGTCCCATAAATATACATTATAACAATGCATGGGGTAATGTATACACACCTAGTGCTTCTCATACACAAATAACACATCTTTCTTTCACAATGCCCAGCTCATGACTTCTCTTTGTTACACACCAATATAAAAGGATAGTAAGCATTCTCCCATAATCCACCCCACATTTTCCCATACATTAGACAAAGTATATATAATATTACTCGACCTTTCATCCCCTGCATGTTCAGAGTCTGTCATGTTTTTGTGAAGGGCTGGGTTTGGGGGTCTGGAGAACAAGCTTTCAAAAGCCATGTCTGATGAATGATGACAAATCCCTTTTCGGGTTTTTCTTGTTGCAGACTATTTATATATTAGATTTGGAACGCGCAGGGAACGTGAGCCCGAGACTACACGACAACCACGCATGCGCGACGAGAGCGCCATTACAGGCCAACTGCGCGTGCGCGCAGGGGCCGATACGTAATACCCTGGAAGTGCTTTGATTGGTTGTCTACACGTCGCTCTGACTAGCACTCTGGGTGTGCGTTAACTGCGTCGTACATTTTGGCGCCTTCCCTGTAGGCCATTAGGGAATAGTGGTTTCGCGCTTTGCATGTTTACGTTGGCCCAAGTGGCGCGCTTTTTTGAAGAATTAGATTTTATATTTATTTTTCAAATAATTGAATAGCAATATTGTGTGTATCTGTATTAGAAACAAGCACGAGCTGTTGCTATTCAGTGACAACTGACAAGCAATGTTTCCTCACGAAAGCCCTTCGTCCATGAATGTCATGGAGCAGACAAAAAAACCTTATGAATTTTCTGTGCGTGCTTTAGATAAACATGTGAGTGCGCTAAGGGGCGCCAAGTGGCTGGTGTCTGACCATTCCTTTTTTTTTTTTAAGGAGACTGGTGCAGGGTAAAAATGCGATGCGTTAAACACAGTTGCGGTTTTTGCGCGGACAGATTTAGTGCAGGGTGCGTGACACGTAAGGGTGCTTATATCAATATGCAATCCCTAGAAGCACTTTGCATCAATGTCACTTTAGGCGGTTAGATTAGTTTAAGCGCCTCCCACAGTGGGCTTGTGATAACCATTAAAAATCACTAGGTGGCGCTGGTCATCTTTAAATAACTAACGCTTAAGACAAGCTATGATAAATCCATCCTTCTGTCCTATCTCCCATCCAGGAATAGTCACAAAATTAGATTCTTTTGCTGTAAGCTGCACCCATGTACATATATTTTTATAATATATACTTATGAAATAGTGTATTCTAACTAAAGCTAATAAAACCTCAATATGATTCTGTAGATGTATATACACAACGATCAGCCATTATGATGGCAACATTATGACCACTTGCCTAATATTGTGTAGGTCCTCTTTTGCTGCCAAAAAAGCCCTAAACCTTTGAGGCATGGACTTCATTAGACCTCTAAAGGTGTGCTGTGGTGTCTGCTAAGACGTTAGCAGCAGATCCTATAAATCCTGTAAGTTGCGACATAGGGCCTTTATTGATGTCATCCACGTGATGTAAAAGAAAACATTATTCATCAGACCAGGCCATCTTCTTCCATTGCTTCATGATCCAGTTCTTATGCTCTTTTGTCCATTGTAGGCGCTTTCGGAAGTGGAGAGGGGTCAGCATGGGCACCCTGACTGGTCTGCATCTATGTAGCCCCATACACAACAAGCTGCAATGCAGTATGTGGTCTGACACCCGTCACAACTTTTTTCGTCAATTTGCGCTATAGCTCACCTGTTGGATTTGACCACACAGGCCAGCCTCTGCCCCCCCCCAATTGCATCAATGAGCCCATTGGCACATTGTGCCCAATAGCAGCCCATTACTCTGTGGCCAGTTCGCCGCTTTTCCTTCCTTAGACCACTTTTGATAGTTAATGACCACTGCAGACCAAGAACACCCCACAAGAGCTATAGTTTTTGAGATGCCCTGATACAGTCATTTAGTCATCATAATTTGGCCCTTGCCAAAGTTGCTCAGATGCTTATGCTGCTTCTAACACGTTAACTTTCAGGATGAAATGTTTACATGATGCCTAATATATCCCACCCACTGACCAGTGCCATTACAAGATTATTAATGCGGTTCACTTCACTTGTTAGTGGTCAAAATGTTATGGCTGATCTGTGTATTTAGTAGACTTGGGCACCAGGAGGCTCTCCGTGTTCGTCTTCGTGCTCGTCGTCGGGGAAAAAAAATCTTCGTATTCCGCGAATATTCGCCTGTTCCTGTCTTCTCTTTGGGCGAATATTCGTGGACATTCTTCGTGTTCGGTTTTTCTTTTTTTCCGGTTAAGGGGTTAATACGGGGTTAACGCGTACCGCAGCAGCTTCACATATTCTCCACCACCGGAGAGCCAACAAAGATGGCCAACCAGCGTCCTGTATCCTGCAGCGCACATGCGCCCACCACATCAAAGATGGCAGACAAAGTAATCACCGACCACACCAAAGATGATTGACTGCTACAACCTACGGCCGACTGCGCATGCGCGGCCTGAAAATTATCCTATTTTCTACTTTTACCTGCAATTAGTAGAAGGCGGGGGGTTTCTGCCTGGGGCTATTTAAAGACCCTTTAGCTGACTACTCATTGCCTGTCAAAGAGATTCCTTTCCTGTTTCTCTGTACGCGATTCAGTGTTTCTCCAGTTCTGACTTCAGCTTGTCTCACGGTTATCCTGTCCTCTCCAATCCTTGACTACGGCTTTGTCTCTTGGTTATCTAGACTTTTCCAATCCCAGACCTCGGCTACGTTTTTGGACTCTGCACCTATGTTTTCTCGCCTGCTCTGGTTCGTGCCTAGGTTCTGCACCGTGGATCCTCAGCTTTCGTTCCTGACTAGTCCGTGCCCGTTACACCTACTCGGCTGAGGTGGGCTGAGTGCAAATACTGAGCCATGTGCAAAGGAGAATCTGATGAAGAACTTTGTGTGGTCTATTGTATGTAAGTTACCCACTTGTAATGTTTAAATACCCCTATGTTTCCAAATAAACTGAGTCCTGTTTTCACCTCAACATGAGTGCTGTCTGATACTCTATTGTCCTCAGGACCAGTGGCGGAACTACCGGGGTCGCAGGGGTTGCGACTGCGACCAGGCCCTGGAGTTCTGCCACTCAGCGGCCGTCGGAGCGGGATTGGAAGGAGCGGGCTGGGCAGGGGGACATTTGCCGAAATCTAATCTAAACGGCCACTGCATGCTGATGCGGCCGACCTGCGCTACTTTAAAGTAGGGCCGGCTGGCCGCATCAGCACCCAGCGGCCATTTAGATTAGATTTCCAGCAATCCGATGGCCGCATAGCGATGGGAGCAGCGTGAGGGGTAAAAGCTCCGCCCCCTCGCACGGACCTTTCACCTCTCACGCTGCTCCCATCACTATGTGGCCATCAGATTGCTGGAAATCTAATCTAAATGGCCGATGCGTGCTGATGCTGCAGGCGGGAGCTACTTTAATACTTTATTTATTTTTAATATGGCAAGCCTATCCGGCTAATTAAATAAATAAAAAAAGATTAAAGTAGCTCTGGCCGGCGAGATCAGCACGCATCGGCCATTTAGATTTACATTTCCAGCAATCTGATGGCCGCCTAGTGATGATGAGACTGAGAGCAGGGTGAGGGGTAAAAGCTCCGCCCCCCTCGCATTCAGACGGCTGGAGCACCGGATGTCGGGTCAGTGACATCCTGTCAGCATAGAGAACAGTGTGCAGCTACCAGATGACAGAGGGCAAGATGAAAAAGCCCCAAAGTGGAAGAAGTAGAAGGTCAGTAAACTAATTTATTGTTTGAACAAACTGTATAATTTTTTTTGTATTTTTTAAAAACAAAAACAATCAGTATGTGTGTGTATGTAAGTGTGTCCCTGGGGGACAAACAACATAATGCTTTTTTAAATTATTATTTTTAAATGATTAAACAAAAAAAAAATCTCTGTGTATGTATGTGTTCACAAGTTCAGTTCCCCAGTGCCACCTCTGTCCCCTTTCAGCCCCCCATGTAATCTCTGTCCCCAATGAGCCCCTCCCAGTGTCACCCCTGTCCCCATTCAGCTCCCCAGAGTCACCTCTGTGGCAAGCCTGGGGGCAGATGTGCATAACTGGGGGGAGCAGGTTGGCAAATAAAAGGAAATAAAAACAAAAACCGAAAATGTAGCCTGAGAAGGGGGAGAGGGAGGTAGATGGTGTGAGAGGAGGGTAGATTGGGTTGGGGGGGCCCCTTAACAGATTCTCGCACCGGGGCCCTGAGGCTTCTAGTTACGCCCCTGCTCAGGACAATAGCCACATGGTGTAGCTAAGCTTTGGCTAGTGACAAATACAGCATAGTAGGTGAAACAGCACAATTATTTAAAACTAGGTACTAAAGAAGCTGTTGCTTATACAAATGAATACCATGCCTCCACGCTAACCAGATTTTTCCATTCTGTCCTGCTGAGATCTACCTCTCTCCTGCTTCTTGTGATGGAAGTAGAGCTCATCTGGTTATGAGATTCTCCAGAGAATGCATACTGCACATGCACAGAATTGTGCACATACATATTAGCGCTGCCAGTTTAAGTGACAGTTAAAGTGACATCTCCATTCACCGGGGGAGAAGTTGGAAAGTATGGAATAGTATATTTTTTAATACCCTAGGTGCATGGATTTCATAGGAAATTTGGTGAAAAAATACAGGCATTCCTCTGAAGGTGGACAGCCCAGTGCCACCAGGGTAGTGGTGGCTAGACACATCTTGTCTTTGGGCAGATAGTTCTGGCAAGCAGACCCATTATGGCCTTTCAGGGGACAAAAAAATATTAAAAAACCTCGCAAATATTCAAAAACACATGGTTTTTAAAAATTTAACATATCCCCAAAGGGATATGGGGTCCTGTACTTCTCCCTTCCCTAGCTTAAAGGTATGCAGAAAGACGTTCTCCCTCTGAGAGGAACTACTAAAACCTAAAAAGGAAGGTGGCAGCAACCCACCCCATCTGCGTCCCTTGCTTGATTGAGTTTATTCAAGAACCAAATGTACAGTGCATAAAAGTCAAATGGCATAATACAAGTCGGTAACATAAAAATAAAGCGGAGAAGTAGAGAGAAGAATAGATAAAGTGAAATGAATACAGAAATAGACATATGATACAGAAATGCAGGAGAGATAATGAGACAGGTGGTCAAAGAAAAGGGGGGTGATAAACAGGAGAGAGAGTTCTTATTCAGGAGAACATGAAAATGAACATAAATGAATATGGTGGCAGATAAACGAAGACGAAGAAGCACAACACGAAGAATCTTTGTTTCTTCGTCTTGGTAAATATCTCCTAGTGATTCTCCCTGGTCCCTTCATTCAAGTCACTGCCTCTAGCCTATCTTAAGTCTTCCTAGTATAGCAGGGGTTAATGGGAATCCACAGGATCACGCCAGGTCTCAGACTCAGACAGCCGCTCTGAGCAACTTGGCCTGGGAGGAATGGGGATTTTAGTCCTGGCAAAAAGCAGGGCAAGGTACACCTCGGAGCAACTTGGCCTGTGGAGACCAATGGCTTTGGTACCAGGATTTTAAAGGTCTGTAAGAGCAACTCTATTGGTTGCCAGCAGCAGGCTCATCTGGCATCAACCAATGTACCAGCTGTCCTTCATCTTGGGACCAGGACCGGGTCCTTTTGGCCCTGCAGCTCCCAGCCACGTATGGGATCAATTATTTGAAATTACATGGGATTGTAGCCTCTACATTTGTCTCTTTTTACTTCATCTTCACCTTGTATACAGACATTAGTATCACACACAAATAATCGTGTATGCAAGAGAATAACAGTAACCAAAAAACATTTCAAGGCTATATCAATGTATCCACTTTTCTCCAACTTCTCCCTGGGAGATCTGCCTTGGTATTGAGGGCTCAAATACAATGATATGTGGTTATATGTATAGATTTTATGTGCATTTCAAAAAATCAGGTTGGTAACATATCCATTATGCTTATGGCAAAGGCTATCTACCTGACAGAGTACAGCAAACATAATAGAATGTTATTTTAATATTACATGCCTAAAAAATTTCCTGAATTCACAAAAGAACTGTTATAGGTAAAGACATGCCGTTACATTTTAACATGGGCTTCTTCATTTACATAAATCTGCATAACATAGGGTTGGACAAGCATGAGCTTGAATGTTTCACATACGTACAGATGTTTCAATAATTTCTGATTCAAAAAAGTCAATTATTCTTCAATTACAATCAATTTCAATTTGGTATGGAAAGTATTTTCAATATTTAGAACACATTGCTCGGATTGTATTTTATTTCACTTGCGGTGCTCTGTACGGTGAAGGTTTTTTGCTCACCATAAGCATACCATGTGTGGCTTGATGTAAATTGCAGGCAGTCAAACGCTTATCAGAAACATGGTCATTTGCATCATGATCCAGGAGAAGGCTTGTGATTGTATGTATATAAAAAAAACACTCAGTGGGGCGTTATCTCCTATCATTTAGTTGTTTTACGGAGTTTTTCACACAGCAGGTGCCATAGAAGAAGCTTGGTTTCTAATGTGTTGTGTTAAGGATGCTTTGTGATTTGCCACAGGTGGTAGGGAATAGGTCAATCCTCAGTCCTCACTGTCTTGATCCCCCCCAACCCTTGGACTTCTGTAATTTGTGCGCCCTTGGAACAGTTACATGTTTTTAAATGTATGATGTCATTGTGTTGTCATTTGCCTTATATGTAATGTTTACTAAGGTCTTGAATAAAGTCAATAAATCTGGCAGTGCACACATTTTGTTAAGTGCATCTGTTTTATTATTTGGTATATTATGGCATAAACATAATTGCTATCAATGATCCCTGGCACCTAATGTTATGTGTAAAGGACTCTGTGGTGTGCTAGGAATCACCTGATCATGAAAAGAGAGCAGGTTATAATCCAGGCTCTGTATAATCAGTTCCTCAAGGACTTTTCTGCCATTGAAGGAGAGAAGGAGGACTTGTCTCAACCCATCCTAGGCTTACTCACCTTTTCAACCCTTTTGTTCACCCCACACCCTTGATCCCCCCATCACACCTTAATCCTATTGCCCAAGTGCTTTATTGTAATACCAAACCGTGTATTAAGCTAGTTGACTGGGAGTACAACTGTGCTAGACAAAACTACAGCAGAGCTTGGTCAATTTTTTGGTTAGGGATGGAAGAATGGGGGTTATAAACAAAGAATGGGGACTGCATTATCTGTTATGGATTTTCTAGCATTGGTACAGGATTTTACACTTTATCAGCAGAAGCCCTACACCTCAGACAAAAAAGAAAACAAATAAGATGTGTGCTCATGATAGTCCATCTCTGCTTTCTTAAAGCTATGTGTAGCAGACATATATTTAAATGAGGAAACCCATATAACAGTACATACTCTACCTATTGATTGTACTGTAATGAAAGTCTATAACATAGATGGACATAGTAACATAACAACCAAAACACTTAAATCACTTTGTTGCCATGTTCACTAAATATATAATAGGATTACTGAATATCTAGTACTTTGCCTATTTTCTGACTTTTATAATGATCTGAAATCATGACACTGAATCTAATAAAGTACAGAGAGCTTTTCTAGTTCTTAATTATTATAATCCAAGTACCCGTGAGATTTGATCATTTTAAAGAGATGCCAACTATTGAAACAACCTCAGTGTTTATTTTGTAAGTTTTGCTACTGAAATTATTTATTTTATCTACACTTAAAAACGATGTGAAACTGCTAGCAACATGTAAGTGAAAATGGCAGCAACCAGCATTACAAGAATAAGCATGGGGTAATGGAAAATGCAAAACAGGAGTAAGGCAATATAAAAATTTACATTTACATCCATAGTCTAAGCTTAGCTTACTCTTTAAGTGGCTGAATGATAAATAGTTTGTTGTGCAACAGCATGGTTCATTTTTTTAGGGATAAAGCATACAGTTTATATAAAAGGCATGCTCTAATGCAGCACATAATGCACGCATTAACACTTTAACCAAGTACATACAGGCATACATTTCTGTACAGTTCATAATGGTTGCAAAGATTTATTAACAACATGTTAAAAAAAAGTACAAAAAGCAACACTAATCACACAAAACATTTAAAAGGACAGTTTATTGCCCCTGCCAACCCTAATATAGTGTCAGTAAATGCTCCCATTAAAATCAGTGGGAAGACTTTACACATGTACACTGGAGTGCTGGATCTAACTGAAGGTGATTAGATCACGAGCAGGGAAATGCATTAGGCCAAATGCATTTCCTGCAGGCCATTTTGCTGGGGGTGATTAAAGGGGAAAATGTATTTGGTGGGATTCTGCAAAATCCCTCCTCATGCATTTTAAAAATGGTCCACAGCAGGAGGGACACCTGATGTTGGAACATTTTTTAAGCAAGCTTAAGATCAGCCTAATCCACAAAGTTTCCTTATTACAACCCATTAGGCACCAGGCTTCTTCAGTGACACCCTTGGTGGGAGTTCTTGGAAAAAGTCCATACAAAATAGAATGACAGGAGATGAACTCTCCCTCCACTAACACTTTAAGATTATTTCCCAGGTCTTTGACCAAAGTCTGTGTAAAAGGGCACTGCCAGAACAAACGTAGGAAGGTCTTCTCTGCCACGGTTTACTATGGGCTGTCTCTGTTACTGTACAATCCCCTGGTACACATAGCAATCCATGTCATTTCATTGTTTTTATTGGTCAGTCTGCTTGATGCCACATTAGTCTAAACTGTCTAGCAATGTCAGGGAGCACTGAAATTTGTTCTATAAAGTCTGTGGCTCTTGTGACCCTAGTCATCCTTAGGGGACCACAAGTGCAAGTTAACTCCTTTCAGTTGGCGTTCTCTCACAAAATTACTAACATCCAGGTATACCTTAATTTTTTCGTGAATACATTTACTCAGCCATGAGTTGCAGGTGTTTATGTATAAGTGTATGTGAGCATGAATGTCTATATTTAAGTGTGTGTGTGCATGAATGTGTATGTATAAATGTATGTGAGCATGAATGTCTATTCATAAGTGTGTGTGAGCATGGATGTGTAAATATGTGGTGTCGGGGGTGTATGTTAGAATGAGTATGTTTATGTGTAAGCCTGCATATGTGTGTGAGCATCTGTAAATTTGTGTAACTGAGTTTAAATAAAATATGTGTATGTTGGAGGAGGAGAAACAAGCTGGTGGCAAAGGTGGCACTGTGAGACATTTTCCTTGGGGAAGTTGCTCTACTGTGATTTCTAGTTATGCCCCTGTTTCCCACTTTCAGTACAGCCAATTTAGACAAGTTAAATAAGATAAAGAATTTCTACACCAATTTGCATGCACTAAAATGCACTGGGTGTTATATAATGCACATATACATTTATAAGATTTTCTTAGCAATTTAACGTGGACTTTTCTGCAGAGCTAAAGATGGTTGCCTTCTATAAGCCCCTTTTCTATTCCAGCATGGCTGTGCCCGAGAGCACACACCAAGGTCCATGCAGACATAGCTGGATGGTGTGGCAGAAACTGACAAGGTTTTTTCCAGAGCAAAAGCTCTGAAAAAGACCCCTCGTCTTATAATCGGGGTCGTCTTATAACCAGACCTCAAATAGGTCTGACTATGAGACTAAGATCCCCCGCAGCGATGCAGGGGACATGGATCCTCCTGTGTTATACCCCCCCCCAACTTACCGGTGCTTCTGAGTCCCCCATGCGTAGTGCGGGCAGCGTGTAGTGCTCTATGCGAATCGCGTAGACAACATCCGCTGCAGCCTGCGCGGTTAGCAGCGGGGGTTGTCTGCGTCCATCGCGCAGACCTTCCCCGGCTGTCAGAGATCAGCCCCGGTGCGGGAAACCTCCCTATTCGCCACTCTGCCCCATAATATGCCTTTTAGCCCCCTAAATGCCAGAGTGGCATAAAGGGGAATAAGGCAATTCTGGAGGCAGAGTGGCACATAGGGGGTCAAAAGGCATATCATGGGGCACAGTGGCATTTAGAGGGTTAAAATGCATATCATGGGGCACAGTGGCATTTAGGGGGTTTAAGGCATTTCTAGGACTGAGTGGCAAGCCTGGGGGCAGATGTGCATAACTGGGGGTGCAACAAACAAAATATTTTTCTCAATCAATATTAAAAAATTTTTTTACATGAATTATCATTTACTGGTAAAACTTTTTTCCTATAGGGTCGTCTTATATTTCAGGCTTTTTTTCTTTTTTTTTCATAAATTAATATTCACATTTGGGGGGGGCGTCTTATAATCGAGCAAATATGGTATATTGTCCCTTCACAGTAATGCACTAAACTTTGTTCATAGGTCATGTATAAATTCAGAGGTGAATCTGTAGTTTTTAACTAGTTAAGTCAATAAGGGATTATTGTGACACTTCTTGGAACCATTAAATGTTGCCTTATGTTTTGTTCTCTGGATATTTACAGCTTTTAGTCATAAAATGCAGATGTGGGACAGTTACTAATATTATCTTTCCTTCCCTTTAACATGTTAGGCCTATTGGGATATTTGGAGCTGGTTTACATGTTGAGGGTTGTTTTTATTTCCAAGTAAAGGCCAAATTTCTCTCAAAGGTACTCTATTTTAGTCAATTTCTTTTGGCAGATCTTATACTACATCCGTCTTGGAAATGAAACAATATGACACACAGTTGCAGCTTGTTGTCAGCAGAATCAACAGAGAGTTGAAACCAGGCTTCTGAAGAATTTAATAAGATAAGTATTATTAACTTTAATGGTCCCCTTCGCACATTAGGAAGTATTTGAACGAAACAGTGTTACTCTGTCTTTTTTCCTAAGATTCTGTGTAGTACCTGTGAAAAGGGGAAACACCTGGTCCTCTGACCTTAAGGTCGAGAGGCATCTTGAATCGTAAGACGTTTTCGAGCCCCCAGGAAGGTCCAACCTTGGCATACAGCGTATTTCTGTTTAGATGAGGGGTACACCTTTTCACTAGTTATGGAGTTTCTAGTAAGCACATAGGGCACATTGGAACCATCAAGTATACCTTTTGTACGAGTGGTGAATTAATTTTTATAACGCCAGTGAAGGGCTAGTAAAAGAATAGAACTTTTTTATTTTTGTCCTTGCAATTTACACTTTTCCTTTGTGCATATAAGAATATTGCTTTTTATATTTTTTATTAAAAACAATATTGGGTGTGTAATGCAGGGATGCACTCTAAACGGGGCTGACCTCCTGACAATTCAGGTCCCCTGTGGCTCCTCCTTAAAGAGTTTGGTACACAGATGTCAACGCTACATTTACACTCGAAGATGTTCTAGTAATAAATCCAGATATATGGAGTTCCTTTATTCTGAATCCAGCAGTTGTAACTGACTATACATCTTCCTTCTAAGGTAAATAGTAGTCAGATCTGTACTGGCACAGGGCCTTGTTTTGCAATTTAGTTGAATCAAGTTTAGTGACTAATGGGTTTGGTCCATTGTCAACGCTGCTGCCACTGTCCCCACCACCAACAATAACAGAACATTTTCAGGGCATGAAGTCTAAGGGTCATAGTGTCTCATGATTTGGTCTATCTAGGCACTCAGCACATGAGTGCTGTCCAGTGGTTCCTTTTTGTTCACTTTACATGCACGGCTCGGTAAGCACCCAATGTACACTTTTTTTGTTGTTTTTTTAAAATCTGGATTTAGATTTTTGCATTCAATTAATATAGTTTTCACAGAAACCTTCACAGAGGAGCCATGTCTCTGCTTTTTGTTAATGGAGGTGGGTTGTGTCTTTTGGTTGAGATGGAAAGTAGTTGGGCACAAGAAAAAGAGGACATTTATTTGCGTTTCAGGGCCCCAAATTCCCTAATATTGGGGCAAGTGTCTATCTTACTGGGAATCTGACTTTGCTTTTTTGAGAGTTGGCAACTTGGCTTTTTTCCACTTTAAAGTTCAGTCCTTGCCATTCCATACTGTATTTCTTCCATCCCTATGGGAAAAATGGATTTTTCCTCTCCATTACTATTACCAGACCTATATTACATTTCTGCCGCTTGTCTCAACAAATAGAATCCAGAGGTGCAAGCATGCAATGGATCAACAGTTTTAGAATCTTTTGGAATTATTTCATTAGTAGTAGTCCATTGCTATATTTGACTCAAAAATAAATTAGATTAGATTATTATTACAATATATCAGATATATAACTAAATATGCATTTATTACGTAATCATCATCTGTATGTAATCATAACATTGGCTTTTCTGCAAACAACTACATTACATTTCTTTGTTAATAAAAAAATTAATTATATTGACTTTTGTTCATTTTAATAACATTGGAATATAAAGCACAAGAAAGTTATCAATTATTACCAAACCTACCGTATTTTGTTTAACTGCACATAGGTGGGATTCTTTTTCCCCTAGTTGCTTGTAAAGTGTTGTTGATGGTCATTTTCTCAAGTTTAAGTTAACATCTAAAAACTAAAATGTGAGTCTCATTGTAAGCCTTTTTTGCATGGCAATATACAGTATATTTCTTTTATGTTACATAACAACTGCATTGGCTGGTATAGGGGCAAACCAATGATAGTATCTTTCCCCACACTCTGGAGTTATTTTCACTAACACTGGAGGTGTTAGACTTGCTGGAGAGTTTTTAAGTTGCTTGCTTTGTTATCATAAGTAAATTGTAAGGTGTTTATGATAAACAAAATATTTACTCATGTCTTTATACTAGACACATGTATCAAAGAAACAACAAGAGCTTGCCAACAAATATTAGTCAGCACAAACAAATAATAAGTGAGACTCAGAAAATAAAGTCCCTATGTCAATATAAAATAATGGATATCTAATCCAAAACGAAACCTTTCATGTGTTAATAAACAAAAGAAGGAAAATGGTATTTTCTGTTCATCAATTCTCAAAGGCATATACAACAAAAGAGAGAAAGCAGCAAGAGTGATTTCAAATTTATTTCAACAAATATAAAAGTACCTACATCAACATAAGTACTACATCTAATCCTCACTATAACCACCTCTTACTTTTGGGGCTTCCCTATGGTGCCTATGGTGTATGGATACTATATATATATATATATATATATATATATAATTACACATTAAAATTACAGCTCCCCTGGCAGGAAGTAGGTCTCAGTAAGTATAGAAAAACTATAATGCAACTCACCTGCAAACTGTTGTGGACCCCTCTATGGACCAGATAGATACCAAAAACTGAACTTGGAACTGCTTATGGTATTCTTGCCCTGCAATTACATTTAGTGTTGATGACATTGGACAATGATTATACTATTTGCTGAGACTATACGTTTAAAGCTGTGACCATTTAACTTAAGATATTTTTTCTTCTCTTTTATCTAAGTGCTTTACACCGAGATCCTTGTTCTTTGCTTTTATTTGCTTGGGATCGTATCATGATTCTTTCGCATTCATTCTAGAATTTGGAAAATATATATTTTTTTAAATATATCCTTGTGCAAAACTAATTCACACACACACACAGGAATTATCTGTGACTGTGACTATTCTAAGTTCAACTCCAAAAGATATAAAGCGTTGTTTTCAACTCCTTTTTTGTGGTAACATGGGATGAAAGCTATCTATGGTTAAGAATGCCTGTCTTTGATGAGATTTAACAGAATTTAACACCAAAGAGTTATTATAAGTACACAGTGCAAAGCGAGTAAGTAATCCTGAAATATGTAAAGAAATCAGATTTATACATACCACTGAATCGTGCAGCAAAAGATCACAATGAGTGCAAACGCACACAAAGGAGAGCTGCATACCATTCCCAGCATGCTTTATGTGAATTAGACAATACCTAATCTACTTGTTACAAAAAAGGAATTTCACATATTTCAATACATTAAAATACCTGGATCTCATATAAATGTTACTGTTGCCAGCAAAAGATAAAAATTCCACATGCATTCCTGCATACTTGAAGCTAATCCAATGTGTTTCATTCTATTACTAGAACCAGTCATGGTCTATAAATTACCTATTTTTAGGCATAAAGATAAATTTCGTATATATATATACATACATACATATATATATATATATATATATATATATATATATAATATATATATATACTATATGGACAAAATAATAAGGGCACCTGACCATTACCCCAACTAGGACTGTTATGACATTGCATTATAAATACATAGACATTAATATGTAGTTGGTCTCCCCTTTGCAGCTAGAACAACTCAGCAACAACTCTTACGGGAAGGCTTTCTACAAGATTTTGGAGTGTTTTGTGGGGATTTTTGCCCATTCATCCACTAGCGCATTTGTGAGGTCAGGCACTGATGTTGGACGAGAAGGTCTGGCTCGCAATCTCTGTTCCAGTTTATCCCAAAGGTGTTTGATGGGGTCAGGGCTCTGCGTGGGCCAGTTAAGTTCTTTCACACCAAACTCATCCAACCATGTTTTTATGGATGCCATGCTGGAATAGAAAAGGGCCTTCCTCATTTTAGGGGTTATTGCTTGTGTCTTCAGGCCTCACAGGTTTGTGGGGACCAAATCACAGTCAAACAAATATTTATAAAAAACACACTAACATTCAAACTATGAATAAAAAAAATAAACATTTTGTTTTTTAGTTGCTATTGGGGCCCAACTTATTATATAAAAAAGCCTATTTGGAAACAATGACACACATTTCATATTTAACCTTACATATTTAAGTAACAACCAAAATACCAGTAAGTGAAAAAACTAGGTATATTAGGTGTTTCCAAAATTACGGCAAATACCTTAATATTTTTTTTTCTTGTTTCTCATTTGCAGTGGTCATGCATAGTTTTTATAGGCAAAATGTGAGAAACAGGAATAAAAATGTATTTTTTGAAAAATGTTAACTTTATATATACTAAACGGTATATATATATATATTTATGATTTGAAACTAAAGTTCTACTTACTCTGAAAAAACAATATACAATTTGTGGGGGTAAGCTAAACGAGTTAGTGGGAAATCATAGTTGAAATCAGAGTATTTCATTAGTGAAATTAATTTATACCCTTATACAGCTATTTGGAAAAAATGCAGTATTCATTCTCATAGTTCCCAAAATTTGCAATTCAGATATGAAACACACGTTTTGTCAATACTCCAACATGTAGCACACCGTAGTCTTTAGTCATAAGAACACATACACTTACTATCAGCTAAAGTAACTCATGCCTAGCTGAGACCCTTCACCATCTTGGCCATGATTATGGACTCTCCTATACAGAAGAATGTGTTCCTGCACCCTCTTACTATTAGAAACACACAAGTATCCATACACAAAAAATCCACGTGTCTTATACACCTTATAGGATGCCAAAATAAAGGAACACAAACTATCTAGTATATGCCATTTTCATCCTCTGTAGAAATGTGACTATATTCTAAATAATAATTGCTTAGCATTATTTTTTAATGAGTCAATTTTACTAAATCCTACTACTTATTTATGTCAGGTGTGGCATGTGTCTAGAATCCACAAGATTGGAGAATTATAAATACTTTTATTACACATCTGCATAATACAAGCCCTTCTGTTAAGTAAATAAACGTATGACATATTTATGCCTGTAATATTTTCCATGTGGTTAAAACATTCCAAGTGTTGTAATGCATGATTTCAGCATGGTACTCTGAAAATATGGTCTTCATGTGTGATCAATTATTATTAGATACTTGTAAAGGGACCAGATCACATGTGTCCTATTATTTACCCAAAAACTGCCTTATTTGTAGGCACAGGCTACTTTTTTTTTGATTGCTCAGGTACCCTAAAGGCATCTATCCAAAAAGAATAGCATAGTAATGCATAATTCTAGTAAAATTCAATAATATTCTCATTTTCTTTAGATGTTGATATACATTCCATATTCTTTTTGTGCATGTACAGTGAGTATAATTCTAAAACTCTATACTTAAAGCTGCAGCATTTTGTATGGATTCCAATACATTTATGGAAAGCTTTTTTTAGTTGATGAGGCTAGAAAATTAGACTTCTGTCTCACTTTTAAGCTCCTCCCCTTGCTCCTGTACTAAAAGCAGGTGGCATACCTAAGTATACGTAACACGTACAGGAATTGTACTTAAGTATATTTCAATAGAAGCAGCCAAGAAGAGGAGAATGGCAGTAACTAAAGAATATATGTAATGATGAACTGATATTTATTCGGTAAAATGCTTTGGAATCCATGGACGTCATTAAACGTAAAAAAACTACTTTTGTGACATGACTGCTGTTTTGAAGACATTCACCAAATGAGTAAAAGAAAGCTGACCTTCTTGTGTCTGAATTTACGTTGCATATGTCCCTTAAAACAAGTGTTACTCTTTGGTAAAAAAAAAAAAAAAAAGTAATTTGGAAGAATAGTGGATTTCATTTACACGGCCAACTCTTCGTGTTCGTCTTTGTGTTTGGCTTCGTGTTCGGCTTCGAAAACAATCTTTGTATTCCGCAAATATTCGCCCGTTCCTGTGTTCGGTTTGGGCGAATATTTTTGTACATTCTTCGTGTTCGTTTTTTTCTTTGTTTTTTGTAGAAGGGGTTAATACAGGGTAACGCGGTACGCACTACGCAGCTGCTTTGGCGTCAGGATTTTAAAGGTCTGTACGAGCAACTCTATTGGTCCCCGACAGGGGCCTCCTATGGCATCAACCAGCTGGTGACAAGGACAGCACCAAGGCTTACCCCAATAACAAGACAGACCTCGTATTAAGGTAAAACAGGAACTTAGTTTTTTGGAATAAGCACAGCTATTTATACACCCTGCAGTTACTGCACAACATACACATTCATGAGTCATGGTGCATGCCTGTGAATGTTTGCCATTCCATGCATCATAAAATGCAGCCATTCACATCTGGCTCCCCTACATTCCAATTACTGAGAAGAGCATACAAGGCAGAATATGGAACTCCGTGAGGGGTCAGGGCTGCAGTTATGTTTTGATAAAATGGATTAAAGCAAGTCCTAGATATGAGCTAAAAGTCTGTATCTGATGCCTCTGTTTATGAACTGAATCTTGAGGCACCACCAATAACAATAACTCTGATTTCATACGTTCAATGGAAATATCAATAACTCTGATTTCATACATTCAATGGAAATATCAATAACTCTGATTTCATACATTCCATGGAAATGTAATGCCAGATCCATATAAACATGCAATACAACAATGGACAAAGAGGCTTTTTATACAAGTTTATTAATGATTTCAAAGTAGAGGACTGGCACCTTCTGGCTCGGGCAGGAGGTGAAACTAAGCATCCCCATCAGCTATTTGCCCTCCCCCATGGTAACTCAAAAATGCACTGGCACACATATTTACAAACATTTTCACGTTATATGACCCTGCTGTGTTTCACCTTTTGCAAGTGGCCAGGTCTAGGTCAGACCAGCCCTTGGTGAAAAATTTTGGACCAGCAAGGGGTTCACTTGCCACCTGGGCCAGCCACCCCATATGATGACTTTTGTATAAGTATTCCCCCACTGTTCCTTTGTAACCAACACATCACATTGAACCTCCTTGCTTTCTTTCTTCATTGATGACTTTTTCCTATTAAAATAACATTTTGCCTTTCTAATCCTTCTGTGACATGATCTTTTGTTTGGCTGCAGCCGTAGACCTGACAGAGGCCTGGCTACCCATCATCATTTAAAGATGCCGCAGGTATATTCTACTGACTGTTGCAATATGACATCATATCCCAGATTGCAATTCAAAATTATATGGGATGCCAAGTGATGTAACGAAAGAACAGATTAGGCACAGACCTCCATAGAGTAACTTGATTGGTTACAAGGGAGATCTGTGGTCTCCTCAACCATCTCATTAAGCAGTAGTGCACCAGGGAACCTGATCACTCAAGAGCGTCATCGTCTCACCAATATTCCTGACTCATTTTAATCATATGCCCCCTCCCCCACCTTAAAGACATTAGGAAAGAATACTGCCATCCTGATTGATTTTATCTTGGGTTATTACATAATTTATGTTTTATTCTGGCAACAGATTTGTAGCTAATTTTGAGGACATAGATGCCCCTGAGACATATTCTTCTTGAGCATGTATTTAAGGAGAATGCAGCGATGTCAACATACTGGGGTTTTTTTTCCCACAGCTAAATATCATGTAGCTTTAACTTTTGTATTTTTGCCAACTTTTTACATTTTTTTGTGATTTTATCTTTCTCCAGGTAGGCTTGACTAGTGTTTCATAAAATGTGTTCAGGTATTTCTGCAGAGAAACAACCTTAGACTATCAATTTATATAATTATGTGTTATCGACAAGTAATCGAATATTTGGCTGCCTACTAAAAAGGTTTTTTTGTTCAAAACAAAAAAATGCAACCAAGGACAGAACCCAGCAGAAGTCTTATTGTGTTTTACGTATTTGTTTTACATAAGTATGTTGGATGGAAATTCCACCACCTATTACACAATTGAATTACTTCAATATTTAATGTATCTTCCAAATGGAAAAATATCACCGGATACGACTAGATCGGCAAGTTCTCCGCTTCGGGCTGATTTCGACCTTCCATCTTCTTCATACGCTCGTGCCTCTCCGGCCTCCGTTGTGAATCTTGAATATTATCATTTCCCTGTATCTCTGTCTCATGTTTCTGAACTGTGTCTGTGATACTACTGTACCGTCCTGCGAGGCGGGTGCCTTTCTATTTCTTTACTATGTGCACTGATGATACTTTTTCTGTATTGTACTATGATTCCGGTGAATAAAAGTTTTAAATCATAAAAAAATAAAATATTTAATGTATCTTAAATTGATACATTGTAGTAAGCTGCTGGAAAATATCCCAGAAATAAATTATGGCTACATTGTAGCAACAGGGCCTGTCCTTGACCAAATAGCTCCCAAGAAAGAGTATTCTTTACCCTAAACCCATTATTTCCAGTTGTCAGAAACAGGGACGGAGCGTAGCGCAGATTTGGTAAGCGAGGTGTTTTAATGTGCAACCAATAATAAAACATACAGTCCCAACGAAAGACGGCAGTGAAGGTAATTAAACAGTGCCAAGGACAAAGCCAGTCAGTGTAGATTCATAAACGAAATCACAGTTCCAGTACAAAGGGCAAAGGCAAGTAGCGTAGTCAAAAGCAGTTCCAAGGTCAAAGGCAGGCAGCATAGGTTCATAAACGAGGTCACAGTTCCAGTATAAAGGGCAAAGGCAAATAGCATAGTCAAAAGCAGTTCCAAGGTCACAGGCAGGCGGTGTAGGTTCAGAAACGAGGTATCAGAGCAGAGGTCAAAGTCCAGGAAATCAGGCAAATACTCACAGCGCATCCAGGAAGCAAAAACAACAACCAGATCCTGGGCTGGAGGTGAGGTTGATCTTTTAAAGCCTGATGATGAGGCCAGGTGAGAGAGGAGGGGTTCAGTCCAGAACAGAACTAGGTGATGATAGTGATTTTAAGTCCAGCTGGGCCTCTTAAAGGGGCGGCCACGCCTTGCGGTCTGTGGGACTCTAGGTGATGCCTGACACCAGTTTACATAACATGGTCAGGATTTATGCTCCACTTCTTCTTCAGCTTCACAATCATTCACGAGGAGGTCCGATACTAGGCCTTCTTTGTATAACTTGGTCATATCACACCCCTGCACATACATCACGTCTCTTAAAGGGGACCTGCTTGAATTTATATCCTGGCGGTTTCGGCTATTTAAACTTTGGTCCTACATTTTACCTTTGTTCTTTGTTGGTGTAAGTTGGTGAGTTCTTGTGAATTTGGTGAGCACTTCCTAGTTGCTGACTTGGCTTATTCCTGTCACCACAACTCATGTCTGCTGGTTTGGCTTGGTTCCTATCGAGTGTGCTTTTGGTTGCTGACCCTTATACGACTTGCAACTTTACTGTTGCCTCTGCTGATTTGGTTCATGTCCCCAGTGCGCTTTTAGTTGATATAACCTACATCTTCACTGTGGCCTACTTGCCTGTTCATCCCTTGGTTCCTGACCTGGCCTCTTGGGACTTGTAGTCTCTGCCAACATTGTCAGTACTTTAGTCCATCTTTTCTTCTGACTGCCCTGCTCCTGAGTGTTGGACGTCCGCTGTCCAATCTCCACATCTGGGTTCCTGCTGCATCAGTTGAACATTACAATTATATTTCAAAACAATTATAATGTGTTTACACTATACATTCTGATATCTTAAAAAAGAAACCAGCCCAATGCCTACTACCACTTCAGAGCTGTCCTCAGGATGAATATGCCACTACCTGGTCAGACTGGATGGGCCAAATGGTTCTTATCTGTCGTCAATTTCTTTATATTCAGGTGCCTCAGAAGGTTGGGTGCCAGCAAGCATTCTTGCATTGGGTTCCATCTGGTCTAAGGCTGGCCCTGAGTTTACATGGGTGACTTTATCCACTGTAAAAGCCAAAAAAGTTAACTGAAAAAATGATTAATACTGCTGATATGAATGCCTGTAAAATTACTTGTTATAACATGATGTTTTGCATTTAAAACAAGAAACATGGCACAAGGACTTTGATCCTCAGATGCCAAACATGTTGCGTAATAAAACAAAAACTAGCTTATGCTTAATATTTCAAAATAATTACTTTTTTTTGTGATCTGACAAAACTAAACAACGCTGATCTTCCCACCCAGTTTAAAAAAAAATGCTCTTGATTTCCAGGTCAGTTCTCAGTGATTGTGTATATTATTTAGAGTGATTAATTTCATTGATTCTCCTTATCAAAAAGCCCAACACTTTTTATTATTATTTTATTATAAAATTATTATTTTTAAATAAAAGTCATAAATTTGACGCGGTTATCGGGCTTTGCCATCTCTAAGTTTTGCAGGAGTTACAACTTCCGTAATTCTAAGCCTGCTGGTGGCACCTGTGGTACAGACACTTAAATAGAGACATACCTCTCAACATTTGAAATGGCCTGAGTGTTTCAGTCCAATAGAGTGGTACTCAGGAGGTATGTCTATTTAAGTCTATTTAAGACATAAAAGTATTCTCAGAAATACTTGGAGATGCGGAGAGGAGCAGTGAAAAAAGTGAGACACAGAAAGTAAACAGCATACAGAGACAGATGCACAACAGAGAGAAATGCATTGAAGCTTGCAATTTAAGCAAATATCACATCCACTAAAATAGTCTACATGTAAAGCAAATTGAAAAACCATGATGACATATTCCCACTGTGTTTTGAAGTTAAATAGACAAAAATAATAGACTTAAATTTTGCTTTTGTATATTTTATATACAATATACACATTTTACACTGCTACATAAGTATCACTGTACCCATTTACCGCTTTGGGTTAATGACCCTTTATTTAAATTTAAATTTATTATCTATTTAAATTTAAGTCTATTAGTTTTGTAATGTTTGTTTTAGTACTATTAAACTATTTGTAATTGGCTAGTTTCAAGTTGATATTGCAACAAATCATATCATATGATGTCACTACTGTAAAAACAATAAATCGATTCCCTGTTATTTTCCAACCTATGCTGAAATAAATAATGGTTTCAAATTGAAGCACATGGTCCTACATAGATGTAAAATGCACACAAGGCCAGTGTAGACAACAACGCACAACACACACATAACATATGGTTATTTACATCATAATTATACCAGATACATGGTTGTAAGCCATTTTATATAGATCAAGTTTCCAATGATTGTGGGCCATGTTGCCAGGACTGAAGCACGTGTAGAGTACAGTAAAATATGTGAATTGGATACATATGTGTCTCAGAAGAGCTACATGTGTGCTAGAGCGTAAAAATTACATCCTCTTATCAGACCCAGGATTAGAAGTTCAAATACTGAGTGATATGAAATATTTAACATATTTTTGGTGTTTATTTTTTCAAGCAAGTTCTGCAATAAATTATGGACCTAGTAGTGTACCTTCATGTGAGATTTGGAAGATTCATGGAAGTAAGGAGTCAGACTTTAACAACCTCCATACCTTACCACCACACTTCACAGGACAAGAATGATATTGTAGTCATAGTAGTCTTCCATGTTTGCAATCATGTTTAATGTTTGAATTAAAACATTTAATCGTAGGTTTAAAGTCATTATTTCCATGTGCATAAATCACTTAAAAATGATCTCTAAGAAATGAGTTGTTTGTTTTTTAAATTGTTATCAAGCTTTCTGACTAAATCATAGTAATAACACAGTACGACATTTTTATATTGTCTTGATTGACATTGCTGTCAAGGGTAACCAAAACTCTGATGTGGCAACCACCTGGCTCATATTTTGATGAATGCTTGATTCTACCTCACATTCCTGAAAACGATGGAACTATTGTCGACACCTAGTAATCTGCTGGGAAGTACAGTGTGTGTGTGTGTGTGTGTGCGTGTGCGTATGCGCGTGTGTGTGCGCCTGTGTGTGTGTGCGTAATGAGCAAAGACACTGATGCCCATGTATAGAGGGGAAGCAAAGCTTGCCAGTTAAAATAACTTGTACATCCTAAGTCGGAAGGAAATGAAGGAAACGCAAGTCATCCAACATTTTCCAAAAAACCACATTAATAAAATGTATCAATGAAAAGAACCAGTGTTTAGTAATGCATTCATATACAAACATAATGAAATCATCTTGACTTTATAAAGGATAGGGAACAGCACCTATTCATATCTGCCCAAAATATTAAGATGTAACAAAAAAAGTTGCTTGGTTGCAGTCCCACTTGGAAAGTAACTTACTTTTAACACTTTGAGTGCCAGGTGTTGGAACACATATTTCCCCTAGGAAGGCCAGGCTAATATTCAGTTTTGTGATTGTTATTTTTGGGCAATAACCTTCTAGACAGTTTACACTTTACCTACGGAAAACCTAGATATTTTTCCAGATAGGTTAGGGTATTCATAAATGCCTAGTTTAAGGCACATCATGCGTTATATCACATGATATAACGATACAGATGAAAAAAAAGAAACAATAAAGCATTTCTCACATTATGTTCCCATATGAGCCAAAACTACTGGTAAAAGTAACAAAAAAAATATTTGTGTGAAAAGTTCCTACCCCTGTTGGTCAAATGAATCCAATGTATATATACATACCTGTATACAACGTAATCCAGGATAGGCGCAGATAAAACATTGGTTTTGTGCCATAATTATACCAAAGAAACCCTTAAAATACACATTCCCCAATTACACTTACTAGCTATGGGTCAGGTGAGCTCAGATGTCCTTTCATACTAAAAATGTTGACAGGTACCAGGTTTCCATTGTAACTAGGCGCTACAGTAAGCTGTTTGCTCCATGTACTAAACCCTGCTTGCAAGCAGGGATCGGATTTTTTTAAAATATAGAGAAATCCGTGCATATCAGTCACTGACAGATTCGTCAGAAGCCTCGCTAAAAATGAGGCTACTGTATATAACAAAAGGCTCATCTGTTCAAACAAATCAATACTTCTGATAGAGATGTTTGTCTGAACCCAAGTGACACTCAAAGGGTTAAGCAATTAAGGGAATAAACTTGCCTGTTTACAGATAATTTAAGCAAAGTAATGGGATGTGTGACAGGGATATACATTTATGATGATGGTCTTAAAATTTTGAAAAAAAACCCAGAGCTGATGCCCATCATCAAGAGAATATAAAATGTAACAATTTCCTCGAGGCTATAACGTTTAGCTGCCTTTCTACAAACATTCACTTTGGGAGTACTCGTAACATGCAGCTGTGAAAATAGTAATGACATCATCCCTTACGACAAAGAGTCTAATTATTTAATTATTTGTTATTATTTGATCTTTCACTAATGCTATAAGAGAATCATTGTGACTTATAAACAGTGAATGAGTATTATACTACATTTGTTAAAACAACCCTGAGCGGCTGTAATGCAGAGTCTTCTGCAGTCGTGTTAAACATCACATTATCTTACACTTTAAGGTGGTCTTCAAAATGGTCTTTTTTTAAAGGAAATCAATAAAACACATTCTACTAATATAAACCTTGAATGGTTGCATGGTTGCAGCAGTTGGTAAGAGTGCCCAGGCTATGTGTGGCAGACTTCCAGGTGGCAGACCACATTAAGCTATTTATCCTCCCATTTGGTTCACTGGCACTTTATAATATAAAAATAAACTATAATATTGAGCGACTTTCCTTGAAATGCGGGACTTGGATTTTTTGATGCAGACCTAAGGAAGCCTTGAGATGCTGGGAGACAGCATAGATTGTAATTCTGATAATAGAAGGTGATGCCACAATGTCTGGTACAAAATAACCTAACAATGGCAAATAAGTCAACTTTAGCATCCTAATCATTGGTATATTTACCTTTGGTGGCCTTCCTAGGCCCGACCTATGGCAGCGTCCTCTAGTCGCCTCCACCTCTGTCGATCTCTGGTACACTAAAAGCCGCTGTCTACCTTTAAGAAATGGAGCGCCAGGATATGACATCATATTTAAATGAAGTATATGGAGGCTATGCTAAGCCAGCACAGCCTCCATAGTGTAAATAGGTTGGTTGGAGAGATCAGCTATCTCCCTTGTAACCGGTCCATTGTTCGGCAAGGCACTGGGGGACTTCATCGTCCAAGAGACTGCTGCATGCCGCCCCTGGACATGTCAACCTAGGCCAGGATTCTTCACTGATCCTGATTAGAGAATGGCATAGTTAAATAGATTAATAGATACCTGGCTTAATACTCATACAAAACACATACAAAAAGTCCAGGTTGTGACACTTAATATTAAAAAACATTCAACCATACTTTTATTTATCCGTAATGTGGCAACCCAAATCTGTTTCTATTCAGGATCTCCCTCTCTCTGGAACTGTAGTCTATATATCTCCTTCTCACGCCTTGGTTAATATAAAGAGCAGTGCATTTGTAAACCTGTGCCAAAGATAAGTGGACTCACCAGGTTTTTTGCATAGCTCCGTGATATGCAACATGAATTGTTTGACTCTTCAACATCTGGCCAGATCATCCCTTAAGGACTGAATGACTACTACAGCTGTAAACAATGTGAGTATTATGTTGGTCTTATGCAGATTCTTTTGATCTGTGTGTGTGTAAAATATGATTTAATGGTCCCCGTTGATCTAGGAATATCCTCAGGCAGCGGTAAGGAGATTTCTTGAGGGAAGTGAGAGACGTCTTGTTGGTTAGGCAACTAACATAATGTGTGCACACAGGGATTTTATATCATTATACGTCTCAAACAATGAAAGAATTAGGGTGTATTAACTAAATCAAGACATTCATAGGGGTTACACCCTGTCCATGTAGACCATATGAATGCCTGCAGAAAAAAGGGCTGAATAAATCCCACTGCTCCTACAATTGTATTGCTGGTGCCTTACTTGCTATGCTACTCAATTTTTCCAAACTCTGCACCCTTCCTCCCCTTTTTTCTGCCATTACATATTTTATAATATTACTTACGTTATCTCTATGTCCATATTTCAGAGGATTTCTATTATATTTTCATTTTATAATAGATGGTCGGCTGTAGTCGTAGGCCTACATGCTGCCAGGAATATAAGTTCAGAACTGCTATAATATTTGGGGGTACTGATGGATGTCATGAAAAAGACAAGCAAGATTCCTCTATCTTCTGTCGATAAATGTGATGGTCAATTTTCATACTGTTTATATTCCAGTAAAAGGGCATATCTGAAGAAGAGGGCTTAGAGCTCATGAAATACAAGCGGTACATGTGATACAATGTCTTGTTTTGTTGGACCATTACAAATTATTGCAAGCTGCCGGCGAAGATTATGTTTGGCACAATAATGCAGTTAGAAGAAATATTTTAAATAGTCAATGCAGTTATAAGATACTACAAGTGGGGCAGTGTATACAGTTTTCAGCTGATGCATTAAATTTATAGTTGTTTTTTCTCTTTTTTAAGAAATTTTTTGATTTACAATGTTTGAGTACAAACAAGTCCACAAAGCAAGCCTTCAGCATATTTCATCAACACATTTCAGGTATCTGCAATCAAATAAAGAAATCTTTGAATTAAAAGTTTTAGATCTGCAATGTACTAGCATACGTTCATTCTTTCTTCATTTGATAATTAAAGTAAAAAAAACAGTTTACAGGGTGATATATTTGTGATCAAAGCCATAACTAATATCTGGTATAAGAGAATTATAACGGTTCTGTACTAATATTACTGGGAAAGTCAAAAAGAAACATTTAGAATGTTTAATGTTTATCCAGTCATTGGGAAAAAATCTACTTAAATTACAATTTACTGGATTTTCATCAAGAAAACTATGTGTGGATTAGTACAATAATTAATTGGATTAACTATGGGAAATCAGGCACAAAAATCATAAATACCAGTAATTAAAGGTATTTTGCATTTTTTTTCTGAAATCCTAAGTAATAATATTTGGATTGATATAGCTAGACATGCAAGATAAAGGTATGGAGATACTTTTAATCTTAAATTGAAATTTTATACTTTGTGTAATATGTGGTTCAAGGGCTCTAACCCAAAGACCAATACATTGTTTTATCTTGGAAGAAAAATTAGGAACAATGATTTTCTTTACAATAAAGATGGGGTCTGAAGTTTGTTGGATACTTGGGAGTTTATTATTATTATTATTATTATTATTATCTTTTATTTATATAGCACCAACAGTTTGCGCAGCACTTAATACAATACATTTATTCAAGGGGTATGACAAGACAAGAATTGACAGACCAAGGCAAAGGTGGAGAGAGCCCTGCTCGCAAGCTTACAATCTTGAGAGAATGGGGTGACAAACATAAGGCACAGAGAAAGGGTGAGAGGTAGTGTGGTGGTCGTATCAGTGACAAGGAGGTTCTAGCGGCTAAGATGGGTGAGGCTTCTGTGAAAAAGTGAGTTTTGAGATATTTCTTGAATGTTGGGAAGGAGGGTCAATACTGAAGGTTTGGTGGAAGCAGATTCCAGAGATATGGGGCAGCTCGAGTGAAATCTTGTAGAAGGGAAAAGGAAGAGGTGATAAGTGAGGAGGAGAACGTAAGGATTGAGTAGGAGAGTATTTGCTTATGAGGGCAGAAATGTATAGAGAAGCAGTGTTATGGAGGGCCCTGTATGTAAGTACCAGGATTTTAAATTTAATTCTAAAGGTAATTGGGAGCCAGTGGAGGGTTTCACAGAGTTGCGAAGCAGAAGAGGAGCGTCATGCAAGCAGCAGCATTTAGGACAGACTGTAGTGGAGAGAGTCGAGACAGTGGAATGCCAACCAGAAGAGTGTTGCAGCACTCAAGACGGGAAATGATAAGTGAAAGAACCAGAGTTTTTGTGGATTCTTGGGTGAGGAATGGGCGGATGAGAGAGATGTTTTTTAGGTGCAAGCGGCAGGATCTGATGAGGGACTGAATGTGAGGGATGAAGGAGAGGTTAGAGGATGACCCCAAGGTATTGGGCCTAGTTAGTAGGAGAGATAGTAATGTTGTTAATGGAGATAGAGAATTCCGGTAGTGGAGTGGAGATGGAAGGAGGGAATATAATGAGTTTAGTTTTAGAAAGAGTAAGGTTCAAGTAGCTTATCTGAGTTTCATCTCACCATCTTCCTTATGCTTCATGAAGGACTTGAGATGACTCAAATCTCAGCAACTGAACATAAGAAATAAGCCAAGCTTTTTTGCCCAATCGTGTTGTCCCTTCAAAATACGTTTGGTGAGTAGGAAAACTTTCTTTACTTTTAATCTTAAATTGAAATTTTATACTTTGTGTAATATGTAGTTCAAGGGCTCTAACCCAAAGACCAATACATTGTTTTATCTTGGAAGAAAAATTAGGAACAATGATTTTCTTTACAGTAAAGATGGGGTCTGAAGTTTGTTGGATACTTGGGAGTTTATTATTATTATTATTATTATTATTATTATTATTATCTTTTATTTATATAGCACCAACAGTTTGCGCAGCACTTAATACAATACATTTATTCAAGGGGTATGACAAGACAAGAATTGACAGACCAAGACAAAGGTGGAGAGAGCCCTGCTCGCAAGCTTACAATCTTGAGAGAATGGGGTGACAAACATAAGGCACAGAGAAAGGGTGAGAGGTAGTGTGGTGGTCGTATCAATGACAAGGAGGTTCTAGCTGCTAAGATGGGTGAGGCTTCTGTGAAAAAGTGAGTTTTGAGATGTTTCTTGAATGTTGGGAAGGAGGGTGAATACTGAAGGTTTGGTGGAAGCAGATTCCAGAGATATGGGGCAGCTCGAGTGAAATCTTGTAGAAGGGAAAAGGAAGAGGTGATAAGTGAGGAGGAGAACGTAAGGATTGAGTAGGAGAGTATTTGCTTATGAGGGCAGAAATGTATAGAGAAGCAGTGTTATGGAGGGCCCTGTATGTAAGTACCAGGATTTTAAATTTAATTCTAAAGGTAATTGGGAGCCAGTGGAGGGTTTCACAGAGTTGCGAAGCAGAAGAGGAGCGTCATGCAAGCAGCAGCATTTAGGACAGACTGTAGTGGAGAGAGTCGAGACAGTGGAATGCCAACCAGAAGAGTGTTGCAGCACTCAAGACGGGAAATGATAAGTGAAAGAACCAGAGTTTTTGTGGATTCTTGGGTGAGGAATGGGCGGATGAGAGAGATGTTTTTTAGGTGCAAGCGGCAGGATCTGATGAGGGACTGAATGTGAGGGATGAAGGAGAGGTTAGAGGATGACCCCAAGGTATTGGGCCTAGTTAGTAGGAGAGATAGTAATGTTGTTAATGGAGATAGAGAATTCCGGTAGTGGAGTGGAGATGGAAGGAGGGAATATAATGAGTTTAGTTTTAGAAAGAGTAAGGTTCAAGTAGCTTATCTGAGTTTCATCTCACCATCTTCCTTATGCTTCATGAAGGACTTGAGATGACTCAAATCTCAGCAACTGAACATAAGAAATAAGCCAAGCTTTTTTGCCCAATCGTGTTGTCCCTTCAAAATACGTTTGGTGAGTAGGAAAACTTTCTTTACTTTACCCAATCTGACCAAGATGCAGTCAGGATTCTCGCTCTTGTCATGTCTTTTGGATTAGTGGCAGTGAATCAAACACATATATAATCTTCGCCACTTTCCTTCCCCTCTGGATTTTAGTCACTAAAGACAAGTTATATACCAATTGCATGATTTTTTTATCCGTGCCCATAAGATTACCTAATAGTAATACTTTAAAAAGCATATACATTTGCTATACCTATGTCCTGTTTTTATTTTTGAAATTACTGATAAACATGTTTACAATGAAATAACTCTTTGCTATGTGCAATTCAATTTGTGACACATTTCTAAACAGAAGCAGGCAAAAACACGTCTATGGGAAGGGATGAAAAATACAACTCTTACTGAAGGTGGGATTGAATTCCAGGAAACCAGTGAAATTTTGCTTTGACATTTAGATTTACAGTTCTGTTTTTCTGAAGCAAATAACTATTGTGGAGACTGTCCATGTAGGTAAGTAAATCTTCATGTAATAACAGTAATTGCAAGGCAACCTCTGGCTCCACAAGCTCCTGTAATATTAATTTCTTGGACCTTCCCTTTCAGTCACCCTTGCAGAGTGGGGTTTGGGCAAAAGAGTCTCATCTGCTTTAAGTGCTATTATCTCGTCATTGACAAGAAACGATAATTTCTTCACACATTCACATAAGTGAAGAAAGTAAGATTTAGGGGTTGAACGGGCTGAGAAACTACCCATATTTTTTTCTAACTTCCTATTGTGATTCTTATAATGCATTCCAGAATAAATCCTTAGAAATGCCTTTCATCCTTCTATGATTATCGGCTTTTATTCTTTATAACAGGAGTTTGCAGGCAAGCTGAAATTTTTAGCTCATCAGGATTATGAAAGGCCAATGCTGGGGAGCAGAGATATGTATGTAACTGGGCCGGTTACAAGATCGCTGATCAGCTTAGGCCTGTATATGCCACTGGAGCCTACATGACAACCTACACAATGCATTATAATCCGCCGAGTGACATCAAAAAATTCTCCCCGCATGAATTATGTGATACACCGGGCCAAATCAGCCTGTCTTGCAGAAGACGCTTACTAGCATGAGACTTTCATATAATATAACAAACTGGTGAGCTATAATGCTCGGCTCACCCACAAACAAATGGTTTAATGAATACTTGACTGAAATCAAACAAGGTTGTGTAGAATAAGATGAGTAATAACGTATTAGAAAATTGTGAATAAGAAAAGTATGGGTGAGGATGTGAGAATCCTTGAATTAAAAAAAATGTATGTCCAGAATGCTATGTGGCATGTACGTGTGAGACTCTGTAGCACTGAAGCTACACATACAAGGTTGATATCTGTGGTCACGTGGAATGTAGCAACATCCACTTAAATTCTTTTTTCCCTAACATAAAGTATTTGATTGTTTTCCTTGAGTCAGTTGATTTGTATTTAATGGCTCCAATAAAAAAACACAGATTAGATAATACCACACCACCATATAACACTGTTTCTCTGCAAACATCAAAATTATTACTAATATCTGATTGAGTGCGCTTTAATCTTAGTGTAGCCATCAGATCGCACTATGGAGCTTAGTAGAACTAGCCCAGAATATTGCAGAGTTCATGATTCTGTATGGA
The DNA here is from genome assembly GCA_009364415.1 of Spea multiplicata. Taxonomy (NCBI): domain Eukaryota; kingdom Metazoa; phylum Chordata; class Amphibia; order Anura; family Pelobatidae; genus Spea; species Spea multiplicata. The sequence goes on from VKOC01000005.1 coordinate 14,353,037, forward strand.
TCTCCCTTCCCAACTAGTAGGTCCTAACCTTAGTATGCCTCAAACCCCATGAGTTTGCATACATTTCACTAGAGGGTACAGTTAGGTGCATTTGTTTGGTTGCACCAATACAATAAGGACCTTCTGGCACATCTAATTTATTATAAAAGAAGTTTACTCCATGTTTAAAAAACCATCAGAATCTTGAATGCCAATTTAAGCAAGTATATTTGTTAATTGGTTATACCACATATCTACGTCAATACAGATTCTCTACTCCTGCTCCCTGACCATATGCATTCATGAGAATACCATACCTGGGAACTCTCAGGGTTTGACCCCAAGTCTCAGGGTTCTTGGAGTGATTCTTCAATTTAAGTGTGCCAAAATGTATATTTACCATTACACACCCCTGGTTAAAGGTAACCCTGACCAAACCAGTTACACCAAAAATTAATGAACAAAAGGCATTTCCAATACCTACTGCTTTTAGCTAAATGAAATTATATCACTGTCACAATTCTAGAAGGTCCAAAAAGGTCATCGCCTAGAATTTCACAATAAGGTCTGCATTTGTCTTGTAAAAGATGCACTTTGACCTCACTCAGCCATGTACTGGATGAAGTAATGGGAAATTACTTTTTCCATTACAGAAGAATGTCTGGTATCTGTTAAGATAGCAGTGGAAACACTGGGACTTGTTATAGAAAGATTATAATAAAATAGCTGAGGGGTTTAGTTTGCCTAACAGTATAAAATAAAAGTATAAATCCAAAAATATAATGCTTTATGGGATTACGTGCCTTAGTACATTATTAAACATTATTATCACTGGGAATATAAAATATATATTTTTATAACATATAGAAGATTATATGGGGTATATACAGTATTCTGTATATATAATATATATACTATATATATAAATAATATATATATATACACTACACTATATGGACAAAAGTATTGGGACATTTGACCATTACACCAATAGGGACTATGACATTGCATTCTAAATACATAGACATTAATAATGTCTGTTGGAATGTTTGCCTATTCATCTAGAAAAGCATTTGTGAGGTCAGGCACTGATGTTGGATGAGAAGGCCTGGCTCACAATCTCCGTTCCAGTTCATCCCAAAGGTGTCCACACCAAACTCATCCAACCATGTTTCTATGGACCTTGCTTTGTGCACATGTGACCATGCTGGAATTGAAAAGGGCCTTCCTCAAACTATTACCACAATGTTGAAAGCATAGCATTGTCCAAAATGTCTTGGTATGCTGAAGCATTAAGATTTCCCTTCACTGGAAGTAAGGGGCCCAACCGCTATAAAACAGCCCCAGACCATTATCCCTTCTACACCAAACTTTACAGTTGGCATAATGCAATCAGGCAGGCAACGTTCTCCTGGCATCCTTCAAACCCAGACTTGCCCATGTACGTTTGCGAGCAAGCACTCTCCACCTAATGTGTGTCACATCTCGTCTCATACCCCATGAATATATGTATTGTATTAAGCGCTGCGTAAATTGTTGGCACTATATAAATAAAAAATAATAATAATCAGACAGCCAAACAGAGAAGCGTGATGTGTCACTCCACAGAACATGTTCCCACTGCTCCAGAGTCCAGTGGTGGCATGCTTTACAGCACTCGGTCCAACACTTGGCATTGTACTTGGTGATGTGAGGCTTGCATGCTCAGCCATGGAAACCCATTCCATGACGCTCCCGCCGCACACTTTTTGTGCTGATTTTAACGAGAGTAGAAGTTTGGAGCTCTTCAGCGCTGACGACTTTTACGCACCATGTGCCTCAGCACTCATTGATCCTGCTCTGTGACTTTCTGTGGTCTTTTCTTTTTATGTGCTACTGTTCCTAATCATTTTCACTTCCATTTTCATATGTATATCTATCAAGGATGAAATTTCAAGAACTGACTTATTGCAAACGGGGTATCCTATCACAGTACCAGCTTAAATTCACTGAGCTCTTCAGAACGACCCATTTTTGTATTGTTTGTAAATTCAGATTTTATGGCTAGGTGCTTCAGTTTATAAACCCGTGGCGATGGGTTTGATTGACACACCTGAATTCAATAATTAGGAAATGTGTCCCAATACTTGTGTCCAGTATGTGTGTATATATATATATATATATATATATATATATATATATACAGTGATTTTCAGCAGGAACACGTAAAGCCCATATCTGGGTTAGGTTTATGGCAAAGGCTTGAAGTAAAATATATTAAAACCAAGCAAGGACATGTAAAAACAGGCATGTAAGAATGGCAGTGGAGACAGGAATGTTTGGGGGAGTGTTAACTGTGAAATGCAGAAATAAAGGAAACAAGCAGAATGACAAAACGCAAAAAAGAATGCAGCAGGAAATGTTTCATTCATAGTGTTACCAGTGACATCATTTAGACAGTGTCTCGTTTATTTGGTCAAGGCCTGTTAGTGGTTATTAATATATTCAATTTTGAGAACAACAGACAATATATGTAAGCACTATTTGGCTGCTCATTTTTAATTTTGTTCTGTGAAACCCAAGGGATTTGTGTGTCTCAGTCATTGATGAACAAAAAAAGAGACCCTGTACTTCAAAGTGTTGGACCACAGTAGATACTAGGTCCCTAATTTTTCTCCTTCAGGGGCTGCACTCCTTACAGGGGGATATCCAGCAACCTACTTCTCTCCCTCGCTCAAATCAAGGGAGGGACAAATCTTCTAGGGCCCTCACCCCCCCTCCCAAAAAAGAAGTCTTCAGGATCCAGCTCCATGGTGGCATTTTCAGTGAAACCATATCAGTGCCAAAAGCAACACTTGCACAAAAACAACTTAATAAATGCTATGACAAAGTTAACTTAATAAATGTTATCACAAAAATAAGTGGTAATTTAAAAAAATCCCCTTCACCACCAGCTATAGGCTAGGGCAATTGAAGCGCGAGAAAAAAAATAATACAAAATGAAGTGTCCCAGGTGCAAATGGTGCTCTTACCGTCTCAAGCTCATGAAGTGAAAAAAGTGCCCCGACCAACACATGTGCTGAGCGTCCTGGCGCACCAAACCAGGGGGGCTTCATTTAACTTGACCTTAAGGCCAGAAATGTGAAGTTTTTTTTTTTGAAGCCCCGAAGTGAGTGCTTTAACTTGAAAAAAAGATGAAAGTACCAAAAAAGTGGCCAAAATAAGAACCACAAATTGGCACCGGATCCTCAAATCTTCATCTTTGGGAGTTGCACTCAGCGAAGTGATATTCGACCTCTCCCTTCCCTCCTTGGTCTGAAGGCCTGCAGGAGGGCCAGATCTTCTCGGTCCACTAGAAACATTGTCTGAGGCAGGTGCACCAACCAAAAGGTCCACCACAGTTCCCTCCCACCAAAAATCCCAAATCATAAGGGGTCCAGTTCCTATGTGGCCTTTTCAGTGATTCAAAAGTTCTAAATGTGCTCCTTTGAATATTAAAAATAAAACCTTAATCAACAAAACACATATGCACAGTGAAGAAAAAACAGGGCCATTTTGGGCTCTAGCCTCTCTGGTATCATCAACAATTATACCTCTGAACAGGCTGGGGCTAGTGCAAGCAAAAATAAAAAGTGCTTGGAGGGATCCAAGGTGCTTGGTGCATTTACCAGCAGTGTCAGACATGGAATGGGCAACTGTAACCTCTTGAGGTTGGGCTTTTGTATTGAAAACAGGCTTGCCCATAATGTTACATCATCGGCCAGTAGGATCAAAATTTTGCATGACAGTTTAGGAGATTGTTTAAAGTCATTCATATCTGTAGATGGTAATTAGATTACTTTGCTTGTAAAGTAAATACACCCCCCGCCTCCACCACAAGAATAAATTAGATAATTGTTGCCGGTGAAAATAATATCATAATGCTTAATAGTGGTGTTATTGGAGCCGAGAAAAGCGTCTCGAAAGAACACAATGTGAAAATTGACTTTCCGTAGTCAACACATTTTTCTGCCTACAAATTGGAAAACCACATATTATTTCTAAGTAGTAAAAAACATTTTTCTTGTAATTTTTCTGGTTTCTTCATGATCCTTTATTGTTTCCATTCCAACTATTGCCTAATCACAACAATTCAAGCAGTGTCTTAACATTTTGTGGAATAATGCTTTTGGGGGTTTTCTTTCTCTTGGCATCGTTGAATGACAATTATTTATCCAAGAATTAGTTTCATCATGTTTTGGCATTAAACTGATAGAACAACCTCAATATGGTGATCACAGAGGCACTTTGCAGTGTGAACACTGTCCAAGGGTGGGGATTTCTCCATTACATTAGATATCTTGCCAGATATGTAAGTCTCAGCTGCTATTTTTGTCAGACGGCACACAAATTTATACACAAGGAACACCCTTGATATTCATCGCTATGACTTTTAAGAAAATAAGCAAATGTATTGCCCAAAACAGACAGATTTAATGACACTGTTGCTAAGTGAGTTTTTTGTGCAAATTTGTAAATTATCGCCTAAACCATAAAGATGGATTGTTCCTCAAAGAGGGACACTTAGGAAATATAGTTATTTGCAAACTATCGCGGTTTATTAATAAATGGTACCATCATAGTATCTGGGCTAGCATATTAACCCCATTAAAGTCGAAAACATACAAATATTCTATAGAAATGATCAGTGAATTACTACGTATTCATAATGAAATTTGCGGGTGCCACACGCCTACATTAAAGGATGTCACCAATGCTATCCACCATGCAGGGCCGGCCGAAGACTTAACGCCGCCTGGGGCGAAGTTTAAAATTTATAAAGTGTTAAACTTCGCCGACTGCCCCCCGCCCCCACGCCGGTACTTTACCTTTGAAGAGGTCCCTGCGGCGAGTCTCCCTGCTCTGCCACGGTGCCGGCTTGTAATGCCTGAGCGCCGGAAATTGACGCCACTTCCGGCGCTCAGCATTACAAGCCGGCACCAAGACCGAACAGGGAGACTCGCCGCAGAGGAGAAGAGAGAGGGGCGCCGAGCGGGTAAGCGAAAACCACTCGGCGCCCCTCTCTCTCTCTTCCGCTTAAAAAAAAAAACGCTTGGGGGGGCAAAGTGCCGCCCCTTCTAAAGTGCCACCTGGGGCAATTGCCCCAGTCGGCCCCATTGTCTTCTCTGTGTAAAGTGCCGGGATGTTATCCCTGATTCGGTGGCATATACGGTAATTTAGTAGTAGTAGTAGTTGTGGCTTCTTTTTTTATACAGCTCTTGTGTTGGCATTTATAGAGTAAATTGACACTGGTATACTGTGTTTTTACATGTGCACACGTGGGATATTTAATTCAACTTTCTACAGTGCATTTTTTTTCTTTAGATGTGTTTTGTGGATTCTAGACGTTTATTATGATCTGAAATTTACCATTTAAGACACACTAATGCTCTGTTTACCCCATTAAGTCATTTAGTAGGATTTTCTTCTGTTAAATGAATTCATGATCTCTATTTGTAAATGAGTCGCACACCATGAATTAACAACCCACCATTAAAACCAAGTGAGGTATCTCATAAAATGAGATTTAGCACAGCTTTAAAATCTATCGTTGATATATATTCTCAAATTGCTTTCTGTAGAACATATGCCAGAGAAACATTTAAAAAAGTAATACTCAAAACACCACGATAAATGTTTCTGCTGCTAAAATTGGGATCACCAAGCCCTACAAAGCTTCATTTGTGGAAAGCCCATCCACAAACAAGATGTATTGCGCTATAACAGCAGTGCAATAATATGTCAGTTCAAAGGTTAACTATTTTTGTGTAAAAGTGTTGTTAATGGCCATGGAAAGTGCTAAACACATTTTTTATGATTACTGCCAGTTGTGGATACTGCAACTGTTAATATTTACGGCTGATTCCCCATAAGACCGGCACTGTCTTTCTAAGGAGCTCTGCGGGAGACAGATGAACGTGAGTAAATGTTAGCCTCACCTAGTCCCGTCCATATTGTGTTCCGTGTCACTCTACGAACCCGTATCTACCACCCACAGTGCCTTTTTTCACGTGTTGGATAAAGACACACTATTGGTAAGATGTATATGTGGCCTTCTTAATATGTTCCTTATATGTTTCAAATTCTTCTAGAAAGGTCAACAAAGGCTAAGAAAGTTGTGGCCTAATTTCACGCAGAACATGTGTTGGTGTTTATTTCTATAATGGGTATTCAGAAGCCAACATCTGGCCTATTAGAACAAACACAAGTTTATAATGTTACAAAATAGTGTTTACTTCTGTCTAAACATAAATGAATCAAGAATAAGATACGTTAGACATCGCCCTTTTGGAGGGGGATATAAAGAATCCAATAATAGCCAGAGTAAAACACAGTGTACATTTATGGGAAGGTGTTTATTATTGTACATACCTCAGACACAATCTTGGTTTTGAAACATAGCTCTGTATATGTATTTACATTTATACAATCCAGAACATAAAACTGCAGGTTCTATAATGAATGCAAATTAAATTGTTGAGGCATAAAATTAGCATCTGATTGCCAGTTAAAGCCATTTACCCTGCATAGTTAATACTAACACCTCCCCAGTCTAGCCCGTGTTTCTGAAATTAAATTCCAAGAAGCTGTCATGTGAGGGCAGGTGAAAACTTCTTTCTGCACGGTGAATGATAAAGCCTTTGCCAGTAGTTCCAATACCTGCCAAGAGTCACAGTTTGTGTGCAATGTCCCATCACGTTGCTTTAGTGGGCAGTGTGGATCGTGGGCCAGTTATAGAGTTCCTCTGATCCCCCCCCTGGCCGACCCAAGGAGCTGTGGCACAGACCTCTATTGCAACTACTATGTGGCGCTGAGCACCACATGGTGGCTTTTCAGGTGTGGTGACCATGCTGCCTGCCATGTTTGGCCACTTCCTCCTACCTTTAGCCACAACACAGGTGCCTCAAATCGCACACCTAAAATGTTTGGGATATAGAACTGTAGTCTAGCTTCTTCCTCTTTATAAACCTGAACACAAAGAATCAAAATCATTAGCGCTGCTAAGACGTTTAAAGATGATGTGTCTCTTTAGGTTAATTAAGACATTTTCATCTAACACTAATCTAACACTTTAGATCTTTGGATTTTATATCAACTCAATTCAATTTTAATACATTTCTAGGACCCAAATAGAAAAGAAGGGTTTTATTCATTTATGTAAACCAGGACTGCCATCCCACAAATCCTATATTATTGACAAAGTATTTCCTGTGGTCTCCAGCCTGCCATACAAACCCATGGGATTTCTTTTTTTATATAATAATCCCTGTTTTAACAGGCTCTGGTCCACCAACATGTGAAAGTAGGTCGTGTAAAATACACTGTTTAGATGTAAGGTGAGCAGCATTAGTACGATGAATACTGACTTAGTTCTTATTAAGTGTCAGGCAGTCTCAGGTAATTCATTTTTTATCACAGGGGTAAATTCTACACAACTAGTCGATGCAACTGAAACAAGCATCTAATATATATATATATATATATATATATATACTCGATCATAAAAAAGAGCCCTGGACATTCGTTAAAAAGAGCCCTGGACATTCACTGGGTGCTCTTTTTTTCAATTACCCCACATACTATAAACTTGCTCTTTAATCCGCACCAAAAAAACTTCATTTTATCCAATCCTTTAAAATATCTCTAGGAAAATACCCATGCGAAGCCTAGCCAAACAGGTAGTTAACCCTCAAATTGGTAAAAACGGTAATTATATTGATGTTGTTTGAAAGAAACGTCACTGAGGTATGGCCAACCAAATCCGCTGACTTCTAAATGTAGAGATCATGCTTATAAACTTTCTTTATATTGTCATTTTGCATGATCAAGCAAAATCATTTGATGGTAAATTCTGATGGAAAACTTGGTACACTAGTAACACTATTAATTTTATTTCTTAGTATTACTACTGCCCAGTTTTAAGGATAGTTGAAACCTGCCTTCATCACTTGTCTCTTCTTTTTTTAGGCGTGTCTCTATGGACTATAAGGTCATCCAGCGTCCAGTAATTGTGTACTACATTAACTACATAGATATAAGATGGTTCAAATATCTCTTGTGGTATTCGTGATGTTCTTACATAATTTATAGACAAGAAATTTGCAATCCCAATCTCTTGCTGTGTTTTTACGAGGCTTCGTTACTCGGAATATATACATATAATTTGATGTTGATATTGTGTTTAGTTGGGATCTACATACAATAAAGTGTGTGTTTCAAATTACTCTGATGCTAGCTTTAAAGCATTGGGATTACTCTGACCAAACACACAGTATAGTAGAAAAAGACATTTCAATAATGCAGTAAAAGCTATGCTATAGGGCGAGGCACACATTCCATTATAGAACATAATGTGCTCCATTCCCATTGACAAACTCAGTAACTCTACAGTCTCATTCCATTTGCTTTAAAAGCTATAAGGAGACACAAAAACTGTGATTTTTGAAAGATGCTTGGCCTGGAATGTGCGGTCCAAGTATTCCGACATGTCTACATCCACCTCAATGGTTTGAGGGCCTTGTGGACTCTGAACTAGAATTAGTTCTCCAGTCTGCCTATCCGATCTTTGCATTACAAAGTTCCCTCTGCTGTTTCCACCCACTATTCCAAAACGCAAGCTGTCTGGTCCTGGCCGTCCAGGAGCTGAAGCGGTTGCCATGCGGAAGAGGGTAACTGGGGTGGGAAGGCTTGAAGGCAAGGCGAGGTAGTGGAATGAAATGGTCTTTGGTGCATGATGACATGACCTACTTTCCATTGGGCATGGATTGCGCTCACATTGGCTAAGAAAGAAAAAAAATAATATACATTTTAGAAAGACAGTAACAATATAACCAAATAATATGACACATCCACAGAGGCACCATATTAGATCAGAGTCCAAGAGGGGACTGTTATCATATATATGTTAAATGTCCTGTTAGCATGTTCATAGTCTTAAGAAAATTGTTGGGAATAGCTTGTAAGCCATTTTTTCTTTTCAAAGAGACATGTAACCCTTTTAATAAGTAGGTGACATTAAAAGTAGGTACTTTGTGTATTGGGTTATCCTGCCTACTGAAATTCTATCATCTTTCTGGGTTAAACAACAAATTAGTGGATCAGTGGCCTGATACCATCTTACTTCTGCTGATTACATCATACTATGCGCAAAAGTGTGAAGGATTTTGGGATGTATTTTATGTATGCTTTGACTTAAAAACAAATACTCATTGCTCAATTTGGTTTAAAGTATCAATAAAATCAATATTTATGTTACTTACATTGGTGATGTTTTCACATAACTGATATTTCCATTGGGCTTTGGACACTCTGGAGAGACACACTGAAACCCCCCTGCAGTATTAATACATATGGATCCTCTGGTGCAGTTGTGATTTCCAGAATTACATTCATCAATATCTGCGGGTAAAGCAAGGTATTTGACTTATCATTATCATCTCACCTTTATAGAGTATCAATTTGTGTTGCAGCACGATAGACTTTTTAAAAAGAGATATAAGGGTATGTTTTGTTTGACTTTGATAGAAAAGCCATAATTTTTAAGTAAAGGCACCATCTTCTTTTGCAGCAGTACTGGTATACGCTATCTTTTATATCATCGTTTTTTTTTTAAAATATTATATATGCGAAATATAATATATTATTGTGCTACATCAACTTGTGGAAATACATTTTTTGCATTACAAAAACACAGCTCTTTAGTTGATTATCTGTGACGTTTGTCTCATGTATAGGTCAAATCAAGACATAATATGCAGCCTCTCTTTTAAGACAATGGACATACATTGATTGATAGCTTCCACCGAATTATCAAAAATAGTTCATTCTAATGTTTTAAGATATCTGGACAATAGAAACACCATTTAGAATAAAACCATAAAAAAGTTTTGAGATCAGATCACCAAGAACAAACAGCCACCCTTGGGAGCATCTCAGGTTTTAGTTCAGGTTCTTTTTTCTGTAACAAAAAAACCTATAAAATACAGTTGTGTGAAAAGGAAAGTACACTCTGTTTGAATTCCATGCTTTTACATATCAGGACATGGCAACAATCATCTGTTCTATAGCAGGTCTAAAAATTAGGTAAATACAACCTCAGATGAAGAGCAACACATGATCGGAACTTCGATACTTTATGTATCATTTTTCACAGTGACATGCTGTTTAGTTAATTAACCACAAAGAAACAACTTTTAAGCAACATTCATTCCTACAACAACTAAGATCAAATTATCATTGCTTAAAAAAAATATGAGGAACATTATGGATAAATAAAGTAATGTTGTCCAAATATGTAATTGTTTATGAAATAAAACTCTCACCTTCGCAGCTTTTTCCATCTCCAAGCATCTTATACCCAGCTGGACACGAACAGCGATACGAACCAGGAATGTTGACACAGTTGTGCATACAGAGACGTGGGGCTCCTTCCACCTTATAAACCTCACACTCATTAACATCTGCAAAGGAAACACATTTCCATAGCCGCAGTGTCTGTATACAAACACTTCTCTAATTTTTTCTTGTGCAGGTCAGATAAAGTAAACATAAACTGATGAGTTATTGGAAAATAAAAGTTAATTTAACTATTTGAGGGCATCCAAAAGGACATCTTACCTTTCCCTTCCTTCTAAATGTCACCTTCTTAGGAGGAAGTTACTTAATAGAAGACAGTTTAGTTTTTCATAAAAATGAAAAACATATGACACTAGATGCTTCTACACTGACATCATGCTCCTTTCTCCAGGACGCCATTCTCCTTTGCATTCTTATGTTCCTTATACAAGTGCCTCCTGCTAAATCCTCTTCTCCAACATGTAAAAAAACAGCCATATAATATATGGCTAAAAATAATTAAATATTTAAAAGTGCCAAAAATACCCCCCCTTTTTGGTAATATGGAATATACATATGGAAGCAGGTCTAGGGGGGCTACATCCCATCTGCTTCAATACACAAGGCAGTTCATTTTATCGGACAATTGGGATCTCCAATAGACGGTTGCTCAATTGGTTCGCCCAACAAGCCCTCTGACACTATGGAGGTCTGAGTCTAGCAAGGACATCCATCACAGTACGCTACACCTGATGCTGCACTTTCTTCTGTGGAGGTTCAGAGCTCAATAGGGTAGCAGTGATGGTGGTTGGTTTGGTAAGCAGCTGGGGTACTGCCTTAGTTCAGGCTTAGGGCATTGCCCAACCTAAATATATGAATGAGTGGCCTCATTCAGAAAAACTATATCCTGTACTAACACACTGTTTTGTTGTGTGTGCTTACAGAAAGCCTGTGCTTTGGCAAACCTAGCCTCTGTAGGGCTGTAGAGATTAGAATATATGGTTACATTCAGGCCCGGACTGGGACATAAAATAGGCCCGGGCATTTAAGCCTGAGCAGCCCATATTTATTTATTGTTAAAGCCCACCCTTCATGTACCATCTTTGCATTTAATCATTCACACAAATCATTAACACATTCATTAATGCAGTCTCACAAATCATTCAAGCAATTCATCCTCACATGAATTCATTAATTGTCATACGCATTCACACAATTCATCCACACATTTATTCATTCTCATACGCATTCACACTACCCCCTCTCTTCATCTTATCTGCCCCTTCTCACTATGTTCCCCCTTTTCACTATATAACCCCCTTCCCCACTTCTCAATATGTACCGCCTCTATCTATCCCCTCTCCCCTTTCTCACTATCTAACCCCCCTCTGCCCCTTCTCACTGCACCCCCCTTCCCTCACCCTACTTACCTTGTTGCCGGAGCAAGCAGCAACTCGACCGGGCCCGCGGCAGGGCCGGATTGACTTGATGATGATGGAGCTGCAGCTCCAGGCCCCTACCTTAAAATAGGCCCAGTCAGGACCGGCTCCGCCACTCTAAGGGGCCGGGAAGCCTCCACCAGGGCCGGCCTTAGGGGTCTGCAGTCGCATAGGGCTTAAATTAAAACATTGGGTGTTTTTTTTTTAAACTTTATTTAAAGTTAAAAAACCTTTATTTAACATGGAGGATGTTAAATAAAGTAAAAAAAAACAACAACAACAAACCCCCCCTCCCCCCTCCCGATGTTTTAATTTAAACCCTGTGCGGCCGCACACACATAAGGCCGGCCCTGGTGGGGGCTTCCCGGCCCCTTAGACTGGTGGACCCTGTCGCAGTTGCAGCGGGCTTAAGGGGCAGGTGCCCCCCAGTGTTTGAAAGCTGCATCGCTTCCTCCATAAACTGAATAGCGTCACATACATACATTATCTCTCTTACAGCTGAATGTATGCAAGACATGAAATGCGTGTTGACTTTAGTTGATGCTCAAATTTTTGCCAACTTGCAAGCACTCGCAATTTAAAGAATAGGATTATTTTCAAACTAAATCATTACCACTAGTATTCAGACACACAATGTCTTCTGGTGACTTTTTGTGTATTTTTTTCATACAATAAGATTAAGTACCGTATTTTCTCAATTATAAGACAAGTTTTTTTCCAGAACAAATGCTCTGAAAAATACCCCTCGTCTTATAATCGGGGTCGTCTTATAATCAACCCTCAACTAGGTCTGACTATGATACTAAGATCCTGATCCCCCGCAGCGATGCAGGGGACCTGGATCCTCCTACCCACCCCCAACTTACCAGTACTTCTGAGTCCCCGGTGCTTAGTCCGGGCAGAGTGTATAGCTCTAAGTGATTCTCGTACACAACTTCCGCTGCAGCCGGGAGGTTCCGCGCAGACCTTCCCCGGCTGCGCGATAAGAGTTCCCACGTGCTCTACACGCTGCCTGGACTACAAACCGGGGACTCAGAAGCACCGGTAAGTTTGGAGGAGGGAGAGAGAGTGTTAAATGGGGGGCATAAGGCATTTCTGGAGGCAGAGTGCTCTGTGAAATGCCTTTTTATTTAACCCTCTATACGCTACTCTGCCTCCTGAAATGCCTTATACCTCCCTATATGCCACTCTGCCCCATAATATACCTTTTAACCCCCTAAATGCCAGTGTGGCATATAGGGCTATAAGGCAATTCTGGAGGCAGAGCGGCATTTAGAGGGTTAAAAGGCATATCATGGGGCACAGTGGCATAAAGGGGGTATAAGGCATTTCTGGGGCAGAGTAGCAAGTCAGGGGGCAGATGTGCATAACTGGGGGGCAGGTTGGAAAAAAGGAAATAAAAATATTTTGTCAATCATAGCTTTTATTAAAAAAAAATTGTTCACGTAGTTTACATGAATTAACATTTACTGGTAAAACTGGTCATCTTATATTCAGGCTTTTTCTTTTTTTCATAAATTAATATTCAGATTTTGGTGGGTCGTCTTATAATCGAGCAAATACGGTATATATGAACATCAATAAATGTTGCTAATATGTTTAGAGTGATACGCGTGGTAGCATTCATATTAATGTTGGCATGCTGTTATGGGTAAACAAAGTTAAAAGTTTGCTTGTTTACGAGTGTCCAGTTGTCTTGAACGTTGCAATTCCCAATGACTTCAGCCCATTCACAAAAATGGTCACAGCTGTTTGCAATTTCACTTATTATACATTTTTACTTAAAATTATTATATTATTATGACTTATCTAAACACATTTTTTACTTTCTTTAAAAGATATATCATTATATCAAGAATACAGATTATTTACGGGGCTCGAACAAACCAGTGCCTGTTTTTGATCAAAATGGTGAATATGTTCGCCCTTACATGATTACAAATCTGAAATACACATCTCATTCAGTAAGAAATGACAGTCATGTAGGCCTGTATACGCCATGGTATCCAAGTGGTCAGAGACTTAATATTAACACACATGGGATGATATGGAAGACCAACAACAACGAGGTCAGAAATTTAGAAATTTTTAATAACCTTGTTGTATTTTGAAAAATTTGCATCCTGCTTCTGGTTTAAAAACTGAGTCTTATGTTGACTTTTGATCCCTATAAAAATCTCCTCTGTGCTCCTCACCCTTTAAAGCAGGGACGGGTAACCTTTTTTCTGCCAAGGGCCATTTGAATATTTATAACATAATTTGTGTGCCATACAAAATTATCAACTTAAAAATGAGCCCCACATTGTGTATTTATCCCACAGGCAGCCCTCCCTTTAGTAATGATTTATGTGATGCCCCATTGCCCCCCACACCCTTGTGTATTGCCACAATCCAGCTCCACATTGTATATTTATTCCACCATAAAGTCCCCCTTTTAGTACTGATTTATGTGATGGCCCCAGCCAGCACCCCCTTGGGAACTAATACCCCCATGCCTTTGCATATTTTCCTCAATCAGCCCCACATTGTGTATTTATGCCATCCAGTAAACCCAGACCTGCCTAGCACCCAGACTGGAAGCATAGTACTTGACACATTTGTCCCCAAACATCCCTACCTCAACCAGCATCCCTGTGCCCTCCCCCCCACTTACACATCCATGCTACCAAACACATACTCACTCATTCACAAATATTAGTTCACCCATTCACAGATTCTAATTAATTCCCTCATTCACAGGTACTCATTCACATATACTCACAAATTCACAAATATACCCTCATTCAGATATTCATTCATCCACCCTCCTCTATGCCCTTACCTGAACTGCAGACTTCTGCAGGGGCCTGCTGTTTCCCTCTGTGTTTCTCACACTCTATACCAGCAGTGTCTCTTGTACCCAGGGGTAGAAGGTTATGTGACGCAACTCCGCTGGGTTCCAGCACCCCCTTGGTGGCACAATAGACGTTCCACGCACACAGATAAGCAGCAGGCCCTGTCAAAAGTGTTTGTGAGCAGGCCAATGATTTTGTCGACTTTATATGGCCTGCGGGCCGGACGTTCCCCACCTCTGCTTTAAAGAATCAGAACCAGTAAACCATTTCTTGTTTTGTAGTAAATATATTTTGTTTTAAAACGTGATACCAGATTCACTGTTTTCCCATATGCCTCATTGTTTCTTCTTCTCAATCTGAATGCTAATTAATTAAAGATGTACATGATGATTAATTCATATTTGTTTGTTCAGATTCCCCGATCTCAATGCTCAAATAATTGTTTACCTGGTCAGAGGAAAGTCCAGCTATTTGGAATACACTCCTGCTGCTACGACTGTGTTTATTGTTCAGAAGGAGAAATATCAAATGTTACTGGTATGTTTTAGAACTGCACTGAGTACTGAATCATTGGAAATTAAAATATTAACCTATAAACAGACTATTATCTCTATTACTAACAATATATCACTCATCACTTTTTACAGACAGTGACAACTGTTTAAAATGCCCAGTAGATGAATGGCCAAATGAGAAAAAGGATCGATGTATTCCCAAAGTGGTGGAATTTCTATCCTATACAGACGATACCTTGACTGCAATAATGGCGTCTGTCTCAGTTCTCTTTTGCTTAATTACTCTGACAGTACTGAGATTGTTTATTTTACACTGGAATAACTATATTGTTAAAGCTAATAACAGGAACCTCAGCTTCATCCTCCTTGTTTCCATAATGCTGAGCTTCCTCTGTGTGTTTCTGTTCCTTGGACGGCCAGTGGATATAACCTGCATACTCCGTCAAACCTCCTTTGGAATCATCTTCTCCGTAGCTGTGTCTTCTGTGTTGGCCAAGACTATCATGGTCTGTATCGCTTTTAAAGCCACCCGACCTGGCAGCAAGTGGAATAAATGTATCGGAGTCAAACTGCCAATTTCTATAGTCTTGTTCTGCTCATTTATTCAAGTTCTAATTAATATCATTTGGTTGATTATTTCACCTCCCTTTCAGGAGCAGGACATGCACTCTTATCAGGGAAAGATCATCATTCAGTGTAACGAAGGCTCAGTTATTGCCTTTTACTCTGTCCTGGGCTATTTGGGGATCCTGGCAGCTGTGAGCTTTATTATAGCTTTTTTAGCCAGGACATTACCTGACAGTTTTAATGAAGCCAAGTACATCACCTTCAGCATGCTGGTGTTCTGCAGTGTTTGGATTGCAATGATCCCGGTTTATCTGAGCACCAAAGGGAAATATATGGTGGCTGTGGAGATCTTTGCCATATTAACCTCAAATGCGGGACTTTTGAGCTGTATATTTTTCCCTAAATGTTACATAATCCTCTTTAGGCCAGAAATGAATAGTAAGACATGTATGTTAAAGATTACTGATTAACAGTTTCCTGCCAATATATATGGGCTTCTGGAATCCCATGTTATAATTTTCTGATTAATGGAGCTATTCTTGAAGACATCAATATGAATTGGAAAAAATACACTAAATGAAATTATACACAGGAGCATCAATCTAAATGTTTATAGAAGCCTTATTGTATAGAGACTAGAATTACTTCACAGCATTCAGCATAATTAAAGTCATTTTTCTCCATTGCCCTTGTTCAGTGCTGTCTTTAACCTGGGGGCAATAGCGGCAGCTCCCCTGAGTCCATTCCTTACAGGGGGGCGCAAACAGAACTGGTCCATACATGGGTCTGCTAGGTAAATTGGACCCAGGCGGTATTTTGATAGGGGCGGCAATCACAGGTATAACCCTGCCAGCTCTCCCTAGAAGTGGACTTAACTGCCAGCCTCTGGAGGAGCAGGGCTGGTTGGGGAAATCATGGATCTCTCTTTAATCTGTGCAAACTAAAGGGAGCGCGTCACTCCTCTATTTCACCGCTCCCTCACAAAACTTGCTGGCTATTGATGCTGAGTGCCGGGATATGATGTCAAATCTCAGCACTGAAGCCGCACGCACAGCGATGGAACATTGAAACAGAGGTCTGTAGGAATTGATCTCACGCATCCACCACAAAACTTAAGAAAGGTAAAATAAGGGGAGAAAAGAGAGATAATGAATAAGGGGAAAGAAGGGAAAAAAGTGAGTAGATAATGAGAAGGAGGAGAGGTGGGGGAAGGGTAAAGATAAAAAGAAAGACGATAGATGTAGATTAAAAAGTATATTTATAAAGTAACACAGGGATAAAGAGAAAGGAGAGTGATTTTGACAGATGAGGAAAAAGATGGGGAGTAAAAGGAGAGAAAATGAGAAGGGGAGAGATAAGGAGAAATTGAGAAAGAAGAGAGATGATATAATCCAAAATACTGTTAGATTTAATCTATTTGCATGACTTTGAGGCTGACAAGAAGGGAAGATTGCACCAACTCTGACAGTCTGCTCCTAATCTGCAAGGGCAGTGCAGCAAGTATACGTGACCCCTGCATTGAGCAACCCTCAGCCACATTTACAGTGCCCCCAGCAGATATCTGTGTTTGTGGCTGTCAGTGGGTAAATGTGTGTATGGATTTAAGTGGGGATACCTCACTGGCCACTTTATTAGGTACACCTTACTAGTACTGGGTTGGACCCCCTTTTGCCTTCAAAACTGCCTGCTTTCTTCGTGGCATACTTTCTACAAGGTCCTGGAAACATTCCTCAGAGATTTTGGTCCATATGGACATGATGGTGTCACGTAGTAGCTACAGATTTGTCAGCTGCATATCCATGATGCGAATCTCCTGTTCCACCACATCCCAAAGAGTCTCTATTGGATTGAGATCGGGTGACTGTGGAGGCCATTCGGGTACAGTGTTCAAGAGACCAGTTTGAGATGATGTGAGCTTTGTGACATGGTGCATTATCCTGCAGGATGTAGCCAGTGGGGGTACGACCTATAATCAGGCTTTAGTGCAGGGATGTGCAATTCGTATCGCCCAATGCCAGGGACGTGCAGTTCCGGGAGCCTGGGTGTTTCTTTTCCTGTCATTTGTAGGCGCTGCAGGGGACCTGGATCCTCCTCTCTGGCAACCAGTGGATGTTTGCGCCACATAAGCCCCAGCGGAAGTACCGAACAGCAGCAGCGAAGGATGTCTGAGCGCATCGCGAAGACACTCACCGCTGCCATAGAGTAGGATCTCCTGCAGGGGGCTTGCAGCCGGTGAACCTCCGCCGCTGCCGACACTTCCGCTGGGGCTTCTATGGTGGAGCGTCGTTGGAAGTGGCAGGCAGCAGCAGAGGTTGTCTATGCGCATCTTGCAGATGGCTGCCCCCACTAGACACCAGGGAGTCTGGAGCACAGGGGACAAGTCTGCGCGATGCGTGCAGACAACCTCCGCTGCTGCCGGCACTTCAGTGTCGCCGGAAGTGGCGGGCAGCAGCAGAGGTTGTCTATGGGCATCACGCAGGCGTCCACCGGCTACCCCCCACTAGACACCAGGGAGTCTGGAGCACGGGGGACAAGTCTGGGGAAACTTTGGTAAGTCAGGGGGTAGAGTGGCATATCTGAGGGGCAGAGTGGCATATCAATCAAGTAAGGTGCATTACGAAGGGGGGACCTTAAGATTGCTATTGGTTTTAAAAATTTCTGTTTGTACATAACATATCTTGTCAATAGCAGGACTAACTGTATAATAAATACAAAAAATATTAAAATACATTTATTCTTGTTCATTAGATAAAATACTATTATAGGGTGTGGCCTATAATCGGGCCAATACGGTATATATATATATATATATATATAGCCCCACAGATTTTTCCTGGACCTCAGGGACTTTTGAACTTTGTCACCTGAGTCATTGGCTGAGCGGTCATGTGACTGATTAATCCTAAGGGGAGACCCCAGAGCTGCAGCAGTGTGGGACACAGAAGGAGATTGAGACGCTGCAGCAGTTAAGTTCTGCCACAGCTTTCCTCTGTGCTGTGGATCCAGTGTGGATCCAGTGTGTGCTGCCGGCTGCACCCTCAGATTGAAAGCTGAGGGAGCAGGAACCAGACACAGAAAATGGCTGACAGACCCTGGAGGTTACCTTAGGCCTATGCAGCTAAAAAGTGGTAAGGAGTCTACTCTGCCCTGTCACGCTGTTAGGGCATTCTGTCTATTACAGACAGTAATACAGAGTTACACATCCTTCTCTCTGCAGTAATATGTGCTTTAAACATGTGGATTACCTTAAACACGTCTGTGCACCAGCTGGCACCCATCAGCCATTAGGGTGAAGTCTGAGCACGGGTCTGCAGGTGGTTTGGGAGGGTTTTGGGCCTGGATAGACATAACTTGGTGTGTTTAGTCAGCCACTGTATTATCTGCATTACTTTGTCTGCCATGTATTAATTAATACATCCTCATACTGCTTTACTGTTATTACTGTGTGTTGTATTCATGTCCAAGATGCCCAGTCAGATGGAGGCACTGCCAGTGCTTTAATAAGGTAGCTTTAGATATGTAGAGGGATCATGCGAAAAATGTATAATAATTTGGGAAAGCAGTCATTTGAAATGCGGCTAATCGACCCAACCAGGATAAATTAAGAGAAGTGTCCCATAAATTAACCCCTTGGCTGCTAAGCCATTTCCCACCTGGGTGCTAAGCTGGTGTTCGGCATTTTGGTGCATCTCTCGTTTAGAAGCACATTTCTTGGGAATAAACGATACAAACCATATATTGTTTTTTTCAGCACCCAGCAGATTCCAAATATACCATTTGTATATGTGTATGTCTCATTTGGTTTGCAAAATAAAGCCAAAAATGGGAAGAATGTGTATTCTTTTCACTTTAATTTTATTTTTCTAAAGTCTAATATCAAAACCTGTGTTGCTAAGTATTTGTATTAGGTAGCGGGTCTAAAATAAACAGTAGACTGTGTTTTTCTAATATTTTATTGCTAAAAGTTCAATTTACTAGACTATCACAAAATTCATCTTTAAATTTAATGCATGGCTGACGTCAATTAAACAGCTCTAGCTGCCCGGGATGTTAAAATATGCCAACAAAACTATATATTTTAAGAAACTACACCCCAGCTGCAGCAAATGAGGTCATATTTGTATTTGTATCACAAATCTGCCGTACACAACAAATAAGTGAATGTCACACTTCTAAAAATAAAAAAAATGAAATTAAAAGCGACAAGTTCATTTATGTCTTGTGCACTCCAGTCTTGTGCTACTAATACATGCAGCCCCTCATTTGATGCGTCAAGGGGTGTAGTTTCTGAAAATGTATACTTTATGTACCATAATGTAACTTCCCAGCTGTCTAGAGCTCTCTAATTGCAGGCATCACCTTAAATGTTTTAAGACAATTTTTTAACAAGATTCTGAAATCTGCCATATCTGAAGTTAAAGTGGTCTAGACATCTGGGAAGTTAAATTAGGGTACATAAAGTACACATTTCAAGAAACTACACCCCTTGGCGCTTCAAATGAGGGGTTACATGTATTTCTAGGACAAAAGATGAGTGCACAAATAATGACGGAATATGTC